>JAQFVV010006442.1:0-600000 GCA_028023455.1 Epiperipatus broadwayi
ATATTAAATTTTGTATGAATTTTTTCGTTGATTTTGTCATATTTAGGTAGAATTAGCTAAATTATACTGAACTGCAATGTTAAAGTATTCAAATTCATCAATTTTTAGAAATGTGTAACCTGGCTGTATATTCAAGCTTAAAACGCTATATGAGCTTGCTGGTGTACATTATTATATTTTGAATGAATTTTTCGCTGATTTTCTCATATTTAGATAGAATTAGCTAAATTATACTGAACTGCAATGTTAAAGTATTCAAATTCATCAATTTTTAGAAATTTGTAACCTGGCTGTATATTCAAGCTTAAAACGCTATATGAGCATGCTGGTGTACATTATTATATTTTGTATGAATTTTTTCGTTGATTTTGTCATAATTAGGTAGAATTAGCTAAATTATACTGAACTGCAATGTTAAAGTATTCAAATTCATCAATTTTTAGAAATTTGTATCCTGGCTGTATATTCAAGTTTAAAAAGCTATATGAGCAAGCTGGTGTACAATATTATATTTTGTATGAATTTTTTCGTTGATTTCGTCATAATTAAGTAGAATTAGCTGAATTATACTGAACTGCAATGTTAAAGTATTCAAATTCATCAATTTTAAAAAATTTGTAATCTGGCTGTATATTCAAGCTTAAAAAGCTATATGAGAATGCTGGTGTACAATATTAAATTTTGTACGAATTTTTTCGTTGATTTTGTCATATTTAGGTAGAATTAGCTAAATGATACTGAACTGCATTGTTAAAGTATTCAAATTCATCAATTTTTAAGAATTGGTAACCTGGCTGTATATTCAAGCTTAAAACACTATATGAGCATGCTTGTGTACATTATTATATTTTATATGAATTTTTTCGCTGATTTTCTCATATTTAGTTAGAATTAGCTAAATTATACTGAACTGCAATGTTAAAGTATTCAAATTCATCAATTTTTAGAAATTTGTAACCTGGCTGTATATTCAAGTTTAAAACGCTAAATGAGCATGCTGGTGTACAATATTATATTTTGCATGAATTTTTTTGTTGATTTTGTCATATTTAGGTAGAATTAGCTAAATTATACTGAACGGCAATGTTAAAGTATTCAAATTCATCAATTTTTAGAAATTTGTAACCTGGCTGTATATTCAAGCTTAAAAAGCTATATGAGCATGCTGGTGTACAATATTATATTTTGTATGAAATTTTTCGTTGATTTTGTCATATTTAGGTAGAATTCGCTAATTTATACTGAACTGCAATGTTAAAGTATTCAAATTCATCAATTTTTAGAAATTTGTAACCTGGCTGTATATTCAAGCTTAAAAAGCTATATGAGCATTCTGGTGTACAATATTATTTTTTGTATGAATTTTTTCGTTGTGTTTGTCATAATTAGGTAGAATTAGCTAAATTATACTGACCTGCAATGTTAAAGTATTCAAATTCATCAATTTTAGGAAATTTGTAACCTGGCTGTATATTCAAGCTTAAAACGCTATATGAGCATGATGGTGTACATTATTATATTTTGTATAAATTTTTTCGCTGATTTTGTCATATTTAGGTAGAATTAGCTAAATTATACTGAACTGCAATGTTAAAGTATTCAAATTCATCAATTTTTAGAAATTTGTAACCTGGCTGTATATTCAAGCTTAAAAAGCTATATGAGCATGCTGGTGTACAATATTATATTTTGTATGAATTTTTTCGTTGATTTTGTCATAATTAGGTAGAATTAGCTAAATTATACTGAACTGCAATGTTAAAGTATTCAAATTCATCAATTTTTAGAAATTTGTAACCTGGCTGTATATTCAAGCTTAAAAAGCTATATGAGAATGCTGGTGTACAATATTAAATTTTATACGAATTTTTTCGTTGATTTTGTCATATTTAGGTAGAATTAGCTAAATGATACTGAACTGCAATGTTAAAGTATTCAAATTCATCAATTTTTAAGAATTGGTAACCTGGCTGTATATTCAAGCTTAAAACGCTATATGAGCATGCTGGTGTACATTATTATATTTTATATGAATTTT
Source organism: Epiperipatus broadwayi (assembly GCA_028023455.1). Taxonomy (NCBI): domain Eukaryota; kingdom Metazoa; phylum Onychophora; class Udeonychophora; order Euonychophora; family Peripatidae; genus Epiperipatus; species Epiperipatus broadwayi. The sequence continues at coordinate 2,039 of JAQFVV010006442.1, forward strand.
TTCGCTGATTTTCTCATATTTAGTTAGAATTAGCTAAATTATACTGAACTGCAATGTTAAAGTATTCAAATTCATCAATTTTTAGAAATTTGTAACCTGGCTGTATATTCAAGCTTAAAACGCTAAATGAGCATGCTGGTGTACAATATTATATTTTGCATGAATTTTTTTGTTGATTTTGTCATATTTAGGTAGAATTAGCTAAATTATACTGAACGGCAATGTTAAAGTATTCAAATTCATCAATTTTTAGAAATTTGTAACCTGGCTGTATATTCAAGCTTAAAAAGCTATATGAGAATGCTGGTGTACAATATTATATTTTGTTTGATTTTTTTCGTTCATTTTGTCATATTTAGGTATAATTAGCTAAATTATACTGAACTGCAATGTTAAAGTCTTCAAATTCATCAATTTTAAGAAATTTGTAATCTGGCTGTATATTCAAGCTTAAAAAGCTATATGAGCATGCTGGTGTACAATATTATATTTTGTATGAATTTTTTCGTTGATTTTGTCATATTTAGGTAGAATTAGCTAAATTATACTGAACTGCAATATTAAAGTATTCAAATGAATCAATTTTTAGAAATTTGTAACCTGGCAGTATATTCAAGCTTAAAAAGCTATTTGAGCATGCTGGTGTACAATCTTATATTTTGTATGAATTTTTTCGTTGATTTTGTCATATTTAGGTAGAATTTGCTAAATTATACTAAACTGCAATGTTAAAATATTCAAATTCATCAATTTTTAGAAATTTGTAACCTGGCTGTATATTCAAGCTTAAAAGCTATATGAGCATGCTGGTGTACAATATTATATATTGTATAAATTTTTTCGTTGAGTTTGTCATAATTAGGTAGAATTAGCTAACTTATACTGAACTGCAATGTTAAAGTATTCAAATTCATCAATTTTAAGAAATTTGTAATCTGGCTGTATATTCAAGCTTAAAAAGCTATATGAGCATGCTGGTGTACAATATTATATTTTGTATGAAATTTTTCGTTAATTTTGTCATATTAAGTAGAATTCGCTAATTTATACTGAACTACAATGTTAAAGTATTCAAATTCATCAATTTTTAGAAATTTGTAACCTGGCTGTATATTCAAGCTTAAAAAGCTATATGAGCATTCTGGTGTACAATATTATTTTTTGTATGAATTTTTTCGTTGTCTTTGTCATAATTAGGTAGAATTAGCTAAATTATACTGAACTGCAATGTTAAAGTATTCAAATTCATCAATTTTAGGAAATTTGTAACCTGGCTGTATATTCAAGCTTAAAACGCTATATGAGCATGATGGTGTACATTATTATATTTTGTATAAATTTTTTCGCTGATTTTGTTATATTTAGATAGAATTAGCTAAATTATACTGAACTGCAATGTTAAAGTATTCAAATTCATCAATTTTTAGAAATGTGTAACCTGGCTGTATATTCAAGCTTAAAACGCTATATGAGCTTGCTGGTGTACATTATTATATTTTGAATGAATTTTTCGCTGATTTTCTCATATTTAGATAGAATTAGCTAAATTATACTGAACTGCAATGTTAAAGTATTCAAATTCATCAATTTTAGGAAATTTGTAACCTGGCTGTATATTCAAGCTTAAAACGCTATATGAGCATGCTGGTGTACAATATTAAATTTTGTACGAATTTTTTCGTTGATTTTGTCATATTTAGGTAGAATTAGCTAAATGATACTGAACTGCAATGTTAAAGTATTCAAATTCATCAATTTTTAAGAATTGGTAACCTGGCTGTATATTCAAGCTTAAAACGCTATATGAGCATGCTGGTGTACATTATTATATTTTGTATGAATTTTTTCGTTGATTTTGTCATAATTAGGTAGAATTAGCTAAATTATACTGAACTGCAATGTTAAAGTATTCAAATTCATCAATTTTTAGAAATTTGTAACCTGGCTGTATATTCAAGTTTAAAAAGCTATATGAGCATGCTGGTGTACAATATTATATTTTGTATGAATTTTTTCGTTGATTTTGTCATATTTAGATAGAATTAGCTAAATTATAATCAACTGCAATGTTAAAGTTTTCAAATGAATCAATTTTTAGAAATTTGTAACCTGGCTGTATATTCAAGCTGAAAAAGCTATATGAGCATGCTGGTTTACAATCTTATATTTTGTATAAATTTTTTCGTTGATTTTGTCATATTTAGGTAGAATTAGCTAAATTATACTAAACTGCAATGTTAAAGTATTCAAATTCATCAATTTTTAGAAATTTGTAATCTGGCTGTATATTCAAGCTTAAAAAGCTATATGAGCATGCTGGTGTACAATATTATATTTTGTATGAAATTTTTCGTTAATTTTGTCATATTTAGGTAGAATTCGCTAATTTATACTGAACTACAATGTTAAAGTATTCAAATTCATCAATTTTTAGAAATTTGTAACCTGGCTGTATATTCAAGCTTAAAAAGCTATATGAGCATTCTGGTGTACAATATTATTTTTTGTATGAATTTTTTCGTTGTCTTTGTCATAATTAGGTAGAATTAGCTAAATTATACTGAACTGCAATGTTAAAGTATTCAAATTCATCAATTTTAGGAAATTTGTAACCTGGCTGTATATTCAAGCTTAAAACGCTATATGAGCATGATGGTGTACATTATTATATTTTGTATGAATTTTTTCGTTGATTTTGTCATAATTAGGTAGAATTAGCTAAATTATACTGAACTGCAATGTTAAAGTATTCAAATTCATCAATTTTTAGAAATTTGTAACCTGGCTGTATATTCAAGTTTAAAAAGCTATATGAGCATGCTGGTGTACAATATTATATTTTGTGTGAATTTTTTCGTTGATTTTGTCATATTTAGATAGAATTAGCTAAATTATAATCAACTTCAATGTTAAAGTTTTCAAATGAATCAATTTTTAGAAATTTATAACCTGGCAGTATATTCAAGCTTAAAAAGCTATATGAGCATGCTGGTTTACAATCTTATATTTTGTATAAATTTTTTCGTTGATTTTGTCATATTTAGGTAGAATTAGCTAAATTATACTAAACTGCAATGTTAAAGTATTCAACTTCATCAATTTTTAGAAATTTGTAACCTGGCTGTATATTCAAGCTTAAAAAGCTATATGAGCATGCTGGTGTACAATATTATATTTTGTATAAATGTTTTCGTTGATTTTGTCATAATTAGGTAGAATTAGCTAAATTATACTGAACTGCAATGTTAAAGTATTCAAATTCATCAATTTTTAGAAATTTGTAACCTGGCTGTATATTCAAGCTTAAAACGCTATATGAGCATGCTGGTGTACATTATTATATTTTGTATGAATTTTTTCGTTGATTTTGTCATAATTAGGTAGAATTAGCTAAATTATACTGAACTGCAATGTTAAAGTATTCAAATTCATCAATTTTTAGAAATTTGTAACCTGGCTGTATATTCAAGTTTAAAAAGCTATATGAGCATGCTGGTGTACAATATTATATTTTGTGTGAATTTTTTCGTTGATTTTGTCATATTTAGATAGAATTAGCTAAATTATAATCAACTGCAATGTTAAAGTTTTCAAATGAATCAATTTTTAGAAATTTATAACCTGGCAGTATATTCAAGCTTAAAAAGCTATATGAGCATGCTGGTTTACAATCTTATATTTTGTATAAATTTTTTCGTTGATTTTGTCATATTTAGGTAGAATTAGCTAAATTATACTAAACTGCAATCTTAAAGTATTCAAATTCATCAATTTTTAGAAATTTGTAACCTGGCTGTATATTCAAGCTTAAAAAGCTATATGAGCATGCTGGTGTACAATATTATATTTTGTATAAATGTTTTCGTTGATTTTGTCATAATTAGGTAGAATTAGCTAAATTATACTGAACTGCAATGTAAAAGTATTCAAATTCATCAATTTTAAGAAATTTGTAATCTGTCTGTATATTCAAGCTTAAAAAGCTATATGAGCATGCTGGTGTACAATGTTATATTTTGTATAAATTTTTTCGTTCATTTTGTCATATTTAGGTAGAATTAGCTAAATTATACTGAACTGCAATGTTAAAGTATTCAAATTCATCAATTTTTAGAAATTTGTAACCTGGCTGTATATTCAAGCTGAAAAAGCTATATGAGCATGCTGGTTTACAATCTTATATTTTGTATAAATTTTTTCGTTGATTTTGTCATATTTAGGTAGAATTAGCTAAATTATACTAAACTGCAATGTTAAAGTATTCAAATTCATCAATTTTTAGAAATTTGTAACCTGGCTGTATATTCAAGCTTAAAAAGCTATATGAGCATTCTGGTGTACAATATTATTTTTTGTATGAATTTTTTCGTTGTGTATGTCATAATTAGGTAGAATTAGCTAAATTATACTGAACTGCAATGTTAAAGTATTCAAATTCATCAATTTTAGGAAATTTGTAACCTGGCTGTATATTCAAGCTTAAAACGCTATATGAGCATGATGGTGTACATTATTATAATTTGTATAAATTTTTTCGCTGATTTTGTCATATTTAGATAGAATTAGCTAAATTATACTGAACTGCAATGTTAAAGTATTCAAATTCATCAATTTTTAGAAATGTGTGACCTGGCTGTATATTCAAGCTTAAAACGCTATATGAGCTTGCTGGTGTACATTATTATATTTTGAATGAATTTTTCGCTGATTTTCTCATATTTAGATCGAATTAGCTAAATTATACTGAACTGCAATGTTAAACTATTTAAATTCATCAATTTTTAGAAATTTGTAACCTGGCTGTATATTCAAGCTTAAAACGCTATATGAGCATGCTGGTGTACATTATTACATTTTGTATGAATTTTTTCGTTGATTTTGTCATAATTAGGTAGAATTAGCTAAATTATACTGAAGTGCAATGTTAAAGTATTCAAATTCATCAATTTTTAGAAATTTGTATCCTGGCTGTATATTCAAGTTTAAAAAGCTATATGAGCAAGCTGGTGTACAATATTATATTTTGTATGAATTTTTTCGTTGATTTCGTCATAATTAAGTAGAATTAGCTGAATTATACTGAACTGCAATGTTAAAGTATTCAAATTCATCAATTTTAAAAAATTTGTAATCTGGCTGTATATTCAAGCTTAAAAAGCTATATGAGAATGCTGGTGTACAATATTAAATTTTGTACGAATTTTTTCGTTGATTTTGTCATATTTAGGTAGAATTAGCTAAATTATACTGAACTGCAATGTTAAAGTATTCAAATTCATCAATTTTTAAGAATTGGTAACCTGGCTGTATATTCAAGCTTAAAACACTATATGAGCATGCTTGTGTACATTATTATATTTTATATGAATTTTTTCGCTGATTTTCTCATATTTAGTTAGAATTAGCTAAATTATACTGAACTGCAATGTTAAAGTATTCAAATTCATCAATTTTTAGAAATTTGTAACCTGGCTGTATATTCAAGTTTAAAACGCTAAATGAGCATGCTGGTGTACAATATTATATTTTGTATGAAATTTTTTCGTTGATTTTGTCATATTTAGGTAGAATTAGCTAAATTATACTGAACTGCAATGTTAAAGTATTCAAATTCATCAATTTTTAGAAATTTGTAACCTGGCTGTATATTCAAGCTTAAAAAGCTATATGAGCATGCTGGTGTACAATATTATATTTTGTATGAATTTTTTCGTTGATTTTGTCATATTTAGGTAGAATTAGCTAAATTATACTGAACTGCAATGTTAAAGTATTCAAATTCATCAATTTTTAAAAATTTGTAACCTGGCTGTATATTCAAGCTTAAAACGCTATATGAGCATGCTGGTGTACATTATTATATTTTGTATGAATTTTTTCGCTGATTTTCTCATATTTAGTTAGAATTAGCTAAATTATACTGAACTGCAATGTTAAAGTATTCAAATTCATCAATTTTTAGAAATTTGTAACCTGGCTGTATATTCAAGTTTAAAACGCTAAATGAGCATGCTGGTGTACAATATTATATTTTGCATGAATTTTTTTGTTGATTTTGTCATATTTAGGTAGAATTAGCTAAATTATACTGAACGGCAATGTTAAAGTATTCAAATTCATCAATTTTTAGAAATTTGTAACCTGGCTGTATATTCAAGCTTAAAAAGCTATATGAGAATGCTGGTGTACAATATTATATTTTGTTTGATTTTTTTTCGTTCATTTTGTCATATTTAGGTAGAATTAGCTAAATTATACTGAACTGCAATGTTAAAGTCTTCAAATTCATCAATTTTAAGAAATTTGTAATCTGGCTGTATATTCAAGCTTAAAAAGCTATATGAGCATGCTGGTGTACAATATTATATTTTGTATGAATTTTTTCGTTGATTTTGTCATATTTAGGTAGAATTAGCTAAATTATACTGAACTGCAATATTAAAGTATTCAAATGAATCAATTTTTAGAAATTTGTAACCTGGCAGTATATTCAAGCTTAAAAAGCTATTTGAGCATGCTGGTGTACAATCTTATATTTTGTATGAATTTTTTCGTTGATTTTGTCATATTTAGGTAGAATTTGCTAAATTATACTAAACTGCAATGTTAAAGTATTCAAATTCATCAATTTTTAGAAATTTGTAACCTGGCTGTATATTCAAGCTTAAAAGCTATATGAGCATGCTGGTGTACAATATTATATATTGTATAAATTTTTTCGTTGAGTTTGTCATAATTAGGTAGAATTAGCTAACTTATACTGAACTGCAATGTTAAAGTATTCAAATTCATCAATTTTAAGAAATTTGTAATCTGGCTGTATATTCAAGCTTAAAAAGCTATATGAGCATGCTGGTGTACAATATTATATTTTGTATGAAATTTTTCGTTAATTTTGTCATAATTAGGTAGAATTAGCTAAATTATACTGAACTGCAATGTTAAAGTATTCAAATTCATCAATTTTAGGAAATTTGTAACCTGGCTGTATATTCAAGCTTAAAACGCTATATGAGCATGCTGGTGTACAATATTATATTTTGTATGAATTTTTTCGTTGATTTTGTCATATTTAGATAGAATTAGCTAAATTATACTGAACTGCAATGTTAAAGTATTCAAATTCATCAATTTTTAGAAATTTGTAACCTGGCTGTATATTCAAGCTTAAAAAGTTATATGAGCTTGCTGGTGTACATTATTATATTTAGTATGACTCTTTTCGCTGATTTTGTCATATTTAGATAGAATTAGCTAAATTATACTGAACTGCAATGTTAAAGTATTCAAATTCATCAATTTTTAGAAATTTGTAACCTGGCTGTATATTCAAGCTTAAAAAGCTATATGAGCATGCTGGTGTACAATATTATATTTTGTATGAATTTTTTCGTTGATTTTGTCATATTTAGGTAGAATTAGCTAAATTATACTGAACTGCAATGTTAAAGTATTCAAATTCATCAATTTTTAGAAATTTGTAACCTGGCTGTATATTCAAGCTTAAAACGCTATATGAGCATGCTGGTGTACAATATTATATTTTGTATGAATTTTTTCGTTGATTTTGTCATATTTAGGTAGAATTAGCTAAATTATACTGAACTGCAATGTTAAAGTATTCAAATGAATCAATTTTTAGAAATTTGTAACCTGGCAGTATATTCAAGCTTAAAAAGCTATATGAGCATGCTGGTTTACAATCTTATATTTTGTATAAATTTTTTCGTTGATTTTGTCATATTTAGGTAGAATTAGCTAAATTATACTAAACTGCAATCTTAAAGTATTCAACTTCATCAATTTTTAGAAATTTGTAACCTGGCTGTATATTCAAGCTGAAAAAGCTATATGAGCATGCTGGTGTACAATATTATATTTTGTATAAATTTTTTCGTTGATTTTGTCATATTTAGGTAGAATTAGCTAAATTATACTAAACTGCAATGTTAAAGTATTCAAATTCATCAATTTTTAGAAATTTGTAACCTGGCTGTATATTCAAGCTTAAAAAGCTATATGAGCATTCTGGTGTACAATATTATTTTTTGTATGAATTTTTTCGTTGTGTATGTCATAATTAGGTAGAATTAGCTAAATTATACTGAACTGCAATGTTAAAGTATTCAAATTCATCAATTTTTAGAAATGTGTGACCTGGCTGTATATTCAAGCTTAAAACGCTATATGAGCTTGCTGGTGTACATTATTATATTTTGAATGAATTTTTCGCTGATTTTCTTATATTTAGATCGAATTAGCTAAATTATACTGAACTGCAATGTTAAACTATTTAAATTCATCAATTTTTAGAAATTTGTAACCTGGCTGTATATTCAAGCTTAAAACGCTATATGAGCATGCTGGTGTACATTATTACATTTTGTATGAATTTTTTCGTTGATTTTGTCATAATTAGGTAGAATTAGCTAAATTATACTGAAGTGCAATGTTAAAGTATTCAAATTCATCAATTTTTAGAAATTTGTATCCTGGCTGTATATTCAAGTTTAAAAAGCTATATGAGCAAGCTGGTGTACAATATTATATTTTGTATGAATTTTTTCGTTGATTTCGTCATAATTAAGTAGAATTAGCTGAATTATACTGAACTGCAATGTTAAAGTATTCAAATTCATCAATTTTAAAAAATTTGTAATCTGGCTGTATATTCAAGCTTAAAAAGCTATATGAGAATGCTGGTGTACAATATTAAATTTTGTACGAATTTTTTCGTTGATTTTGTCATATTTAGGTAGAATTAGCTAAATGATACTGAACTGCATTGTTAAAGTATTCAAATTCATCAATTTTTAAGAATTGGTAACCTGGCTGTATATTCAAGCTTAAAACACTATATGAGCATGCTTGTGTACATTATTATATTTTATATGAATTTTTTCGCTGATTTTCTCATATTTAGTTAGAATTAGCTAAATTATACTGAACTGCAATGTTAAAGCATTCAAATTCATCAATTTTTAGAAATTTGTAACCTGGCTGTATATATTTAGTTTAAAACGCTAAATGAGCATGCTGGTGTACAATATTATATTTTGCATGAATTTTTTTGTTGATTTTGTCATATTTAGGTAGAATTAGCTAAATTATACTGAACTGCAATGTTAAAGTATTCAAATTCATCAATTTTTAGAAATTTGTAACCTGGCAGTATATTCAACCTTAAAAAGCTATATGAGCATGCTGGTGTACAATATTATATTTTGTATGAAATTTTTCGTTGATTTTGTCATATTTAGGTAGAATTCGCTAATTTATACTGAACTGCAATGTTAAAGTATTCAAATTCATCAATTTTTAGAAATTTGTAACCTGGCTGTATATTCAAGCTTAAAAAGCTATGTGAGCATTCTGGTGTACAATATTATTTTTTGTATGAATTTTTTCGTTGTGTTTGTCATAATTAGGTAGAATTAGCTAAATTATACTGACCTGCAATGTTAAAGTATTCAAATTCATCAATTTTAGGAAATTTGTAACCTGGCTGTATATTCAAGCTTAAAACGCTATATGAGCATGATGGTGTACATTATTATATTTTGTATAAATTTTTTCGCTGATTTTGTCATATTTAGGTAGAATTAGCTAAATTATACTGAACTGCAATGTTAAAGTATTCAAATTCATCAATTTTTAGAAATTTGTAACCTGGCTGTATATTCAAGCTTAAAAAGCTATATGAGCATGCTGGTGTACAATATTATATTTTGTATGAATTTTTTCGTTGATTTCGTCATAATTAAGTAGAATTAGCTGAATTATACTGAACTGCAATGTTAAAGTATTCAAATTCATCAATTTTAAAAAATTTGTAATCTGGCTGTATATTCAAGCTTAAAAAGCTATATGAGAATGCTGGTGTACAATATTAAATTTTATACGAATTTTTTCGTTGATTTTGTCATATTTAGGTAGAATTAGCTAAATGATACTGAACTGCATTGTTAAAGTATTCAAATTCATCAATTTTTAAGAATTGGTAACCTGGCTGTATATTCAAGCTTAAAACGCTATATGAGCATGCTGGTGTACATTATTATATTTTATATGAATTTTTTCGCTGATTTTCTCATATTTAGTTAGAATTAGCTAAATTATACTGAACTGCAATGTTAAAGTATTCAAATTCATCAATTTTTAGAAATTTGTAACCTGGCTGTATATTCAAGCTTAAAACGCTAAATGAGCATGCTGGTGTACAATATTATATTTTGCATGAATTTTTTTGTTGATTTTGTCATATTTAGGTAGAATTAGCTAAATTATACTGAACGGCAATGTTAAAGTATTCAAATTCATCAATTTTTAGAAATTTGTAACCTGGCTGTATATTCAAGCTTAAAAAGCTATATGAGAATGCTGGTGTACAATATTATATTTTGTTTGATTTTTTTTCGTTCATTTTGTCATATTTAGGTAGAATTAGCTAAATTATACTGAACTGCAATGTTAAAGTCTTCAAATTCATCAATTTTAAGAAATTTGTAATCTGGCTGTATATTCAAGCTTAAAAAGCTATATGAGCATGCTGGTGTACAATATTATATTTTGTATGAATTTTTTCGTTGATTTTGTCATATTTAGGTAGAATTAGCTAAATTATACTGAACTGCAATGTTAAAGTATTCAAATTCATCAATTTTTAGAAATTTGTAACCTGGCTGTATATTCAAGCTTAAAAAGCTATTTGAGCATGCTGGTGTACAATCTTATATTTTGTATGAATTTTTTCGTTGATTTTGTCATATTTAGGTAGAATTTGCTAAATTATACTGAACTGCAATGTTAAAGTATTCAAATTCATCAATTTTTAGAAATTTGTAACCTGGCTGTATATTCAAGCTTAAAAGCTATATGAGCATGCTGGTGTACAATATTATATATTGTATAAATTTTTTCGTTGAGTTTGTCATAATTAGGTAGAATTAGCTAACTTATACTGAACTGCAATGTTAAAGTATTCAAATTCATCAATTTTAAGAAATTTGTAATCTGGCTGTATATTCAAGCTTAAAAAGCTATATGAGCATGCTGGTGTACAATATTATATTTTGTATGAAATTTTTCGTTAATTTTGTCATATTTAAGTAGAATTCGCTAATTTATACTGAACTACAATGTTAAAGTATTCAAATTCATCAATTTTTAGAAATTTGTAACCTGGCTGTATATTCAAGCTTAAAAAGCTATATGAGCATTCTGGTGTACAATATTATTTTTTGTATGAATTTTTTCGTTGTCTTTGTCATAATTAGGTAGAATTAGCTAAATTATACTGAACTGCAATGTTAAAGTATTCAAATTCATCAATTTTAGGAAATTTGTAACCTGGCTGTATATTCAAGCTTAAAACGCTATATGAGCATGCTGGTGTACATTATTATATTTTGTATGAATTTTTTCGCTGATTTTGTCATATTTAGATAGAATTAGCTAAATTATACTGAACTGCAATGTTAAAGTATTCAAATTCATCAATTTTTAGAAATTTGTAACCTGGCTGTATATTCAAGCTTAAAAAGCTATATGAGCATGCTGGTGTACAATATTATATTTTGTATGAATTTTTTCGTTGATTTTGTCATATTTAGGTAGAATTAGCTAAATTATACTGAACTGCAATGTTAAAGTATTCAAATTCATCAATTTTAGAAATTTGTAACCTGGCTGTATATTCAAGCTTAAAAAGCTATATGAGCATGCTGGTGTACAATATTAAATTTTGTACGAATTTTTTCGTTGATTTTGTCATATTTAGGTAGAATTAGCTAAATGATACTGAACTGCAATGTTAAAGTATTCAAATTCATCAATTTTTAAGAATTGGTAACCTGGCTGTATATTCAAGCTTAAAACGCTATATGAGCATGCTGGTGTACATTATTATATTTTGTATGAATTTTTTCGTTGATTTTGTCATAATTAGGTAGAATTAGCTAAATTATACTGAACTGCAATGTTAAAGTATTCAAATTCATCAATTTTTAGAAATTTGTAACCTGGCTGTATATTCAAGCTTAAAACGCTATATGAGCATGCTGGTGTACAATATTATATTTTGTATGAATTTTTTTGTTGATTTTGTCATATTTAGGTAGAATTAGCTAAATTATACTGAACTGCAATGTTAAAGTATTCAAATTCATCAATTTTTAGAAATTTGTAACCTGGCTGTATATTCAAGCTTAAAAAGCTATATGAGCATGCTGGTGTAAATTATATTTTGTTGATTTTTCGTTGTTTGTCATATTTAGGAGAATTAGCAAATTATATGAAGTGAAGTTTATTTTTGAAATTTGTAAGGGAAGAAAAAAGATGCTGGTGTACAATATTATATTTTGTATGAATTTTTTCGTTGATTTTGTCATATTTAGGTAGAATTAGCTAAATTATACTGAACTGCAATGTTAAAGTATTCAAATGAATCAATTTTTAGAAATTTGTAACCTGGCAGTATATTCAAGCTTAAAAAGCTATATGAGCATGCTGGTGTACAATCTTATATTTTGTATAAATTTTTTCGTTGATTTTGTCATATTTAGGTAGAATTAGCTAAATTATACTGAACTGCAATGTTAAAGTATTCAAATTCATCAATTTTTAGAAATTTGTAACCTGGCTGTATATTCAAGCTTAAAAAGCTATATGAGCATGCTGGTGTACAATATTATATTTTGTATAAATTTTTTCGTTGATTTTGTCATAATTAGGTAGAATTAGCTAAATTATACTGAACTGCAATGTTAAAGTATTCAAATTCATCAATTTTAAGAAATTTGTAATCTGGCTGTATATTCAAGCTTAAAAAGCTATATGAGCATGCTGGTGTACAATATTATATTTTGTATGAAATTTTTCGTTGATTTTGTCATATTTAGGTAGAATTCGCTAATTTATACTGAACTACAATGTTAAAGTATTCAAAATCATCAATTTTTAGATATTTGTAACCTGGCTGTATATTCAAGCTTAAAAAGCTATATGAGCATTCTGGTGTACAATATTATTTTTTGTATGAATTTTTTCGTTGTCTTTGTCATAATTAGGTAGAATTAGCTAAATTATACTGAACTGCAATGTTAAAGTATTCAAATTCATCAATTTTAGGAAATTTGTAACCTGGCTGTATATTCAAGCTTAAAACGCTATATGAGCATGATGGTGTACATTATTATATTTTGTATAAATTTTTTCGCTGATTTTGTCATATTTAGGTAGAATTAGCTAAATTATACTGAACTGCAATGTTAAAGTATTCAAATTCATCAATTTTTAGAAATTTGTAACCTGGCTGTATATTCAAGCTTAAAAAGCTATATGAGCATGCTGGTGTACAATATTATATTTTGTATGAATTTTTTCGTTGATTTTGTCATATTTAGGTAGAATTAGCTAAATTATACTGAACTGCAATGTTAAAGTATTCAAATTCATCAATTTTTAGAAATTTGTAACCTGGCTGTATATTCAAGCTTAAAACGCTATATGAGCATGCTGGTGTACAATATTAAATTTTGTACGAATTTTTTCGTTGATTTTGTCATATTTAGGTAGAATTAGCTAAATGATACTGAACTGCAATGTTAAAGTATTCAAATTCATCAATTTTTAAGAATTGGTAACCTGGCTGTATATTCAAGCTTAAAACGCTATATGAGCATGCTGGTGTACATTATTATATTTTGTATGAATTTTTTCATTGATTTTGTCATAATTAGGTAGAATTAGCTAAATTATACTGAACTGCAATGTTAAAGTATTCAAATTCATCAATTTTTAGAAATTTGTAACCTGGCTGTATATTCAAATTTAAAACGCTAAATGAGCATGCTGGTGTACAATATTATATTTTGCATGAATTTTTTTGTTGATTTTGTCATATTTAGGTAGAATTAGCTAAATTATACTGAACGGCAATGTTAAAGTATTCAAATTCATCAATTTTTAGAAATTTGTAACCTGGCTGTATATTCAAGCTTAAAAAGCTATATGAGCATGCTGGTGTACAATATTATATTTTGTATGAATTTTTTCGTTGATTTTGTCATATTTAGGTAGAATTAGCTAAATTATACTGAACTGCAATGTTAAAGTATTCAAATTCATCAATTTTAAGAAATTTATAATCTGGCTGTATATTCAAGCTTAAAAAGCTATAAGAGCATGCTGGTGTACAATATTATATTTTGTATGAATTTATTCGCTGATTTTATCATATTTAGGTAGAATTAGCTAAATTATACTGAACTGCAATGTTAAAGTATTCAAATGCATCAATTTTTAGAAATTTGTATAATTGTTACTCTTAAATCATTTATTTGACCTACTTATTTAACTTGATTTTATTGATTTTTTTTTTCAACTGTTTATTTACAAGCATTTCTTCTTACTTAATATGTGCGTGGGGGAAAAAATCTTTTATTCAATAAAGCCTCCTTGTTATTATTATTATTCCTAAATTTCATTAAGTATTATTACCACCTGTTCGGTCGTTGTTTTTCTCTTTTCACTAACCTCAATGACTGGGCATTATACGTTCCCTTTTCCTCTATTCCCTGTGCTATCACAAATGCATTATTACCATATTGCCACTTGATGATATAGGGGCCATCGTATATTGGCTGGAATTTCTTGTATATATGTTTTTCAGGATGACTCAGTGGATGAACTCTCACCATGACCTCATCTCCCCTCCTGAATATGGCCTTAGGTCTTCCCTGCCTCTTCTGCCATAGCATGCCCATTTTTTTTAACTGGTTAAGTGCTTGCTTAGCATCTCTTCTCTGGTTGATTGGATTTATCCCCACTGGCAATTTAGTCTCAAACGAATACGGAATATTTCTTCCAAAATGTAGCCGAACAGGTTCGAATCCTGTAGACTCATTTCTTGACCAGTTTATCATGTTGATTATTCATGATGTTTCTTTCATCATTTGTGATGATCATCCTGTATTTAAACCCGAAATAAATGCCCCAACTCCCTCATAACCTGTTCACATGGATTAGACTGAGAGTTACGAATCGACATAAGTATATGTCTTATCCCATACCTGTCCGTCCATTTCTTCCATTCTCTAGATTTAAAGGGCATTCCATGATCGACAGAATTTTGTCTGGAATTCCTATAGTTTTAAAGTATTGTTGCTCCAAAACTCAAATAGTTTGTCTTGCGTTACCTTGAGCTACTGGATATGCCGCTACCAGCTTCAAAAACATGTTATATGTTACCATGAGACACTTCATTTTATTGAATAGAGGGATAGGTCCATAGAAGTCTATTGCTAGTAAGCTGTTTGGACATTGGGCATATATAGGTTGCAGCAGCCTGACTCCTGATGTGTTAGCAGGCTTGGTTGCTGAACATATGGTGCATCTACCAATCATGGCTGCAATATTGGCATTCATTCCTGGCCAGTAAAACCAATGACTCAGCCATCCTTCCACTTTATTTCCCCATAATGTCCATGTTATGTGCATATTTAATTATTTGCTTTTTCATGGCGACCGGAAAAATAATGCATGTTATGTGCATATTTAATTATTTGCTTTTTCATGGCGACCGGAAAAATAATGCGTGTTTGTTTTTTTTTTCATAATATACTCTGTAAGAGTCCTCCCTTTAAACAAGTGATTTCGGTCACTCCACAGCAGATTATTGGCTGTTTTGATTACAGGCTGATTGTGTAAATACTCCATTATTTGTCTGCAATCATTATCTTCCTCTTGCTGCTCCTTTAATCTATGCAAATCGTCTTCTATCCCATTTCTTTTATATATTTTGGCAGCAGCTATATACGCTCTGTCACAACTCAAGTGTTGTTCTTGAGCTACCAGATATCGGCTTAAAGTGTCTGCCACAATATTCTCTTTGCCATGACAGTAAGCCACTTTGTAATTAAATTCTTGCAGGAATAAGCTCCACCTTATTATCCTGCTATTATTCAAGAAGCTGTGATTAATAAATTCGAGGCTCTTATGGTCAGTGATTACTACCACTTCAGAGCCTACTAAATACTGCCTGAATTTCTTAAAATGCCCACACAATAGCCAGGGCTTCCTTCTCGGTTACAGTGTAGTTCACTTCCAGTCCCTTTAGTAAACAGCTAATGAAACAAAGAACTCTGTGCTGTCCCTTTTCCTGTATCTGAAATGGCATAGCCCCCAATCCAAACCTGCTGCTGTCCATTTGTACAAAGAATGGTTTGTCGAAATCGGGATATGACAGCATAACTTTATTTAAAAATCCTGCCTTCATGCTCTGAAAACTATGCTCATGCTGTTCATTCCACACCCACGATTTTTCTTTTCTTAATAACTGCAGTAACGGCTCCATGTCAAGTAAAAAATTTCTATAAAATCGATTATAGAAATTACAGAGTCCGAGAAAAGATTTAATATGTTTTTTTATTCCAGGGTGTGGGAAATTCCTGTATTGCTTGGATTTTTTCAGGATTAGGTAATATCCCTCTTTCTGTAATTATATGACCTAAAAACTTGACCTCGTCAGTCATTATCTTACTCTTATTTAAATTAATTCGAATCCGCTTTCTCTCACACTCCCCCAGCAACATTTCTAAGTGCGCAAAGTGCTCATCTATACTTTCCGATGCCACCACAATGTTGTCCACATACATTATAACTAAATTCTTAATATCATCTGACAATACTTGATCCAGACACTGTATAAGCCCTGCCTCACTATTTTTTAGCCTGAAGGGAATCCGGTTAAAATTATATGCACGTCTGTTATATTTAAGTGCCGTATATTTCCGATCCTCTGGATGAAGTTTGATTTGCCAGTAGCTGGCAGTTAAGTCGAACGTCGAAAATATTTTCTTATTTTGAAATTTCAATAACAATTTGCTCATAGGTGGCGGAGCATTAGTATCAGCTATTGTTATCTTATTTAACTGCCATGCATCCAAACATAACCGAATTGATCCATCTTTTTTTACAGTTACGATGGGGTTATTGAAAGGAGACGAACATTTAGATATAATCCCCCATTTAAGCATTTTGTCTATTTGTTCTTCCTCTTCATGTCTATACTGATGAGATATAGGATATGCATGGGCTTGATATGGTTGGTCTTCCATAAGCCTTATCCTGTGTTCATACCCTTGGATTACCCCAGGAACTTCAGAAAATACACTTTCATATGTATTGAATAGTTTCTTCAGTTGGACTCTTTGATTGTCATTTAGCATCTTGACTTATCCACCTTTCCCCCTATCTCTATTTCTATTACTGCACTTTGTGCATCACTCTGTTTATTTACCTATCCTTTTGGTGTTTTATAAATGGAATTATTATGTTGTTTATTTCTGCCCGACTTCGTTTATAATCCAATACACAGCCTGTTTTGTACATAAAATTCGAGCCTAATATAACCTCGTGAAACAGTTCCTCCAAAATCAACAGCATGTGCTTATATTCTCCCTCTGCCATGTGTAATTCACCCATGCCTGTTTGGATGCCAACTTCACCTTCTTACCATTAGCCAACAAAACATATACTGTTTTTAAAGGCAATATTTTAATTTCCGGGTCAATGGCACTTATTTTATTAAACATTTCCTGTGACATTACCGATACCTGACTTCCCGAATCAAACAATGCACTAGTTGCAATCCCCCCTACCTTTATCTCTATCTTTGGACAGCTCTGAGGTGCCATTATGGGCATGTTCTCTTCTCCACTACATACCAGATTTGCTACTTGCGTACAGTCAACTTTTGCATTTCCATCCTCATCCTGACCATCCACCATCTCCATATTGTTGTCCAATGCCATTAGTATTTCAGCCATCTGCTCTACTGTTTGCCTGCCAATCATTATTTGTTCCACCTTCTCAGGTAAACCATGCCCAACCATATGCATAATATGCTGCTCTGATCATTTGTACGCTGTGATTGATCTCAATTTCGCTACTTGTCTATGAAAAAATGTAATAAATAACTCCCTCATCTGCCACCTGTCCTGATCTACAACCTTTTCCTGTAGCTCCTTCCCCCAATAGTTTGCCAACAATGAACACTTGTATTCACTGAACGTTGCCAGTTTTACATGTAATGAATTTCACCAGACCTGAGCTTCTCCCTGTATGTGTTTGCAAGCTAAGGCAATTCTTGCTCCCTCATTTAAACTATTCAAGGTGCAATAATGTTCCAAGCTCTCTAAGTGATCACTCAGATTCTCCCCTCTGTTCCCTTTTAGCAGCTGATTTACTGCCTCCATTTTATGTATGTGCACCCATATTTTTCCATTCTCATGTTCCCTTTCTAACACCTCTACTCTTTTTCTTAATTCCTCCAGCTCTATATCTTTTCCCATTTTGAAACCATATATTTTATTTTTTTCAAACTAGCACTTACGTTAAACTAAATTTACTATATGACTTATTTATTTATTTCTTACTAAAATGGAAATACACACTGACCACCCCTTTTTGTCCATTTTTCTCTACCTGTTCTAACACCTTAACTCCACCCAAACATCCAATTGTCTCTGATTTAACAGAATGATTTATTTTAAATAACATAAATAGCATAAATATCTTTTCATTTAAAGAAAAAAAAGTTTTAGCTTTCATATAAAAAAAATTTTAAACAAGAAACAAAGTATTTAATTACTATTGTTTCTTAGGTCCAGCCCCAAGTTGGGTATAGCCATTTGTACCGGGTTCAAATATGTGTCCTTGAAACACCAGCCTCTTAGGCAGAGAAGAACATACTCGGAGAGTATGTATGCCCAAACAATAGCTATAAAATATATAACTAGCATTACATTTCCAGAACATAACTTCTTCTCGACTGTTGAGTTCAACACCAGAGTTCAAAGCACTTTTTTTGTTTGTGTATAAACATAGGCACCAGTTAATTATCCAAGAATGAATAAATAACGTGCTTTGAGCAATGGCCACTAACTCAATGCCTAAATATCCATGACTAGCTCAGCTGTTTGTAATCACTAATAGATTATACATAATTAGTGGTGAAAAGAATTGATAAAGATTTGTAAAAAAATTGATAAAAGGAATTGACCGACAAATAGTTTACATTTTAAGACAATTTATTAACTAACATTTACTAATTTTAAACATTTTATAATTCTAATAAAACACACGCATATTTTTAAATTAACATTTCTAAACTAGTTTAAATATTTTTATAGATTTTAATAATAGAACACTGGTATTTATCTAATTTAACTAATAACACTAATATAATGATTATGTACATATTAAGTCATACACTCACATATATAATAATAAAGTATTATATAGCATTTGAAACTTAAACACACATATCAATAGTTCATTTTATGTATGATATAGAGTTCATATAATTAGACTCTTGGAGGATTCACACGAATTAATGCAATGCAATGGCTATTACAGTATAAACGAAAATAAGCAAATGTTTTACCTAGGATTTTGAACGTAGATTTAGAAATTTGTTTTCTTCTTGTTTGCTACTTCTTCCAGTACGAATGCTTCTAGCCAGATGGGACATTTCCTTGATGAGTTTGATTATTCTTCATGATTATTATTATTGAAGACAATTAGATATTGATGGAGATTTCCAAGTTGTTAAGCTGACATTATTTCACGGGCAGATCTTGCTGTTTTCATCGAACATCAGGCTGTGGAGAGGCATGTATTTCCCAAAACTGTTCAGCACCACATTTTGTTTCTGGATACAATTAACTCAACTGATGATCTTCTCTTGACTTAACTGACTCAATTAAATTCTGAACTCAACTGATTATCCGATAAAATTTTACTATTTATACCTGTGAAGTGTTTTTCTTTTCGATATCCTCCGGCAATATCTATTGATAATCCTTTGACGTGTTTTGGAAGATTGTTTAATTAGTAATAGCCATGCAGAAGAGTTGTTTTATATTAGTAATTAATTAATAGCCATAACCGTGTTTTTAATGATAATCTTCTTTAACTTTCATTTATTTATAATAACATTTATTACACATACATTTATTCTATTATTGACAATCGCACATATATACGCACATATATTACTAGTCTTAAGATTACTTTTTCTTTAATTCGAATGAAAAGAGATTTGTATTTTTTAAACTTTAAATTATTTATATTTTACGAATACTAATAAGAAAACTCTTTTTTCTTTTTTATAAAACCTTTAGTTTAACTTTTCTAATGAAACACCCCTCTCCCCTTCTGATTAATTAATTGTAGCTTTTTATTTCAAAAACTAATGAGGGAAAACTATTTGATTCATATCTTTTTCGAAAACAAACTGTAATAAACTCTTAAAATTTTAATTTTACTTTTGACAGCAAACTGATTTTGTTTACTTAAAGAAACCTTTTAGATTTTTATAACTTATTTATTATTTAATAATTTTTTAGGCAAAATCATCATGTGGCAATTTTAATATTGGTACAATATATATATATCAGTGATGAAGTGTGACTTTTTTATAAACAGAAGCACACTTTATGTTTTTATTTTACTTGCCACAATTTTTACATAATAGTGCCTAATATAAATTATATATATTATACGCATCTAGAAAAATCTGAAACTCTCTTATCTATAAATTAGAGAATATATTATCAATACATTTTTTCTTTCAAATGCTTTTAAAAGTTTTAATAGTAAATTAGATCTTAGCATTGTTTGAACTTCTTATAATCAATGAGAATGTGTTAGTCAAGTTCATTCTTTGCTTATATAAAAACAATTCAACCCTTGGTAAAAAAAAAAAAAAAAAACATTGAAAGTCAACAGTAATTCCATACAAAAAAATAATGAATTTGAATTTCTCATTCTAATCAGACCGTGATTAGTTTAAATATAGATAATACATTATCAATATATTTTTATCTTCCAAATCCTTTTAACATTCTTAAAAGTTTTAACTGTAAATTAGATCTTAGCATTGTTTGAACTTCTTACAATCTATAAAAATAATTCAACAGTTGGTAAAAAAAAACTGAAAGTGAATTTTTTAAATTGAATTTTAGTTACAGCTTTTCAAAGTTTTAGTGAATTTTTCTATGGAAGCACTCATTTTGTTCAATACATGGGCACTTTATCCCTGATATATATATATATATATATATATATATATATATATATATATAATTTTTTTTATAATATATATATAATTGAAATGGAAATAACTACCTCCCA
Organism: Epiperipatus broadwayi; assembly: GCA_028023455.1. Taxonomy (NCBI): domain Eukaryota; kingdom Metazoa; phylum Onychophora; class Udeonychophora; order Euonychophora; family Peripatidae; genus Epiperipatus; species Epiperipatus broadwayi. The sequence continues at coordinate 23,237 of JAQFVV010006442.1, forward strand.
CTGAGTTATGTGACATTAAAAACCATAAAGACAAACTGATGCCACTGTCTCTAAGTTCTGTTGTTATATAAGCTTCCTTTTTGACATACTTTGGAAATTGCAGGATGAATTTTGTTGTTTTAATTTATATAGACTAAATGACCTGAAATCATCATTAATATATTCAGAGGATGAAAATGAGTTGTATTTTGACATCACATAACACAGTGGGGAGTAGTTATTTCTGTTTCAATTACAGATATTTAAAATGTAGGATTATTTATTATACATATGATAAAGAATGAAAATTAAGAGATTATATCCACATAAACTGAGATAACTTTACCATTTAATATTGCCAGAAAACTATCAAATACTATTAATTGACAATCTTCCTGAGACTTTTTTATTTGGAATTTATTGAACTTTTTTTGTTCCAGAAGGATTGCCAATTAGTAGTAATTGAGTTTCCTGAGAACATCAAAAAATATAATTCTGTTTATATGGACATAATCTCTTAATTTGAATTCTTCATCAAATTAAAAATCCATAGAATTCTATAATTCAACATATATATATATAACAATCTAATAACCATTACCAAATACTTTTAATTAAGAAATGAACTGCTCTTTAGCTGCTTAATTTAATAACTTTTTTCAATACGAAAACAGCTGGGTTTTTTACTGTGAATCTAAGTATTTTATATGGAAAGGAATTTTCAACTACAATAGTCAAAGGAGTGTATATTAAATCAGTTGAAATATTTAACGTATATTGATTTAAATAATTTATTTAAATTTACAAAGCAGAACTAATTTCATTTATTTTTAAACTTTGTAAATAAATGCTAAATATGTACAGATAAATAAAAACTATACCGAATGTATATAAGAGTCAAATGAGGGTTTCCAAGTCAATAAATAAATTAACTGCTTTTTAGCTGTCACGTTCAATCCCTTTTACAATAAAAAATGGCCATTTGTTACTATGATCCACAATTTTATAAGGCACAATGAGAGTTTATCTTATCAATTGAAATATTTAATGCAAATTGATTTGAAATAACTTTTTTGTTTATAAAATTGTGGATTACAATAATAGCCATTTGTTTATATAAAAGTTATTGAATATGCCAGCTAGAGGGCAATTTAATTATTAATAGAATTTGGAAACTTTCATTTGACTGTTAGATATACATGTGTATGTGTGTTATAAAAGTAAAACAGTCTTTAAATGGATACAGGATAAAGATCTCGCCAATAGTGCACCATAATAAAAAAAATGTTTTGTTTTTTTTTATTTTTAAAAGTGTGTGTCTATATGTATAAGAATGGAAATACATTATAAATTAAAGTCAAAAAACTACGGAGAGACTTTCTTTTCAAAATTTTTATTGATATACAATATATAACTTCACTAATAAATATAAATATAAATAGCCAACGTTTCGTCCATTTTTTCAAATAATGATATGGACTTTATCAAGGTTCTATAAAACAGAGAAAAAATATATACAATAAATAAGAAAACTAGAAAATAAAACAAAACAAATAAATCAAAAATGATAATGATTAATAATTATATTGATAAAGATACTTTTGGTGAAATAGATAATAAAGAATTATTAAAAAGTGATTTGATATATGGATTTAAAAAATTAGAATGGGATATTCAAAATAATATAAACATGGATATATATAATAGATATGAATGGAAAACCATTGATGGTTTAAAAAATAAATATAATGATATCGTTTTTTTAAAAGGAGATAAAGTTTCAAATGTAGTAATTATGTATATAGAGGAATATAATAAAAAAATGATAAATATGTTAAAAGAAGATTGCTATATTGAAGTTAAAAAAGATATGAGTAATTCTTTAAATAAAAAGATAAATAAATTTATTACTATTATGGAAAATAAAGAAATAATTAAAAAAGGAAATGTTTAGGTTAAAAAGAATGTTATTAAATCAGTTCCTAGATAACCTATTCTTTTGTTTTTTTTTTTTTTTTTTTTTTTATTTTTTTAAAAAAATTTAAAAAAAAAAATTGTAAAAAATTAAATGGGAAATTGTTTAGTGGTTTTAGAGTTTATATGTGAATTTTGAAAAGATTTTTTTAATGTTTGCATAAACCTATGTTTTATGTAGTTATGTAGATGATTATTTATGATATTTAATGGTAATTTGAATAAATCATTTAAGTTTTGGAATTTTATTAATAATAGAATAGATAATATTAGTTTACTTTAGAAAAAGAAAATAATAATAGTATTGAATATATGGATCTAAAGATTTATAAATTTTATAAAAATAATAGAATAAAAATAGAAACTAAGTTTATAGAAAAAAATGTCTACTGGAATTTTAACAATCTGGAATTCGATATTGATTTTAAATGAAAATTAATATATAAACAATAGAATAATGAGAGATTTAAATTATGTTCAAATGAACATAGTTTGGATAAAGAATTAAATTATATAAAAAGGGAGTGTATAATAAATGAATACCCATATAGAATTGTAAATTATTTGCTTTCTACAAAAAATTTGAATAAAATTAGAAATAATGTTTGTATGAATGTTTATAGGAATAAAAATATAAATAATGAAACAATAATAAAAAAACATGATGGTAATAATAAATACAAAAATAAAAATTTTTTTATAGATAATAATATTTATATTGGTTTTAAGTTATCTAAATTTGTATTTTTGAAATTAAATGAATTGTTAAATAAAATTAATAAAAAATACTGTATAAATTTGAAACCTGTATACAAAAAGAAGAGAACTTTAAGATCTTTGATTAATCATAAAGAATTTAATATGCTTGAAGCTATGAATTCAGTGTATTTAATTAAATGTTTGAATTGCAAAAGATAGCAGATTTCTTATAATAATAAGCAAGAATAAATTAAAAACCAGACTATATCAGCATATAATTGATAAGAAATCTGCTATCTTTTGTCATAAATTGGAAACAGGACATAAAGACTATGAAATTCGACCTTTGGAATGTATTGGTAATTACTTTGAAAGATTTAACAAAGAGAGTATTTATATAGAACAATTAAATCCTATTTTAAATAAGATGTTAAAATAGCTTATATATTTGTGCAAAAAATTGACTGTTTTTGTATAGATATTTTTTCCTTTTAGTATAAAACTTTTCACTTTATAAGGAAATGTAAAGAAATTGTTTGTGTTATACAATTTTTCCATTTTTTGGTTTATAGGTATTTTATTTTATTTTGTTATTATTATTTTTTATTTGTTTTTATTTGTTTTGTTTTATTTTCTAGTTTTCTTATTTATTGTATATTTTTTCTCTGTTTTATAGAACCTTGATAAAGTCCATATCATTATTTGAAAAAATGGACGAAACGTTGGCTATTTATATTTATATTTATTAGTGAAGTTATATATTGTATATCAATAAAAATTTTGAAAAGAAAGTCTCTCCGTAGTTTTTTGACTTTATAAAAACTTGATAATACATTTGAAAAGAAAAAAGAAGAAGAAGTTTATATTATAAATTAATTAAATCTGGTTTGTTTTTTTATTTTATATATATCTTTTAATTAAAAGGTTTAATTTGAACTTGATAAATATTAACTTATGTGAAATTATCTTTTTTTTTAAACAGATATTTTTTTGAACCATGACTGAAGAGAAACAAAGAACCTGTTCAATGTTGGAAGATGATGATTTTCGTGAGAGGCTAGCATCATTGGAAAGAGCTTGTGAAAAATTATCAGGTCATACCGATTATTTGACAGATGAAATGGACTTTTTAAATATGAAATTTTATGATAAATACGAAAAGGATACTGAAGAAGAAGTAAAAAATATTTTAGCTCCTGTACGTCACAGACACAATAGGCTGTATAATTTAAGTGAAAAAATGGCCGAACAAAGAAAAAGTATGGACCTATTACAAACAGAAATGAACGATCAAACGCAAAGTTTTACGAATAACTTACAGGAAGTTGACTCCTTGCAGAAACAAATCAGCAACGAACAAGAAAGAATTCAAAATTTGGATAAAATTTTAAGGGATAAATTAAAAACAATGAGCAACAATAAAACCTAAATAAATTGTTTGATGAAATTATAAAACTTTCACATTTGAATTTATTTAATTTTCTATAAATAATTCAATTTGTATTTTATGACCAAATAAAATTGTTATACTAATTTTATTAATAAATTTAAAAATGTATATAATTTCCTATTCATATTTATCCGTAATGCTAACAATTTATATTTTCTTTTAATATTAACAAGCAACAGACTAGTGTTGACAATTTGTTAATATATTAACTCCCATTTTAAAAAAATAACTAGGCAATAAGGTTATGATTAAGAAACATTTGTCCCTCATTGACGAAAGTAATATAGTTTATTTGAGAAAGATAATAGTTAGATATTGAAAGTGAAATACATTGATGAAAAAATGAAATCATTAGATGACTTTAAATACAGAAATGGAGTTAAGCTGTATATTTCTAAAAGAGATTGAGAGTTGAAGTACTAAAATGGATCTCATGAAGTCATAAAAGACCTAAAAAATGACAAGTAAATGGATGGATGGATGAGATAAGGAAATTTTCTAGTGATGTGAAACTACAGATTGGAAAAATTGGTTTAAACTTGAATGGTTACTATCTTGCAGTGAATCAATACTGGTCAAAAATATTGATAGGTATATCATAAATTCTAAAATCAACAAGTTGATACATTAATATATTTTCTATGATTGTATAATAACTTATTTTATTGACACTATTTGGAGGTATGATGCAAATACTCTAAAGAGATACTGTGCCCATTTGGAAAAAAAGTACTCAAAATGTAACTTCTGTGAGAAATACTAAGAGTCCTTTCACCCATTATATGACTATCCATACTATCACACACTCTTTCATCAAATATCAGAAACTCACAAAAATGGATATATTGTTATTTTACTCAGCACCATTGATCCAAATTCAAGATTTAATATCCGATTCACTCCTAGCTCATCATCGATCTAAACTCAAGATCTTTCTGGAAGCTTAACTATGCAAACAATGGGGTTCCAGCACAAATTTCCTTTCCATACTTGTCACCTTTCCACAAACATTATTAGTCTAATTAATAGAATTAGGGCCAACATCTTTTCTTCACTTATTTGCATTAGAAATAATATATTTCACTTGTGCCAGTCTATACAAATAGTTTGAACAAATCAGTTGTGAATCACATGGCTTCCCCAAAACTTCAAGATATTAAATTTCAATGAAATTTTCTTAAACTTTTATATTGCTAATCTACAATAGTATAACAAGTACCAGTATTACAAACTGTTTTAAAGATAAATAAAAAAAACAATACTTTGAAACAATAAATTTTTAGTTTTATATGATTATCAATCTGTAGTTAATAAGGATTTTACTATCGTATTTGGCTGATAAATAAAAGGGTTTTAACATTTGATTGCCTTTATTGTTCACACCAAAATTAGTTTCAAAAGTGACAACTATAATCTCTGCATTAAATATTTTCTGCATGTGTTAGTAAAAGGGTTTTAGATTATTTAGAAAAAGTACAAAGGGAAGTAGGAAGACATGTATTAGATGCAGAGATGTGGACAGCAAAGGAGACAATTCAAGGAGAAATGGGATGGTCAAGTTTTTATATGAGAAATGCAAAAAGTAAAATGAAAATGTTTGGTAGGTTGCAGTTTATGGATAGTAAAAGAATAGCAAAAATAGTGTTCAATTGGGTTATGAGTAAAGGGCAGGTAACAAGGTGGGTGAGAAAGGTAATGTGGTATGCAAAAGATTTGGATAAAGAATTTATATCAGTATACTTGTATAAAAGGTGGGATGATTGTGTTAGGATTGTTGAGGGTTATAGTGGTAAGGAATGGGATAAAAGAATAGAAGCATTAATAAAAAATAGGGAGTTGGAGAACTAGTATGGAGGGTAAGAAGAGTTTAAATATATATAGAAGTAAATGGAATATTGGATGCGAATTAATTTATGATAATAGTAAGGAAAGTAGTTTATTATTTAAGGCTCGAACAGGATCTTTAGCAACAAGAGAATATACATGTAAATGGAAAACCATGGATAATTTAGTGTGCAGATTGAGTAAGGAAGGTATAGAAAATATTAGGCACCTATTGATTGAATGTAAATGCTTGAAAGCAGAAAGGGTACAGATAATGGAAGTTATGGGAGGATAGACATGAACAAAGTGACTATACAGAAAGTGAGTTATTACTTTTTATGTTGGGCTTGTGAAGAGATAAGGGGGATTTAGATATAAAGGTCATAGAGTTGACAAAGTTTGTTGTGGAAATGGGATAGGGCAGAATATGGGAAGACTTCAGAGTGGGGAATGGAGAATAAAATGGCTAACAGGTTTATCTGGGCATAATTGCAGAGATATTCTTGACTTCGTTTAAGGAGAAGTCAAATACATCACATCAGCTGTTGAACATTTAAAAACATATAAAAAGTATTATACAAGGCTCTTATTATATAAAATTTCAAGTTATAAAATACATTTAAATTAATTTCAATTATCTATGCACACAATGGCAGAATAATAATAACAATAAATCCATCAGGAAGAATCTCTACAGATCCTTTTGTTAAATGATTGTGAATTAGAACTGACTTACAAAAATCAATATGAGCATAAGTATTATTTTTCAATACCTGACTAATTAAATAAACACACAATATTATTGCGTTTAAACAATTTTAAATAAGTAAATACATTATCTTTCTAAGTTCATAATTTAACTAAGATTTTAATAAGATTGAGAAACAAATCCAAGATCTCAAAATATATAAATTATATTAAAATAAATTTTGTAATAAGTATACAGAACTTGTGAAATGCTTTCATATATCACATGCTAATTCTTTTGTCAGTTTATGTGATATCTTTTGATGCAGTCTTTTAATTTATTTTGCAAATCATACATGTGGATATACATCTATTTTAATATTAATTTTATCTGTTATAGTGAGATTGGTTTTATATAAATACCTCTAACAACAAATACCTTAGCCCAAATCATTTTCAACTATTATCGATTCATCATAGCTTTAAAGTCTAAGTTTAATCCAGTTTCTCTGATTTTTAATCTCTCTTCTCCTCATCTCACCAATAAACTTTTTTTATTTCACTCATCTATCTCCTATGTGGTCTCTTAATAGGGCTTTTAGAATTTCTTGGGAGTCTAGTTTAAAATTTCAACTATCCATTTATTATCATCTCTTCTGCAGTATATTCATCTTAGCTCTACTCATCTCTTAATTCTTTCAATGATATCAGTAATATCTATTTGTTCTTTGACCTATATTTCATTTTATATCCTGTTGTACTCCTAACATATATCTCTCCATGCTTTGTTGAGTGTTCTGAAGTCTCTATGTTGCTTTTCTGTTATCAATCAAAGTCTTGGATCCATAATTGAACATATTTATTAAAAATCTTTCTTTTCAAATACAGCAGCATATTTCTCTACCCATAGTTTAATCTTTTCATACAATCAATACCCTACACAATTTGGCATAGCTGGTAAAGCTTCCAACCTGGGGTCGGAAATCTCAGGATCGATTTTGGCAGTCAAACTTATGAACTCCCAAGCAATAAAGCTGTTAGCACTTTTTTATGTAACCAATATGGCTATTCTTTTTATGAAAACATATATTCTGTAACAATTTGCAAGATTACTTGAACTTATAATCATTGATAAGTAAAACTTATAAGAAAGTGTTGTGCAATTTAACATAATTAACAGGTTTTGCATAAATTCTCAGTGGAGAAAAAATGAAATTACAGTTGGTCAATTTAATGAAATGTTATTCCATTATAACGATACGGGATTGGGGGCTTTTGTGAACTGCTCTACGGGGGGCCTTTTGGCGTTTTTTCCAACAAAAAATTTTTATAGAGGGGGCAGATTTAGTTAAAAAAAAAATTTTTTTTTTTTTTTTTTTTTTTTTTTCTTTCGTTTTTTCTCTCGTCCCTGGGGAGGTGTGAGATATATTTATCATTTTTTTTATTATTTAAAGAAATAAAAAAGCCAACCCCCTCCCTTTAACACACTAACAGATTTATTTATTCATATATATATAAATTTTAAATTTTTTTTTTTATTTAAATTTTTAACATTTAAAATTATTTTTATTTTTCATTTTTTTTTTTTTCATTTTGTTTTTTTAATATTTTATATTTTTATTTTTTTTATTTTTTATTCATTTTATGAAGATAGAAAATTTTTAATATTTTGTTATATTTGTTTATATAAGTTTTGCGAATTTTTTACATCTTAAAAAAAATTTAAAAAAAAAAAAAATTAAAAATTAATAAAAATTTTCATTTGTGTAATTAATTAAAAGAAATATTATAAATCTTCAGTATTATTTATTTGCGACATATTTCCTAACATATAAAAAAACAAAAACAAATTAATTTTTTTTTTACTTTTTACGTTATTTTTTTTGTTTTTATTTTATTTTTTTTTTATTTTAAAATTAATAAAAAACATATAATATACAAAAAACATACTTTCCTTTAAAAAAAACTTAAAAATTATAATTTTATTTTTGGTGTTTAAAATTTATAATATTTAGATTTGAATATAAAATTATAAATATCTACCTCTACTTATCCTTCACCCACTTATTTCCCCTCCCCCTGCCCCCCCCCCGTCTCCTTCCTTCATCTTTTTTCTTTTTCACAAAATCATTAAAAAAAATATCAATATTATTAATATGGAAAAATATTATAAAAAAATGAAAATATAGCCACCTTGCTCCCCCCCCCTGGGGGGGGGGGTGCCGGCGGTGGGGAAGTTAAATAAATTAGCAAGTGGAGTGGGAGGGGGTGGGCTTTTTTGTCTTTCTCCCCCCCTCCCTAGCCGCGGGAAGGGGGGGGGTGGGGCCTCTTATCCTTCTTCCGCTTAGATCTCTTTCTTCCTCCTTCTTACTTATCTAATTACATCCTTTCCTTCCAACTAATAAACCAACAAATAAACCACCCCAATTTCTTTTTTTTTTTTTTCTTACACTATCCCCCCTCTCCCTTTTCTTTTTTTTTATTTTTTTTTTTTTTTTATTTAAAAAAAAAAAAAAAATAAAAAAAAAATAAAAAAAAAAAAAAAAAAAAAAAAAAAAAAAATAATAAAATAAAAAAAAAAAATAAAAAAAATTAATAAATATAAATTATTTTATAAAAAAAAAAAAAATTAATAAAATTTTAAAAAATAATATTTTTTTTTTTTTTATTTTTTTTTATATTTTTTTTGTTTTTGTTATATTTTTTTTTTTTTTTTTTTGGTTTTGGATTTTTTGCCTTGTGTAGTTTTGTTTGTTGTTGGTTTTTTTTTTTTTTTTTTGTGGTTTTTGTTTGGGGTGTTTTGTTTTGTTTTTTTGGTGGTGGTTTTTTTTTTTCTTGTTTTTTTTTTTTGGGGGTGGAGATGGGGGGGTGTTGTTGTTTTTTTTTTCCCTCCCCCCCCCCCCGCCTTTTTTTTTTTTTCCTCTTTTCCACCCTTCTCCCCCTTTACCATCCTTTTTTTTTTTTTTTTTTTTTATATTGAATTTGGATTTGGTGATGGGGGGTTGTTGTTTGGGGTTTTGTTTTTTGTGGGTTTTTTTTTTTGTTTTTTTTTTTTTTTTTTTTTTTTTTTTTTGTTTTTTTTTTTTTTTTTTAATGTTGTTTTTTTTTTTTAATAATTTTTTTTCTTTATTTTTTTTTTCTTTTTATATTAAATTATAATAAATTATAAATAAAAAAATATAATTTTAAATATTTTTTATAAATTTAAATATATATTTTTTTTTTAATTATATTTTAATTTTATTTTATTATTTTTCTTTTAATTTATATTAATTTAATTTATTTTTTTTTTTTTTTTTTTTAAATAAAATTTTAATTAATTTTTTTTTAAAAAAAAAAAAAAAAAAAAGCCATGTTTAGCACTGCAATGTGAGAATTAAAAGCTAAAGGCTAGGATTAAAGCTTCTGGCACTTAAAGGTCATGTGATTTCCTAAAAAATTAATCATTTGATTATTTTACTTAATAAAAAATATTGTATTCAATTTGCTACAAAGATGCTTGAATGTCACAACATCCCCCCATAACTGACCATTTTATTATTCTACCTATAGGAAAATTAAAAAATATGTATAGAACTTCATCTTAGCAGTAAGCTTTCACTTTTATTACATTTGGAGTTTTTATTTAACTTATTGCATGCACTAGTGCCCTCTAAAATTTTCCTCAATAATCAATTCAGAATAAACTTAATTCCAATATATAACTTTCATGTAAGAAAATAAAATATCTCATTACTGGAAAAAGGTACACATGGAATTTAAATTGTTTGAAAAAGAACATGGATTCCAAAAATTGTGATAAAAAATATTCAATCAGGATAATAAACTTACTGGATTAGTTTAAAATACAAAATGATTGATGCATCTATTAACATTGATTTACATATGACACTGCAAATTTACAGTTCTCTTATAACTACTGCACTTGATTCAAAGCCTTGCCTAGAATACCAAAACCCATGGTTAAATAATACAATCCCTTTATAAGTATTTAACATAAGCACACAAAATAATTTTTAAAATGTGCACATCACCAATAAAAATAATAAAAAATACAGTTGTATATATATAAAAAAAACACAAATAATAGAAAGAGTAGCTGCATAATTAAGGGCACAGTGAGTAGGAAAGATGAAATGATTGCAAGATGATTCATAGCAAATGTTGAAAGATAGGCACACATACACAACTTATTAATTCAAATTTCCAATTCTTCTCCAAACTATGAATGAATGAGTCCATGGAAAATGAGCATTACTATATATTTAATAACAAAAGGTTCACTGCAAAAAAGCATCTTCACAATATAGTTTACAAGATTTACCAAAGCAAGCTTAATTACTAAACTTGGAGTGCAAATTATACTGTATTCTATATGGTAATCAGACAATAATCTGTTATTATTCTGCTGCAAATGCATCTAATGTGTGAATGAGTTAACAATATACTAGATAGTAGTGCCAACCAAATCTACTTTCATATTTTATTAATAAATTTTTATTTATCTTATTCTTCAAAACAATTTATCTTTCCTTATACTAACGTTTTGAATGTTGGCTTAAGAAAAGATTACTCTGTTGATTTCCTAACATGCTGAGTGCACTTTCGGCCATTAAAACCAGAATCCTAGCACTCATGAACTTAGGATGCATTGTAGAATTTAATTGGAACACGAATTATGTAAATTGCTAATTTAAATGTTCCAATTTTTTGATAACTGCACACTACTTTCATTTTGGTTGGTTGTGTGGAGATTATTAGAAACAAACTACACCTCTTTGACCTTTCATTTTTATTGTCACTTTTGATACATATAATGTTGACCTTTATTGGGTCAAAAATGTGGTCAGATTCCTACTCGTACTCTAAAAAAACCAATTTCAATTCAAATCATTTTTTACATATCTATATAAATGATTTTGAGATAACTTGTCCTTTGTGTTGTTTAAAAGTCTGTTGAGATTGGTAGAGGGGGGGGGGGGCTCAAGCTAATATTGTACTTGGAAATTTACAAAATGTGTTTCAATTAAATTCCACTATGCACCCTGCAGTTCACGAGTGCTATGATCCTGATTTTACTGACCGAAAGCACACTCAGCATATAATAGGAAATAAACGTAGAATAATCTTTTCTTAAACCAACATTCAAAACATTTGTACTGTTATCTTATTCTTGTGAATCAATTTTCACTCACTTCGAATCCAGTTGAAACTTTGCATACTTATGAATTCCTGATAACATTTTTTTTTGTTCACAAACAATTTTAGCATAACAATTATGAAAAATTTAACTTTTTGAGTCCATATGGGATTCAGTATTTTTTAATTCTGCCAACTAATAGTATTAAATTATATCCAAACTTTATAATAAAACTAAAAAAAAAAAATGCTTTTATTTATATAAAAACTCTAAAAAATAAAATTTCTTCAATTTTTAACATGATTAACTGCATTTTATTTTGTTCACATATCATCAAGAATATTGTGAAAGATGAAGAAAAATTATTTTTTACTTTATAGTGCATTTATTTTTTTGTTTTTTTTAAAAAAAAAAAAAAAAATGAGAGCATTTATGTGAATAAAAGCATTTCTTTACTTTTTTTGCCATATATATTTTCTTTTTCATTTTCTTTAGGATTTAGTTCACTTAATTTTTTCAACTGTAGTGTTTTTGAGACTGCTTCATATTTAATTCATTATGGACAAAATTGCAAGCACCTGGCTATCACTAGCATGTTTTATAATATCAAATACTTTATTACTGATATCATATAAATCTCTAAAAAACTCACTTGTTTTTGTACTTTTTGAATACTTATTAGATTGTCTAATAGTTTTGACTGTTAAGCAGCCTTCTTCAGAACTGTAAAATACAATTATATGAAATTGTTTGAAAGTTTTGGCTCAGTCTTCTGCAGAGTTGTAAATACAATTGAATTACATTTCTTCTTTAACAAAATATATAATGGAAAATGTAAATATATATGCTAATATCAAAATAAGTTTATTACAATTTAATTTACAAGTGTCAAACTGTCTGCATTCAATAACTTTGTCACCAGCCACTTCAGATAAATACATTAATGACTATTATTACATATTAGGATAAAGATTATCATACTACTCTTAGTATAGATATAAAAATTAAACCCAATTAAAAATTAATGTATTTTAATTAAATATCAACATATGGATACCAATCAAACCATAACTATAACTATTTAATGATATTAACATTAATTTGGTCATAATGTCTTCTCAGATTAAATAATAAGTTATTGAATTTGTCTACTGTTAATTTTTTCAGACCTCAAGCAGCCTTTTTTTTTTTTTTTCCTAGGTATCTTGCTCATGGTAAACATAGCTGAACATCTAATAATGGTTAGTACATGGGTAACCCATTTATAAATAAGTAGGATAAAGAGGTGGATCACATTACTATGAGCATTGATATTACACTTACCATTTCCTTTATAATTTATTAAAGCAAATATTCATTTAAATTTTGAAAATAGGATTGATATACCAAGTAAAAAAGTTATCTTAAAAATGACTGTCTGCTTGGCTTCTTCATGTAATCTGTCAATTTTTGTAGGCATGATTAAAAAATTTTTTAATTGTTAAGGATGTTTATCTATTAATTCTTGAAACTTGCTTAATAAAATTTTCCAAAATGATAATGTAAATGGAAGTCTTTGTGACTTTCCTAAAACTTCAAACAAAATAGTCATAAACAAACATAAACTGAAACTGCTGTATGAGGAATGTTATATATTCTGGAATAACCCACAAAAAGATATAAAATAATGTAATGTTTAAAGATGGATCTCAGTTGCATAAAGTATCACAAATAATAGCTGTGAATGCTTTCTGAGCAAACCAATCAAATGATAGACATAAGTTTGATGCAGTTACAATTAATCAAATCAAGCTGAATCGAAAACATGAATTATTTTGATGTTCCTGATTACAATATTTTATAATGTAAAGTATGGTGAACATCTGACATATATCAAATAATGATGGGTTGTTTAATTTAAAATAGTACAGAAAACTTTTGATCAATAGTTTTAATATATATGAGTTTTATCTTTATAACTGGAAGCACATTTTAAAACTGAATCTTGTGAAAAAAAAAATTTGAAGAATTATTGGCAGATGATATATATAATTATCAAATCATATAAGTTCAAGCACCCTAGAGGCATATTAAGCATTTAACAATTCCACTCAATTACTCCAAAGCAATCTTTTTTTTTTTTTTACATTACTCAATTGGTGTTAAATCTGCAAAATAATTTACGTATATGCTTTTGATATAGAAGCATGACTACATGATAAGTGGATTCATACATAAGCTCTGTGAATCAGAGACTTACAAAAATCTTAACTCTGATCATAAAAAAGTATTTCCATCATTGAAGATTTCTAAGTGATGCGCTTAAAAAAATGATTAATTTCGTCTTTTAATCATAAAAACCTTCATTACAATAGTTAAAAAGCATATTTCTTTATACATCATTAAGTTTTATTTATTTCATGTGTTGTTTTTTTTTTTTTTATTAGTTACATTTACATTTTATTTGCAATTTTCAGATAGTCTAATTAATTGTACAAAGATGTTTTTTCTTAATTTTATAAAAACGGGTTTGTTGATATGCTCGACCTCTGCAACATATCTTTCAACTGTGTAGGATCACTTCGACTAGATTTCTTTTGTCCTGGCCCAAAGGTGTCCGAAAATAAACTGAACTGAAAAAAAAAAAAACACATATACACATAAACAAAAACATACATACTTATATAAATATGAAAAAGGTAATCATTAAATAGCTAATTGCAAGGCAAAAATGTATCCAAATAATCCACAATGAAATATCAAAGACCAGACTTACTGGAATAATCAAATACTATGTGACGTGTTATTTTTTAATTCCATGTTTTAGAATATCCACTTACCAACCAGTAACTGGAAAATTAACTAGTTGGTTATGAATTAACTGATAGCTTAATTGTCAAGTTCCTTTTGTATTTATTACTCCAAGTCATGAACATATTAGGATGAACTAACCACTACTTATACAAGGTCCTTTACATACACACATATATAAAATTTTTTGTTAAATTTCATTTATTTATTATGGCATATTCATTCATGTGAAGATATCAATTGCAAGAATAATTCTTAGAAATTATAAACACTAACTATGCTTATCACTTGCTGTTACATGGTAATGCCAATGTAATCAAATTCTATATCATTCTGCATAAAATAATTTGTGACTACTTTGTTACATCAATTTTCATTAACTTTGTTTGTTAAATTCACCCTAAATATGAATAATAAATAATTTCACTTACTCATCTATTTCCATTCAATTCTTTATGTATATTTATATTAACAGTTTCAATTGTACAACAGTTTTCTTCAGTGCTTATATCTTAACAAAAATGGTAAATCATGTTTAAATGTTTTTGTTAACAAAATAAAATTAATTGCAACTCTTATTGCAAATATAAAAATAAATATGTAAATAAAATGATTTATTATTTATGTTTATACTGATTATAATATAACCAATGTGAAAAAAAAGACATGGGAAAATGAAACAAATTCATTCTATAAATATCAATTTATAAAGATGATTACTGCTTCACTTTTGTCTTAACAATTATTACTATTACATTGTTTACAATATTGGCTAATCAAGTTATTAATATCAAATGATGGCAAGCAAGAGATAAGTCGATCAGGATAACTCCAAGAAACTGAACTAAAACTTTTTGCTTTCCTCAACTACTGACCCAGATTCCATTTGTTATCGAGTCTATTACATTCATCACTAAGCAAAAATCCATTTTTTTAAAAATTACCATTTAGTCTAACATTAACTTTCCTTTCCAAAAATTCAAAATAATCTTTAATAATAATATCAGCAAGCTGATTTTACATTTTTAACAAAAATATAACAATGATATCAATATACCAAGTAATAAGCTCATTACCATAGGTGTATAATATTTTCTTCATCATTTCTTTCCACTTTTGTTTATTCCTTATAAAATATCTAACTTCAAATTATTTTTTAATGTGTCATTTAGTTCTCTCCTTTAATAAGGTACTTTATGTCAGATCAAAAATTAGAGTTCTTTTTATTTCTGATCACTCAATCAACATAAGTTGTCAAAGAGTTTAACTTCTATTATATTTCGTTCTTGCTAATAAAATCTCTCTTATTAACTTTTTTGTATAATCATTGTTAGAAATGTTTTGCATACAGTTAATTATCAATAGTTCTGAAGCATGGCTTTTAAATATCAAAACTTCTTAATGAAATTTTTGTTATAAACCATGTTTCATAGCTGTACCTTATATTAATAAATAATTATGTATCCCAATATATCTATCTAATATGGTCAGCTGTCCATAAATATATTCTTTCTTTAGCTACTCTTGCTTCTTTTAAAATTTATTTTGGTAATCCAAATCATTAGAATGGCAAAGACTATAATTACTTTTTAACCTTTTTTTTTGGTAATGCACATTATCAACTTTACATCCAATATATATAAAATCTTTTACCCACTAGTGCAACTAGGAATTTAATTACTTTTTTTTTGTCTCTTTCCCAAATCCTCTTGTTTTTCATATGACCATGTTTGTGTTATAATTCATAATTCTTGGTTACATTATTTAGTGTTGTAATATGGAATTCAGCATTTCTTCATTTTCTCCAAGTCTTAAATTATTAACATTCATTTCATGGACTAATGATCCTTTGCCATTTTTTTTTTTTTTTTGACCTTAGCATTGAAAACTTTTCAGATATGTAAAGAATATGCTTAGTGATATCAGGTCTCCTTATCTTATATCTTCCAATATCAATCCAGTTTCGATATTCTTAACATGTTTGTGTTATAATTCATAATTCTTGGTTACATTATTTAGTGTCGTAATATGGAATTCAGCATTTCTTCATTTTCTCCAAGTCTTAAATTATTAACATTCATTTCATGGACTAATGATCCTTTGCCATTTTTTTTTTTTTTTGACCTTAGCATTGAAAACTTTTCAGATATGTAAAGAATATGCTTAGTGATATCAGGTCTCCTTATCTTATATCTTCCAATATCAATCCAGTTTCGATATTCTTAACATGTTTGTGTTATAATTCATAATTCTTGTTACATTATTTAGTGTCGTAATATGGAATTCAGCATTTCTTCATTTTCTCCAAGTCTTAAATTATTAACATTCATTTCATGGACTAATGATCCTTTGCCATTTTTTTTTTTTTTGACCTTAGCATTGAAAACTTTTCAGATATGTAAAGAATATGCTTAATGATCAGATCAGATCTCCTTGTCATATATCTTCCAATATCAATCCAGTTTCGATATTCTTAACATATTCTCTAACTGCTTTTAAATTATCGTAGATATTTTTTGGAAAATTATTTAGTTTATCATCTATTTCATATATATAATTCAAATACTATTAAAGTCATACTTGGACCAATGCTTTATATCAAAGGACCAACAAAACAGATATAAATTTTCATATAAATATTTATTTTTCCTGTCTTTCTAGCTTTGTCTGCAATAAGACAAGAATGATATTTGCAGTATGCTATTTCTATATCTAATTTAGATGCATTAAAGTGTTTTCTTAATATGCTAATTAGGGTAATGATTCTGTAATTTTTGAATGCCCTATATACCCAAATATCAAATCTTCAAAGCTCTGTTTATATTATTTTATCAACAATCACCTTATACAATAAAAAAATTGAAACAATTTCTACAGGACATATTTCAGGATGCCAAAACTTTTCAACTTCCTTAACATATCCTGCTGTGATTAATTTGACTTTTTCATCATATAGTCACTGATATTAAATTACATAAAGACTTTATATCTTATCAATTTATTTCATTATATTTTCAAAAATGTATATATATATATTATAACGATCCGGATTTAG
Organism: Epiperipatus broadwayi; assembly: GCA_028023455.1. Lineage (NCBI taxonomy): Eukaryota > Metazoa > Onychophora > Udeonychophora > Euonychophora > Peripatidae > Epiperipatus > Epiperipatus broadwayi. The sequence goes on from JAQFVV010006442.1 coordinate 40,835, forward strand.
CGACTTAACGTAATCTACACTACAGGGCGCCACTAGGCATTTGAACCTAGAAAATTTATAAAGTAAGCAGATACGTAAGTCAAAAAAAAAATAATTATTTTTTTTATTTTAGATATGTTGTTTCCGGTCGTTAGCCCATTGTCACTAGCTCAGTGGAATAGCAGAGATTTACATTTTATAATAAATTCTTATCTAAGAATATATAAAAAAAAAGAATAAAATAAGCCACTGCCAGTAATTATACACACAAACATTTATTTACGCACATATATAATATTTAAAATTGTTTTAGTATCAGTTTACATTTTAAAATTTAACTTACATTTTTAACTTTGATTTTAATTTACATTTTAATTTTTATAAATTTACATTTTAATTTTTATAAGTTCGCACAGATGGGTTTATAAAAGTTTGTTTTAAAATGTTGAGTATAGATCGGTTACATAGATTACACGGTTAAAAACATTTCAAAATAAACATAAAAGATCAAAATACAAAGTCATTGATACCGTCAATTGCAGAGCAAATACAAGAAACCCAATGGCATTCATCATAAGATACCGCATTGACACCAATAACTTAAAAGACATCCGAATAAATACATTTTTAGATACTCACCGTAAGGTATCATTATTTACCGAATGTCTATATATTTTGATCAAATATGAAAACCAAAAACATAATTAACCGATAACGAATCCATGCAACATCCATACCCAACTTAAATTTAATGCATTTTTATTTAGAGTGTCGAGTAGGAATAGACTACATAAATTTGCATTTGAAAGAAAATATTCTATCCTTATTTAACCTTAGGCCAAAAGTTCGCAGTCAAACCAACGTCAATCCATCTGATATATCAATGCATTCAATGTAACACGAATACGGCAGCACAAAAGGTTAAGAGAAGAAATTACCTCTCGTCAGATAGGAATACTACATCTATCTGACAAGAAGAGCAATAAAAAAAAACTCCATAGGAAAGGACTGCGGTCATTTTGCCGACTTACGATCGCATTCCAATAGGCAAAAAAGAAGTGTGCGGCATATAAAACGATTCTGCCCGTAGCAAATCTCATACTACATCTACTAATTACACCAATATATCCAATCCATTGACCCAATTCAACTACGAAACGAATAACCTAAGATTACCCTCCCCTAATAAAACTTTACAAATCTATATAGCCATTCACGCCCGACTTAAGTTTAACATTTATATAATTTAATTTAACGAAAAACAAAAATCATGATAAAAACTTAAAGAACAAAAAATAAATAAATAAATGGAAATGATTTTACAAAAGAAATACATCAAATAAAATTATAACTAATTAATAAATAATTTAGTTTGGTCAGATATGATTCTATTGCAATTATTTTAAATACGGAACAAGTTTTAGAATTAAAGTTCTTATTGTTTAGTATACTGGAGTTTTAGAAATATATTTAAAACTTAGAGTTCAAAAAGTTCTTACAATTTTAAAACGTTCCTTTTTATCCGTTGCTTGCCGTTTGAACATGAATTCCCACGCCATCCTAAAGAGATTGGTTGAATTAGCCGTTGTTTTTTATTTATCCGGAGGTCTTTTAGTTTAGCTGGTCCTTAATGTAGAAAAAACAATGTCATTTCTTTTTTTTTTAACAAAACTGAAGGGATTGAAGAGTGCGTCTTTTCAATCCCTTCTCCTTCAACTCCGCACTAACACATATAGTCACATCTCTCTTCTAATTTTCTTTACTCACTAAAAATTTTATTATCAAACTTTTTCTTTTATATGTAACTTTAGGATCCAATGGACATTACGTCATTGATGATGATGATCCTTCCGTTGAGGTCCGATTCCCCGAAGGATCTCTTTCATTTGCCATTAGTTTCTATTGTTTTCCTATCTGACCGTTGCTTATACATTTAAATGCCCAAGGGCTAGTTCACTTGGACTAATTAAAATAATCATTTCCATTTTTTCAATAACATTAATTAATTTGTTTTGTACAAACTTAGATATATTCTTATCTTTAAATCTTTTTAAGTTTTTCCTTTTAAAATACTTTTTCTATTTTTAATAAAGTTTATTTTTTTTAATAATTTTTTTCATCTGTGCGATTTTATATATATATGAGTTTAGTATAGAATTTTAATTTTCAATTTTTAATTCTTAAAAAAAGAAGTTTTATTTGCGAACTTTTATTTTTTTATGTTTAATAAAAAAAAATAATGTAACGTCGTATGTGCCTGTTACAATATATATATATAGGATAAATCACAAAGAATAATATTTTTTGAAAATGATATAATTTTAACTTAATTTTTAAAATGTTTATTTTATATAGCAGAGAAACTATTCTGAGTTTTTCTTGCTATCTGAATAAAAAAATTTCAGCCATAAGACAAAACAGAAACTGAAAATGCCAATACCACAGCAAAAATCATATAATGTTATGCAGTTTGCTAAGTTATAATCATTTTAATCAAGAGTGTGATGTCAATGCTATTCAAAAATAATAATAATAAAAATGATCTGCTATCCATTGAATAGTATTTTCAAGTACTATCAATAAGACCATGAGAAATAATGCCTCTGTAAAAACTAAAGCTTTGGTCAATCAAGAATAACTGATGAAAAACCCCACAATTAAAGTTTTTAAGGAAACCCTTGAAAATCACCATTGCAAGCAACTCATAATTAGAGATTCCTCAAGCAACAATAAATAGCTTCATGATCTAACATTTTGGTGCATTAATCTGCCATGATCAAGACTTGGCATTCAAATGCAGATGGGATTGTTGGTTCTTTAAAAGGCTGTGGATTTAACAAATTCCATTAAGAGCAGTAATCCATTCTGCTCTAATAGTCATCTATGTAAACATGAGGAATTAACCAATGGACTCCGTATTGCAACGCCAACCAAATCCTAAACTAGTGTTTTACTATTAGTCTTCATTGGTAAAGAAAACTTATCCAGTAACCATTTTTACTATTCTTATATCAATCAAGCTAATGACTAGAAAACTTTAACAAGCTAAAGTTTTGAATGCAAGTCAATTTGTTGGTATAGCTACGTAAGTCAGAAACTGTATATTTTAAGAGCTAAACACTTTTGACAACTAGTCTGGGAATTTGATTGAACCTATTATCTGATATTCATTAATTGATCAAATTTACATAGATGATTTTAGAGTAAAATGACACAGTGGATTATCTTTATTAATGTAAATGTTAAATGTGAGAAAAACAATATTATGCTTTACTTAGTATACACTAGTGATTAACAACTTATGACCTATGGATTATCTAGTGACCTATGAATGCATTTGAAGTGATCCATTAATTTCTTTCTATAAAAAAAATATAGATTTTTTATTAAATTGATAAAATTACAAAAATTAAACAAACTTATATTCCAAGAGATTTGTACTTTAAGAATATTTATTTATCAATAGATATTTAATTTTAAACCACTAAACAGTGGCACTACTGTATGGAGAATTTTTGCCTGTTTTAATATTTAATTTTGTGAAAATAAAATTACACAACATGTTATTTTCCAAGAACTGATAACATGAAAATAAAATTAATTGATTTTAAAATTATTTAATTTGGAGTAATAAATTTAAAAAAAATGAGGAAAAAAATAATACAAAAAAATTCCAACTATGCAAATAAAATTGTATTAGAATGTTGGGTAATTATTCATGAACAGTTTTTAACAATAAAAAAATAGCATTATCTATTTTAACCATTTTAGTTCATCTTATAATTGTTAACAAATCTTTTCCTAAATGAATTATATTTTAAATTCATTAAGAAATCAATTGGCACATAATAATTTGGTATCTTAAATTCACATAAAAGTGTTTGAATAACAAACCAGATTTAGAGACTTCTGTGCTGACAAAAAGTTATTGACATAATTATTGTCATAGTTTATAATTAAAATTTTAACTTATGCAAATGCAACTTTTATATGTTTCTATTATTTTATAATTTTTCAATCAATTTGATAAAAGAATAGAATATTTTTTTACAAAATATTCCTGTTATTTTTTGTGATTGAGTTTGTGTTATAAGATTAATAATATGCTTTTTATCTTTATATGCATATAAATGCATTTTTATTATTAACATTTTTCATTTATGTTCTTTATTACTTTTTACAATGTTTTTTACAACACACTATTGTCGGTTTTGATTGCCTCAGCAATCTTCTTCAGAACTATAATAAAAGAATACAAATATACATGAACACATTTTATATGTTCATGTATATTTGTATTCATGTATTTGTGATTGTGTTTGTTATAGTTCTGAAAAAGATTCTGGGGCAATCTAAAACTATCAGTAATGTGTTGTAAAAAGCATTGCAAAAAATAATAAAGATAAAATTAACCTTTTTCATGATATATATATATAAATTTTATTAGTAATCATCGCTTTATATTACTGATTTGTTCATTTGATCAGTGAATGAAATATACAATATTCCAATATAGAAAGATTAACTGGGACTTTTTAGAAAAGATTGCTAACAACTAATGTATACCATCCTTTTGCCAAAGAGTCAAAAGTGACTACAATTAGCATATCACTAAGAACATAAAATTGCATAGTTGCTGATCCAGAGTCAGATATATATATAATAATTAATAAAACAAGTCATAAATTTCATAACTTGCTTTTAAGCTTGCATTTAAATCAACACCAGATGGAGCTTAGCAATAGCTCTAATCAAGCTTTATTTTTATAAGTGCTGAAAGAGAAAGAATTCAAAATCTCTATCATTAAGTCCCTACCTCCAGACCAATTGGTTCCGAGCTTATGGCTCACCTCAATGGAGAGCTGGGACTTTAGAAACTAGATCTAAAATACTAATTAAATACTATATTGCAGAGGCTATTACTATATGGTAAAACTGAGCTGAATTCAGACCCATATAGCTATCTGTTTTGCAAAGCTGGATTTGAAGACATTTACATGTCTGAAAAGTTCAGACTTTCAAATTGATAGAAACATGTTTTATAAGTGCTGACTTTTGAATTAATATTTTAGATCTAGTTTCTAGAGTCCCAGCTCTCCACTGAACTGAGCCATAAGCTCGAAACCAATTGGTCTGGAGGTAGGAACTTAACAATAGAGATTTTGAATTCTTTCTCTTTCAGCACTTATAAAAATAAAACTTGATTAGAGCTATTGGTAAGCTCCATCTAGTGATAATATATATATATATTACAAGCATTAGTTTAAATTCCAAGACTTAGATTATTAAAATTTGCATTATCTTCATTGTATAAAAGGAATGAGGCTGACTCTTAGATGGAAATGAGCAATCTAATGTTGACCAACAGCCAAAGGTAAGTTTTGGGATTAGGTTTTGTTTGGAGTAATGATGTCTTGACTAGTGATTAATTGTGATTACATAGATGGCTCTAGAGTAGTTGACAGAATAGATTATTATTATTACTACAGATGTTCAATGTAAAATTCGGGAATCATGTTATGTTTAATTTAATAAGCTTAGGATTTTTTTCAGGTAACCAAGCAGGGTCCAAACAAAAATATATCTATTCTTAGATGGAGAATAAATATCCTCTAAAAATCTAGTTGATCAGACAATTATCAATACGCAGACAATAACATTTGTGATATATCACAGTAACAGTATGGTTCTCTTCAAAGTTCTCATCAAAAAAGTGACAGATGATGAAAAATTCCAAGATGAAACTACTCCATGTAATTCATCCTGGCGACAAATTCAGACTATCAAATGCTTTGTGTAACACAAAGGATCCCAATAAGAATAAACATATACAATTTCATTTTCTTGCAAATCATAACATATTTAAGTATTCAAATCAATGTTTTATGTCACTAAAGTACTGATATTTTTTGTAAATTATGATCTTATATATATATATATATGTATTCTTATCATCACAACTGCTGTTATTATAAAGTTATTCAAATGGTAAATGAGCATGATATAGGGTGCTCATGATCCAGCATGAGAGTTTACTGGATTTTACTGAGTTTATGACCAAAAGAAAATAGTAGTTTTTCTTTTCAACTCAAGCATTAATTGAGTATCAACTTTAATCCTAGTTTGTTTTTTGTTTACAATAATAAGAAATAAAACTTAATTATGGCACTCACTCCCATGAAACTGTAAAGTCATCAACGAAGACATGAATGGCAAATGAAAGCACAAAATGTTAAAAATCCCCAACTGCAAACCTAAATTGCTATTCGCTGCTAACTTTTTATTTAGTTACATTTAAGCAAAAGAAGACCATGAATAGAAGAAAAAATGTATTTACTGTTAAATGGAATACTGCTGAACTTTGTAAAATTTCAAGAAAAAATGAAGAGAAAATTGAAATGAATCAAATAACAAGGCAAAAATTGATGGCATATTAGAAAGAATATCAAAATTAATTATTCAAACTAATGGAGGACTCTAAATGCAGACAATCCATGCTAGTGCATCAACAAATTCTGAATGTGATAAGATAGAGGATTTTTTATTGAGAGGTTCACAGAGAATTCTTTTAATTCGACCAAACAATATTTCTTACTATTAAATGAAGAGTAGAAACATATAATTAAGTCTACAAAGAATGAAAAAAACTTTACGAAATTATTATAGATGTTTTAAAAAAATCAATTGAAAAAATTGAAAAATAATTGGCAAAATTATATAAAAAATTTTAAACGACAAAGATGTACCAAATAATTAGAAGAATGCATGATAATATTGATATTTAATGTTAAAAAAGAATCTATTAGAAATTCTAGATTTATCAGTTTTTTATAAGTTCTATATAAAATTTTTATCAAGATAATTACAATTAATCTACAGTAAACTCTGAATTTAACTAACCAAAAAAACAAATTGGATTTAAAAATGGTTTTAGTAGATTACATCCAAATTTTGAGAGAAATTAAAGAAAAACCCAAACAAAAAGTTATTATTATTTTTGGATGTGTGGATTATGAAAAGGCATTTCATCCTAAAATCATTTATGCAGTGATGAAAAGTTAAGAACATCATGATATAGATCCAGAATATTGACAAATTTTAAAAAATATTTATTAAAATGCAACAGCAGTGATTAGACTGCAAAATGACATTAAGAAGATAAACATTGATAAGAATATCTGAAAGAATGATTTCATATTTCCAAAACTTTTTACAGCAATTTTACAGAAAGTATTTTTTTGAATTAAAATGGAAGGCTAAAGGAATAAAGATAAAAGACATCTGGTTTTTGCAGATGATGTGCAAATAATGATTCAGAGCCACAGAACATGTTGTAATAGATATCAGATGAAAGCAAAAAAAAAATAGGACTTAAGTTAAATTCTAGAATTGCAATGTCTAATGATTTTTAAACAAGGAGAAAATAAAGATTGATAATACTGAATCCAAAGAAGTTAATGACTACAAATATTTTGATCTAATCATTAATAGAGATGAAAACCTAAAGGATAAAATTTATCATATAATTAAACTTGGATGGAGTGTTTTTGCAGAAATAATATTAAAAGAAAATATGTCTATGTATTTGAAAAGAAAAAAAGATTTTCTAATAGATATGTTTTTACTAGTTATTTCATATGGATCTGAGACTTGGACACTTAACATAAGAGCAATATAGAGATTTCAGATTGTATAACATAAGTATGAACAAATGTATGTTAGGAGTAATAAGGTTGGATCAGAAGTGAAATCTAAGGATAAGAAAACAAATAGATACCAATAATATCATCAAAAAAATTAAAGAGATTGAAATAGAGTAGAATATATTGCAGGAATAGAAGATAATAATGGACAGTGGAAAAAAGTCATAGAAAGAGATCACACAGATCACAAAGGTAATGGACTAAACTTACTATAATTCTGCAAAATATTGATAATGATTTAAAATGATGTATGTACAATACAAACATAGAATTATTTACTTATATGTTGAGACTATTTCCATCAGGTGATTGTTTTTCAAAAAATTCAAACTTTAGTTATAATTTTTTAAATACAGTTAGTAATAACACATAAGAATTTTGAATAATATTAATTTCCTCTGTTCTTGAAGTGTTGCTGACTTGAATAGCCAGAATACTATAGCAAGGGAAACAATGACATTTAGATTTGTGAATACTGAATTTAAAAATATGTTCTAACAAACCAGGCTATTTTATCAAAAACAACAGTCAAAATAATTTTATATAATTATCTATGAGGATTCTTCTTATTTCTCAATTTTTTTACTTTTTAAGGTAATATTAGTGAGTGGTTTCCAAATATTATAAATTATTATGCTAGGTTGACTTATGGGATTATTATCATTGTCATGTGTGCAGTTTCTTTAAATTTTTTCCTCTCTTCTTCTTCATTTTCATAATTGAATATATGTTCATTGGTACATTCATGGAGCTGGTACTTTAGATACATCTAGTTTTTTCCCTTTTAGTGATTATTTTGTGTTCTTTTAATTATTTATCACTGGAGCAACTAGTTTTATTTCCCATATTCACAAGGTCCGTCATAGATGCAATTCTTGCTTTTTATCATTTCAAGTTTAGATTTTTGTATACCCTGAGATTTCTCATAAAGTTTAAAAACTGTTTTAATATTATACTTATGGAAGATTTTGTTTAGTTTGCCTGAAAGTCATTGTATGAATAGACACACTACTATACCTATCATTGCTTTTTCTTTTTCAAAATCATAGATTTCTAAACAAACTTCTTTTGCTTTGTTTTACACTGATAGTATAATTCTATCTTTTATGTTTCTCTTATGACTGAATGTGTGTTACAGCTAACATATGAATACATTTCAAAAAATATAAATAAAGTTGGATTTTTTTCTAAAACATTTAACAATTTAATTAGATAATAGAAATAAACCAACATATAATAATAAGTAATCTGCTATTATTACAAATCTTTAGATTAATAGCCAATTTTTTTTTGTCAAGCGTTGTTAGACAAGAGGTCAGTGCAGCCATCTTGCAAGCAAGCAGTTGGTTGCAGACGGTTGTTGCGGTTTCGCCTCCGGCCGATGCTATGACATATGGAAAAAATAGACAATTTTTTATGTACATATATTATATTTATGAATAGATTATAAAAATTATACCTTATTAAATACTCTTCTTCCAAAATAATCCGCAACAACAGAAAATCCATCTTCAGCCTTCTCCAACTGAAAACAAATGAATTATAATAAAATTACAACATAAAAATTAAATTTATAACTAACTTTATACATCTGAAGATTAATTTCGACGATTAATATCATATGTAGAAATTAAATAGTGGTACAATCTATCTATATTCTAGCACATTACTGGTAAAGCAAGCAGGCTTCCAAAACCATTTCTTGCTAATTATTTTGTATTGGTACTAGTCTTATAGCTAAAAACGCCGCTCTGTGGTGCCGTTTTGGCACTAAAACACATAAAAATGCAGTTTCCGCGTCCGACACGTTCGAACCCGCGTTTTCTATAATACAACTTTTTTGTTGTGCTACAGATTGCAGGCTGCTATGTCGCGTCGCAGTACAGCATGTATGTTGCATCGCAGCAAATACATTTTCCAAATTCGCACAGTTTATAAAATGGTTACGGCTTGGTGAGAGGGTGTGTTTTTTTTAATTGGATGAAAATGTTGTTTTCATTGGATTTTTTTTTATTTTAAAGTATTGAAATGTTCAGATTTTGTAAAGTAATAATTATCAGACTTTTTACACCATACTGTATTGAAGTTTTAATTGGGAAAATGTTGACAAGATATATGTGTAAAGTGAGTTGGAATTAGGTAACGTGTCAAGTAACGTACTGTTCGTAACATTCCATGAGACAAACAAGATTCTACCGTGTGTATATTTTTGAAGTAAAAAAGAGCGGTAACACAAAAATATCCAGTAAGAAAAGTACAATTTTGCACTGTTTTTTTATAAATTTCATAAAAAGCATATATTATAAACATGATTAATAAGTAAAGAAGACATTTTTGTTGTTGTTTAAAAAAGTTTTAGTTTCTTTCTTTTCTCCGACTACGTTATACTTTGTTGAATATAGTTTACGTTTATTGTTATCATTTATTTTATAGATGTTACTAAAAAAAAAATATTTACAAAAATACGAATTTTGATATTTTTTATTTTAGCATTACAAACAACAGAGCACTAAACCTAAACCTAACCGTAACAACTTTTACTTTTTGTTGTCATTCTATATGAAGTAAAAATAGCGGTAAAGCCGTAACCCCAGTAAAAAAATCTCCGATAGAAAATTGATTTTTCTAATAAAGCAAAATAAAAAACACGAATCAAATTGTAATTTGTTTATTTTATTTTACATGTATTATTATCATTTAATTTGTATACGTTAATAAAAAATAATATTCAAAAAAGACAATTTTGTTTTGTTTTTATTTTCGCATTACAAAAAAACACATCAAAATGATTAAAATCAACGGCCCACGAATGTTCATATTTTATAGTTTTAGCGTGACAACGGCGCCATCGAACGGTGTCTTTATCTATAAGACAAGCACCGAGTTCAATAACTAATTAAAAGTTATTTAAATTGCTAGAGTAATGAAGGAGATTAATACTATTTAATGTGGACTGACGCAAGCTCAAATCTTGTCAAAACACAATTAGTTTTGGGTATCAAAGATATTGCAAAAGTCCCTAAGATATTTGTTTATTCTACAAATATAAGTTAAACAATTAAAAAAAAAAATTTAATTTTGATTATGAATATTTTTTCTATTAATTAATTAACATTACTATGGACAAGATTCTTTGGGAATCTAGCTTGTGAATTATCACTGTTGTTGGATATTATTGTTCCATGAATAGGTTCATATTTTTTTTTTAGTATTGCATGGTTAACTACAAGATAAAAAAAACTATTTAAGCTTGGCAAAAAGAGTATTAATTGTATTCCTATAGTGTCAGTAGATTATGTTCTCTTTTCATTATTTTATGTCTCTATTAAAATAAAATAGTAAGTTAATAATCATCACTTATAACTGTAAAAAAAAGAAAATAAAACTGATTAAAATATTACTGTTGCCTGGCTAACATTACCAGCAATAAGCATATAGACTGGTAATGCCTTTCAGTATGTTCATCCCAAAAAAGAGACTTATTTTCCAAGTGTTTTTCAACCTACCTATATAAATATTTGTGCTGCACTAAACTGCTTGAGATATTAGATCTAGATTCCCCATAATATACAGCTGTGCAACCTGGGCTGTAGTACAGAATCTCATACACTATCTGTAGGCATCCTCCTTTTGGAATTTGTCTTTAATGTTATTAATCAACCTATTAAGATTAGAAATACAACTGGGTCTCGTTTTACGCGATAGATAGGTTCCTCAGAAAACACGTGCAAACGAAATCGTGCAAAAATAGACGTAACTTACATTGAAAAAGGGGGGATGCGGTCTGTGATTTTTCAAAATTCGCGTAAAAGCAAAGCACCAACGTAAAATTACTTTAAAATTCGCGCAAAAAAAAAAATAAGGAAATAAAATATGACTAATAAAAAATTTCAAATTTGAAAAAAATTGATACAAGACAAACTTTTTAAACTATTTTTTAAATATAATATTTAATTTTATTCAAAACAATATGTATTTTTATGCATACATTTTTTTATACACGTTTTAATTATTATCGCTATTTACCGGTAAACAAGTTCGTTTGCAAACTGGTTTTTGATTCTTCACAAGAGGAAATACAACTAGCACCAACTTCACGCTCATGTTGTGTTGTTTTCTGGTGACAACGTAATTAGTAATTAATCATTGAGATGATGATTTTATTAACTGTTTATGAACGCGGTATCCAGACATACAACTATTTAGCTCTCGTTGGAATTTAAGAGAACGTTCGTGATTAGTGTCATTTATAAGAAAATAATTTGCCAACTGATTAGAAAGTTGAAGACCTTCTCGAATCATTTTTGCAGTGAAAGGAACAGGTTCCACTTCTGTTTCATTATCTTTTTCTACATTTTCTTCTATATCTAAACTTTTATTTTTGTCTTTAATTTTCAATTCCGTTTAAAAATCAAATTTCGTTTCACTACTATTACTCACCTTTTAAAAATAAACTTGCGGACACTAAATGATTAATAATTGATTACATTCTTTTTTAAAAAGCAAAAACAGAATGTGATTTAAAATGCAAAATTAACACGCACAATGTTTGAACAAATTTACATTATAATCTTGTAAAATTTAATGTGTATACATAAAATGTGGAAATCATAATTTTAATTATAAAATTATAAAGCACTGAAAATATTGAAATTACTAAAATGAAAATCGAATTTCAACAATGTGCCATTACTTTCAATAAACGTAAGTGCGCGAAATTTATTATTTAAAGTAACAGCGCATTATCGGAGTTCGACTTCCGGTGAAACACGAATCGCGTAACTTCAAAATCGTGTTAAATAAGTCCGTGTAAAAAGAAACCCAGGTGTAGTATGAAAACCAACTTTGAAAGTTGGTTCGCAGATCTTTTTTATTTTGTTTGTTAATCTCGAAATATATGGGATGCTACCCCACAGTTTATTTTTGACTTGTGATTTTAAAGTTCGCGTTATATAATAAATAAAACAAAATACGAATCTTTCTTATTGCATTGCCAAATATATATAATATAATATTAAATCATCTCTGCATCTTTTCACTGTTTCCCAATGCTTTAATTACCACCTTCTTTTACAGTTTCAATTGCCCCAACATTCTTCTTCAGAACAACATAATACAAAATATAATTCATACACAGTTACATACATATATAACCATATGTATACAACTTATATACATTCTATATATACATCTTATAATCATCATTTATTTATTATCTTTTAAACATTATGATATATTATATATTTTACCCTTATTAAATATTAAGTGTAGTATTGAGTAATGTTTATATGGAAGAATTGGAGAAGTTAATGTTAGTGAATAATAATGCTCCAATCTTTATTAGGAGATATGTAGAAGATTATTTATTGATATTTAATAAAACACAAAGACAGATAGATTCATTTATAAAGGATGTTAATAAGATGGATAAGAATATTAAATTTATTGTAGAAAGAAAGTAGAATAATTCATTGACATATTTAGATATTAAATTGATGAAATCATATGAAGAAGAGAAATTTAGGATTGAAACATCAATTCATAAGAAAAGTAATATAGATAGTAATATAACTAATTGGCATTCAATATAAATATAAAGTAAATACAATACATTCTAGAATTCATAGAGCAGTAAATTATTGTTCAAGTACAGAAGATTATGTTAAACAAATAGATTTAATTAAAAAAGAATTTACAAATAATGATTATCCAAATAAATTTATAAATGATAATATTAGATTAATAGAAAATAAGATAGAATATACAAATAATAATAAAAAAGAAAGAAGTAGGAATAAAGTTAATTATATAGGTATAAAGACGGGAAATAATTATGTAGTTAAAAATTTAAATAAAATTATAGGTAAGATTAATAAAAAATTTGGTAGTGTATTAAATGTTAAACTAATTAATAAAAAGAGAAAAAATATTAGTATTTTAGAAAATAAGTATATTAGTATTTATAATCAAAATTCAGATGAAATAAACAGAATATATCAGATTAATTGTAAAAAGGGTCAAATTAATAATCCAAAAGTAAATTATATAGAAGAAACAAAAAATTCAATATATATAAAATTATTACTACATAAATATGATAAAAATTCACCAATATATCTATATAAATTACAAACAGGGCATGAGTTTGTAAAGGAATGTACAATGATGATCCAATTTACAGATAATAAAAGCGATAGGAGAATAAGAGGCTACTTATATTAATAATATTAAGTCAGTTTTAAATAGAGATTTGGGCCGGAAAAGAATTTTGATATAAAATAAAATAAAAAATTGAAAGATTTAGTTATATAAAAAATAGGAAGAAGAAGCTGCTAATAATATAAATAAAATTATATAGCTTTTATAGATATAGAGAAGGCGTGTGATAGAGTAAATAGAAGTAGATTATGAGTAAGTTTAGTAAATTTGGGAATGGATGGAGCTTTAGTTGATATTATTAAGAAATTATATGAAAATAATTACTATGTGTATCAATTAGGGAATATAGAATCAGTTATAGTTAAAAATAGAGTGAAACTAAAGCAAGGATGCCCTATGTCACCTATTTTGCTTTTGTTGTATTTGAGAGAAATGGAGAGAGCAACAGAAAGACTAGGACGAGGAGTAGAGATACCATTAATAAGTGTCAAGGGACTATATACATTGTCGGAGTAATCAGAGAAGTTGCTTGGATGAATGGGAGAAAAAATTGATAAATGAAGCAAAGAAAAGGAAGGGATTTATAAAGAAATTAACAGTGTTCTCATATAATAAATATGATATAGCTATATTGTATGGAAAGGAGTGGCAATAGCAGGGTTAACATATGGTAATGATGCATTATGTATTAGTAAAGAGGTATTAGATTGCTTAGAAAAAGTACAAAGAGAAGTAGGAAGATATGCATTAGATGCAAATATATGGACATCAAAAGAGGCAATTCAAAGAGAAATGGGATCGTCAAGTTTTTATATGAGAGATGCAAAATGAAAATGTTCGGTAAATTGCAGTTTATAGATAATAAAAGAATAACCAAAATATTATTTAATTGGGTTATAAATAAAGGGCAGGCAACAAGATGGATGAGAAAGGTAATGCAGTATACAGAAGATTTGGATAAAAAAATTGTCAGTATACTTATACAAAAGTGGGATGATTGTATTAGGAGAATTGTTGAGTGTTATAGTGTTAAGGAATGGGATAGAAGAATAGATTGCATTAATAAAGAATAGGAAGTTGGAGAGATGGAGAACTAGTATGGAGAGTAAAAAGAGTTTAAATATATATAGAAGTAAACAGAATATTGGGTGCGAGTTAAATTGTGATAATAGCAAAAAAAGTAGTTTACTGTTTAAGGCTCGAATGAGATCTTTAGCAACAAGGAATATACACATAAATGGAAAAATGTGAGTGATTTAGCCTGGAAGTTGTGTAAGAAAGGTGTAAAAAATATTAGACATCTGTTAATTGAATGTAAATGCCTGAAAGCAGAAAGGGTAAAAATAATGAGGTTGTGGAAGAATAAATATAAACAGTGATTATACAGAAAGTGTGTTATTGGTTTTGTGCTGGGTTTGGGAAAAGATAAGGGGACTCAGATACAAAAGCTATGGAGTTGACAAAGATTATGTTGTGGAAATGGGCTGGAGCAGGCTAGTGAAGAATATAGGAAAACCTAGGGCGGGAAATGGAAAGGAGTTGTTGAGAGATTCCTGACTCCATAAAGGAGAAGTCGCAGTGCAACACCTAACATCAAAATTTAAAGAGGGAGCTACTAAAAATATAACTGTAATTTTTAAAATTTGAATTTAGCAATCGAGTTTTGAAGATATAAAACGAAAGGTAGGTAAAAATATATTTAAGATAATAATATTATACATTAAAATAAATTATAAATAATTGAATGAATAAATTATAAATATTGATTGTTAATAAAATGAATAATAATAATGTAAAGTATAAAAAGTATTAAATTAGAGTTAAATACTTAAAAAAGTAATAAGAGTAAAATAAAAAATAAAAATAGAATATATATGCTAAAATGAGGTTTTTAAATAAATATACAATGTAAAAATAGTAAAATATATAATACATAATAACATTTAAAAGGTAATAAATAAATGATGATTATAAGATATATATATAAAGAACCTGATCACCATTTCTTATGCTTGATCTTAACCTAAGATCTAGGTGCAGTGCTCTCAGATCCAAGGCTCCTCACTGATGAAGACCACAAGCTAAAAACAAGTCTGGGGATTTTGGATGAGTAGACACTAGATGGGATTTTATGCACAAGCCTTTTGGCATCCATTGATTACTCTGGCTTGCACTGAGTGGCAATATGTATAGAGTTTTGCCTGTTTTAATATATATAGAATGTATATAAGTTATATACATATGGTTATATATGTATGTAATTATATACATATGGTTATATATGTATGTAATTATATGTGTATGTATATGAATTATATACATATATTTGTATATAGATGTATATAAATTATATGTTCATGTATATTTATATTCATATATTTGTATTATGTTGTGAGAGTGGTAATTAAAGTATTGTGAAACAGAGGTGCGTAGATGATTTAATATTGTATTATAAACAAAATACTGAAATTAACTCTAACATTTTCAATAAACAAGCATATAAATAAATAAATAATACTTATGTGATGTGATGTATTTGGCTTCTCCTTAAACGAAGTCAAGAATATCTTGGCAATTATGACCAGATAAACCTGATAGCCATTTTATTCTCCATTCCCCACTCTTAAGTCTTCCCATATTCTGCCCCATCCCATTTCCACAACATAATCTTTGTCAACTCTATGGCCTTTATATCTAAATCCCCCTTAACTCTTCGCAAACCCAACATAAAAACTAATAACTCACTTTCTGTATAGTCACTTTGTTCATGTCTATTCTCCCATAACTTCATTATCTGTACCCTTTCTGCTTTCAAGCATTTACATTCAATCAACAGGTGCCTAATATTTTCTATACCTTCCTTACACAAACACTAAATTATCCATGGTTTTCCATTTACATGTATATTCTCTTGTTGCTAAAGATCCCGTTCAAGCTTTAAATAATAAACTACTTTCCTTACTATTATCAAAAATTAACTCGCATTCAATATTCCGTTTACTTCTATATATATTTAAACTCTTCTTACCCTCCATACTAGTTCTCCATCTCTCCAACTCCCTATTTTTTATTAATACTTCTATTCTTTAATCCCATTCCTTACCACTATAACACTCAACAATCCTCCTAACACAATCATCCCACCTTTTATACAAGTATACTGATATAAATTCTTTATCCAAATCTTTCGCATACTGCATTACCTTTCTCACCCATCTTGTTACCTAGAAGTAGCTTAAGACATGACAGCCATCTCTAATAACCTTTATAATTAAAATTTAAAAAATCAAATCTAGTTAAAATCACAATATTAATGCTTCAACATTAACAGCTAATTTACTTATATAATTGTTTTGCTTATTTAATAAATCATCTATCATATTTATAAAATAGACTTTTTTTTCTCTCTGTAAAATCACTTTCTACCTGCAAAAAGTATAGAAGAGAATAAAAGGCTCAAAAATATAAACCAACATCTCGACATTGGAAGGAAAGTTGTTTTACCAATAATAAAAAAAAACTATTACGAATGTGGGACGATATGATGAAACGTGTACAAGAGTTCTACAAAAAATTATGTGTTAATAAAGAACAAAAATAAAAAATAAAAACAATGCAACTATAACAATTATTACATCTTCTGAATTGCCAAGCATTCTAAATGAAGAACTGAGACATGGAATTAAATCTATCAAGAAAAAAAAGCTTCAGGAAATGATGGAATTATTAACCCAGATGAAGAAATAGAAAAAATGTGGCAAACTATATAATAAATGTCTAAATGATAAAAAGGTATTAAATATTTAGAAGAATGCAGTAGTAATACTGATTTTTAACAATGGTGATAAAAAAGGTATTACAAATCAATCAATCTTATATTAGTTCTTTACAGATTTTTACAAAAGTAATTACCATTCTTATACAGAAACATAAATTTGAATCAATCAAAAAAAGACCCTGGATTTGAGGATAGTTTCAGCACAGTAAATCATATTCAAATATTGAGAGAAGTTATAGAAAGAATCGATAAATGAGTTGCAGCCATTATATTTTGAATTTATAGATTATGAAAAAGAATTCAATTCTATAATCATTTCTGCAGTGATTAAAGCTTTGGACCAACAAAATATAGGCTAAAAATATTGTCATATTCTAAATAGTATTTAATAAAATACAACAGCAATAATTAGATTAATGGTTACAATAAAAATTCAACAACATAATTCCATATTTCCTAAACTTTTATAGCAGTTTTACAAGAAGTATTGTGTGGAATAAAATAAGAAGAAAAGAAAAATACAAAATTCTTATTTAAATCATCTAGACTTTACAGAAAATTTGACTGTTTGTGAAAATAATACCCGAGTTTCAAGAAATATTGCAAAATTATCAGATGAAAATAAATACTAAAGATAATTGCTAAAAAAAAATTAATAATCTATGGATTTATTCAGAAAAAAAGAAAGATTGATAATCATAACATAGAAGAAAAAAACGACCACAAATATTTTGGTCAAATTATTAATATAGAAGAAAACATAATGGATGGAATTAATCAAAGAATTAAATTTAGATGGAGTGCCTTCAGTGGAAATAACTTAATATTAAAAGAAAATATGTTCTATGTATTTAAAAATGAAAGCTTTTAAAAGATATTTTTTACTAGTCTTTATATAAGGATCCGAGACTTGAAAATTGAACAGAAAAGCAATGCATATTCCAGAGCAACCAATGAAGTAGGGAGAGATATATAATCGGAATAACAAGTGATCAAAAGGAAAATATGTGGATAAGAAAACAGATATCAGGAAAATGAAAGAATTGGAGTGAACATATTTCTAGAAGAGATGATAATAGATGGACAGTTGATGTCTTAAACTGGATTCCAAAATGGTAAAAGATCTAGAAAGAGACTATGTGTAAGATGCATGATAAAATAGGGAAGTTTACTGATGTAATGTGGAGAAGAAAGACTATGGATTGGAAAAAGTGAATTAAACTTGGAAAGACTTTCATCCTGTAATGAATCAATACTAGTTTAAAATGACAATTAGGTGTCAGGGAATATTGCAAAATAATTCTAAAGACACAATATCATTTCAACTTAATTTAATAGCTGATCTTAAAATAATTGATGAGAAAATAATTAATTTTAAAAAATTTGTTTGATACAGACGTCTAAAAATCCTTAACTCTAACTGCTGCCATATCTTATATTAAAAAATCAGTAGAAATCCCTACATGTTATATCTGAGTCTTTACTATTAATCAATCTTATGATTTCATTCATTCCGAAAGTCATTTACTTTAATCTTGAACAATCAATAGATATTTAATACTACTGCTATTACATCTGCACTTCCCAGATTGGTAGGTATTTGTAAATGAGACACTAACTTCAATTTAAAAATATTCAAACAAGCTGGAAAAACACATTATATATTTGTGAGCAGAAGCATAAACATTACCTGATGATGGAATTGTTCATGTAACTCACGATTCTGTTCCTGTGCTTTTATGATTTCCATAACTTTCCTGCAAATAAAATAATCATTAAAAAAAAATATTAATTTACATAAGCATCAATTGCAAGGATTACAAAAATGACACAAAAAATTTAATTGATGAAAGCACTTCTTTACAAAAAATTTAAACCAAATTAGATTATAACTACTGCAAAAAAAAATAATAAAAACCAAAGCCTTTCTTTAAAAATTCTTATGACATAACAGTTAGTGCAATCATCTACCATTAACATGTCCTGGGTTTGATATGAGGCTGGTAATCTTGAGAAAAATTTTCTGATCACAAACTGGCTTATGATTTCGTTTCAAATAATTGGCCCACAGCCAATCCAGTTAGGTATTCAATTATTATTTTAAACAACTAGAGCTGTTAAAAAAATTTATATAATCAATTTATCAAGAGACACTATTGCATTTTATCCATGTCGACATACTCATATAAAAATTGTAGGTAAAGTTACTTTAAAGCTGAATCCTGCATTTCAAAATCATGAATTGACATCCTACTTACAAGAATGAAATTTGGTTTTGACAAATTATGAAAAAGCTTTGAATACATATCGACGTAACTATCGTTTCTGGTGTAATTGCGTGATTCAATATTTTTCCTCTTAATTCTACTGAAATAATAAAAATTCTAATTTGTTTGGATTGCCTACAACTTATATATAAGAATAAAGGTCAACTTATAGGTTTGAATTGTGGGTCTTCTTATTTTGCTTGTAATTATTTATCACATGATCTCTTAGTCCACCTGTACTCACATTACACCGTACAAATATATTTCCTTATTCATTTTAGCAAATAAAAACTGATTTAGGCAATGAACATAGATAATAATGGGAGCTATTTTTGATTAGTTTTTGGCTGATTAATATTTAGATTATCTGGTAAATACTCCTATCTGAGCTCACATCTTGCTGTTTTAAAGCATATCCATTAAGTCAGCAAAGATAACTTGGGGTTATGAGAAAGATCACTACACACTTTGTTTATAATTTTAGTTTTTTGTCTATAGAAAAGCTAGTCGACAATCGATGGTTCAGTGATTAATATTTATGGAAGACTATGGTTTTACACAAGGATTATATTTTAAATTAACATTTGTAAATAACAAATACTCAAGACATAATAACTGTCTTCGATATCTGCCAAGACTAGTCCTCCATAAATCATTGTCAATCCTTTAAATTTTTTTAATAATATGCTTTCCTTTTTCATGAAGACACAGAAAAAACTTTAGATTTTACTTTTACATGAAGGCTACTAGATTTTGATATGCCACAAAATGTAATATCTTCATAACAATCTACATGTATATCATCTATTTCTTTGCTATTTATATTACCAATTCTATATCAATTCATTCAACTCAGATTATTACATATTAATTTATATAAATTATTCTTCTTTCTTATATTTTGGAATAGATGAAATATCACTGTGTTAAGTTTTACTTTTCCTCATTTGTGTGTATGTGCATGCTTATAATCTAATAAGATCAGAAATAAGAATACTAACAGTAATCTCTATTGAGAAATATATGCAAGCTTTAAAAATTATTTCACCATCTCAACATTGCTTAGATCTCTGTATGCTGTTAAATTTTTAGGATTTTTTTTTAAATTGCTTGTTGAAGATGTCTAATGGTTATTGCAAAACTGTACCTGTAACATCTTATAATTAAATAAGTTATCTTAAATATAGTCAAGTTCTTTACATTCAACAGTACCCCCATATCTATTACCTTTCAGCTTTGCAATTTCCCATGGATATCTAAAAATGCAGGCAATAACTAACCTTATGCAATTAGCATATATGTACACATCTGCAATATAATTTAATTCAAGAATTTGCTGATATGAAAAAGTTGGTACAATAATAAATCCAAAGAGAAGTAAAGGGAGGAAAACCACAAGACTGAGCAAGTCACAAGATTGGCAGAAAAATGATTCATGATGGCAGATGGCACTCATACAGGTGAAGAAACATGTGAATCCAAATTTGCATAATATTCTGCAAAATACCATTCAAAAATAACAAACCACAATTGCTAGATGAATGTTTTTTAGTAATTTAAGACATTTCATCACTGAATACTAATATATCTCAAACTGACAGAGGTGAGGATATTAAATCTTTCTTATCAGATAGAAAGTATGACCACCAGTAAATTACAACTATTATTGAAATAATATATTTGACCTTAATAAATCATTTCTTCATTTTCAATTCTACTATTATTTAAAGAAATCAAAGTAATGCAATGATCATCATGTCCACATTTTATGGCACAATTAAAATCCTCTATACTTAGAAATACTAGGTTTAAACCATATAATTTGTCCATAATATTGTTTTCAATAATATTTTAATGATTTGGCCTTATAATGAAAAAAAACTTCATATTTTTTTAGATTTCATAAACAATTTTAATAAAAATATATAATGAATTTTTTTAAAAACAATAGCCCCCCTTTTTTTTTTTTATGTAACAATAATAAAATTCTTAGAAATAATGTATACAACAAACTGACTAACAGCCATAACTATTTACACTTTCATATTAACCACCCAAAGGATTTAAATTAGGCTAATATCCCCAATAATCAATTTTGAAGAATTTGCAGTGATAAAATTTTTTTTTAATAAGATATGATATAATAAATTTAAAAATATGACATACTTTAAAACATTGCTGGATAATGCAGTAATAAAGTTTTCAGAAGTTACGAAAAAGAAACTTCTAATACAAGAAAAAAAAAAGCAGTCAACTAGAAGGTTTAATATTAGTCCTTAGTGTTAACAACAATTTAACTATTATTAAATACATGTTGCAGAAACACTTTAACATATTAAATTCCACAGATTATTTAAAATCTATTATTATCTATCCACCTAAGGTTGAGTAACAAACACACAGAACACTTAAAGATATATTTGTCAAAACAAATTTTATTAGTAATTCTGTTATCAGAAAATGGGTATTTTCCATGTGGAAAAAGACATCTTAACTGCAAATCCATTATTGTTACAGAAATGATCAAACATAATTTGAATACCAATTTTAATTGGCATATTCCTAATTATATCAATTGCAAAAATGTAAACTTAATACATTTAATATAATATAAAAAATTCTTAAAGTGTTATGTAGATGAATCAGAAACAGTTTACTATTAGAATAACCTACCATAGATTTGACATTTTGCACAAAAATAAAGTTAGACCAGCATCTAAACATTTAAATTTATCAGAGCATTTAATTGATGATTTAAGAGTGGTTATAAAAACTTTTCCTCCAAAAGAATGAGATAATGAAAAGAAAGTTGTTGTTTTTTTTATTTTTAAGTTTTATCCATAAGGGGTGAACCTAAACATAGACACTATTACATTCCTGAATTACCATATTTCCTAATACCCTATTTTTGTTTCCTTATATTTTCATTTATCCAAATATTAAATCACTCCACAAGTGATGCCATGCCCGATAGCTTCTCCTTTATCAGAGTCAGAAATCTCTCAACGAGGATGCCCATAGAAATCTGTTAGCCACCTTACCTTCCTTTTCCATTCCCTAGCCTAAGTTTTTTCCAAATTCTCTATCCTGCTTCCATCTCATTTCCACAACATCATCTTTGTCCATTCTATGGCCTTATACCTAGATCCCCCTTATCTTTTTCCAAACCCAGCATAAAAACCAATAACCCATTTTCTGTATAATTACTTTGTTTATATTTATTCTCCCATAACATTATTTTTACCATTTCTACTTGTAAGCATTTACATTCAATTAGCAGATGCCTAATATTTTCCATGCCTTCCTTACATAACTTGCAGACTAAATCACCCACATTCCTCCATTTATGTGTATATTCCCTTGTTGCTAATGATCCTGTTTGAGCCTTAAACAGTAAACTACTTTTCTTGTTATTAATAATCACACTCAATATTCTGTTTACTTCTATATATATTTAAACTCTTTTTACTCTCCATACTAGTTCTCCATCTCTCCAACTCCCTATTTTTATTAATCATCACATCTTTTGTACAATTATAATGTCATCAAGTCTTTATCCAAATCTTTTGCATACCGTACTACCTTTCTCACCCATCTTGTTACCTGTCATTTATTTGTAATCCAATTAAATACTATTTTGGCTATTCTCTTACTATCCATAAATTGCAATCTACTGAACATTTTCATTTTGCTTTTTGCATCTCTCATATAAAAACTTGACTATCCCATTTCTCCTTGAATTGCCTCCTTTGCCATCCACACATCTGCATCTAATGCATGTCTTCCTACTTCTCTTTGTACTTTTTCTAAGTAATCTAACACTTCTTTACTAACACATAACACATCATTACCATAAGTTAACCCTGCTACTGCCACTCCCTTCCATACAATTCTAGCTACATCATATTTATTATATGAAAACACTGTTAATTTCTTTACCAGTCTCTTTTTTTCTTTGCTTCATTTATCAATTTTTTCTCCCATTCATCCAAGCAATTTCTGATTACTTAAGATGATTTCCAAATAGTTATACCTATTCACCACATTTAACTTTATATCCCCCAATAAAAATTCTTTCTTTTCTCTTTCCCCAACATTTATCATCATTATTTTTGATTTTTCTTCACTAAATTTAATCCCCATATCTTTATCCATCCTTGCATACTTCAGCAAAACTTCCATATCTTCCCTACTTTCTGTGCACAAGATATCATCAGCAAATAAAAGACCTGATAATACATAAAATTCCCTTGCCATCTATTAATGGTATCTCTACTTCTCTTCCTAGTCTTTTGATTGCCCTCTTCATTTCTCTCAAATATAATAAAAGCAAAATAGGTGACATAGGGCATTCTTGCCTTAGTCCCACCCCATTTTTAACTTTAACTGATTCTATATTTCCTAATTGATATGTATAGTAATTATTTTCATACAATCTCTTAATAAGATCCACTAAAGCCCTTCATTCCCAAATTTACTAAACTTACCCATAATCTATTTCTATTTACTCTATCATATGCCTTTTCTATATCTATAAAGACTATATATAACTGTCTACTTGTATTTCTACTCATATCTATAAGTTGTGTGACTACAAATAAACTATCTGCTATATGTCTATCCAATCTAAAACCTCCTTGCATTTCTCCCACTATATTATTTTCTTCTATCCATTTTGCAATCCTTTCAGCCACCATATATGCAAAAACTTTATATAATACTGATGTTACCACTATCGATCTATAATTGTTTAACTTTCTATGGTCCTTACCTTTCCTTTAAATAATAGCCTTACTCTTGTATTATTCCAGCTATCTGGAAATTCTGTCTTTTGTGCCATCTTATTAAAACAATAATAGATTTAATTTTGCCCTATTTCCCAAATTCATCACTCTCTCTGCTGCTCATCCACTTTTTCAATTTCTTCCCTGCCTCATTCAATTCATTTTCTGTAAAACTAATATTTCCATTACTATGTGCTTTTATGTTTGTTATCACTCTGTCCTTCACATCTAACATCTTTTCTATATCCATTACATACTTATTTAGAATTGTCTCTAATTCTTCTCTAGAGCTACATTCTTTTTCCTCATCATTTAGTAATACTATTTCTCTCTCCTCTACATTCCTTCTTTTAATATATTTCCAAAATTTTTTACTCCCATCTCTTCCACTTTTATTAATATCCTCCAATAATTTACTATTTAATTTCATTCTCTCTATATAATTATCTATTTTAGCCAACTTCTTTTTTTAAAAAAAATATTTTTCCCATTTAATATTAACATCTTTTTCACTTTCTTTGTTTTTAATAGCACATTTATATTCTCTGCATGCTTTTTTCCCTCTCTTTTACACTTTTACTAATTCTCATTTTTCTATTACTTTTATTTTTTCTGAATATTCTCACCTAAAACCCTATTTGCCACTTTTTCTACTTCATCACACCAGTCCTTATATTCATCCCCAACAAACATTTCCATGATTTCTTCTACTTTTATTTTATATTCTTCTAACTTATTATCGTTCATTCTCCTTTCACATCTTTCACTACAACTTTCTACTTTTATTACTATTTTCCATCACATTACTAACCATTTCTATTATAAAGAAATTATAATCACTATTACATACTCTCTTTTCATTATCAAACACTTTAATTTTCCATACTTTATTCATTTCCTCTTTCTCTACTGTGTGAAATATATTATTTCTAGACCATGTGTATTGTCCCTCATAAATATTTGATAAATTTCCAATGCTCAAATTCATTCTCTGATAAAAAAAATTTCAAAAGCTGTCCATTCTTGATATTCATGTCATCAATTTCTTCAATATGCCCATTCATATATCCATTAACCATTATTTTCTTCCCGCTTTTTTTGGAAACTCTGTATATCATTAACTAAGCATTTATATATGCTACTGTTCAACTGCATTGTAGTTTGTCTATCTCCAGTG
This sequence comes from Epiperipatus broadwayi, assembly GCA_028023455.1. Taxonomy (NCBI): domain Eukaryota; kingdom Metazoa; phylum Onychophora; class Udeonychophora; order Euonychophora; family Peripatidae; genus Epiperipatus; species Epiperipatus broadwayi. The sequence goes on from JAQFVV010006442.1 coordinate 66,682, forward strand.
GCCATATACACTAAAGCCACCATCCATTCTTGTCTTTCTAACCGTATCTCAAACCACAAATGTTCTCAACACTTTACAGTATTTAAATATTTTTTTGATATAACTCCTATACCACCACCCCTTTTTTCTTTTCTATTTATATGCTGCCATACCAAATCTTTCAGTGTAGGTTCTTCTTCTCTTAGATGTATTTCCACTACTGCTAATACCTCAATCACTTCATTTTTAACTGCTTTGTTTAATTCCAACCACTTTTCTGGTCTCCTACCATCTTGCATATTCAAATATCCAATTTTAACAATTTCTTCTTTTCTTATGACCCTTTTATAAATTATTTTGACTCAGTCTTCCCTATTACATTTTTAATTAGCTTTTTTATCATTAGCTTTAGGGCCCATTCCCCTTCCATATCTACATTTATATCCAAATCATTTTCCCTATGTTTACTTCTTACATTACGTTCATTCTTAACTTTCTTTTTAATAATACTATAATTTAAAACCCTACCCTCTCCCTTTATAAGTTTCCCGAACTATAATATTTTACATAAATCAAACACCCTAATGCTTCACTTCCTTGTTTTGCTAAGCACAATCCATCTTTACTATATAACTCTCTCTTACTAAAAAAAAAAATCTCACCATCCACAAACATATTATTTCTCTCACATAATTTGTTCAATCTCTCATTTATAGAACATGCTCTAGCTAACATATATCAATTGTCAAATATTGGTAGTAATCCAACTACACCTACTCTTCTTTTAACTTTATTGAAATTACTAATCAATTCTTTGTATTCATCCATTATTCTCTCTGATGGCTTTGATAAATTATTTGTTCCTACCATAACATAATCTACTCCCTTGTTTCTTTACCTTATCGATAACATCTCTAATTCTTGCTCCAGGCAAATATACTCTTACATATCTATTTCCATTTTCCCTTGCAATTACATCTCCATATCCCCTAATTAGTGAACCGATATCAAGAATGTCTCATAGTTTACTTTCTCTACTTCATCCGTAACATTCACTTCCACCTTATGGTCTTCCTTATCATTTCTATTCATTATTCCTTGATCTGCTCACACTTCATGTTTAATTCTTTTAATTTTACTTCTACATCCTTTACCTCTTCCTCTATCTTACTTATTCTTTGCTTAATTATCTCCATTGCACTACTTATTTTGTCATCCATATCTCTTGTCACTCCACTAAATATATATTCTATCTTCCGTATCTACATTTTCCTTCATTTCTCCTGACTTTTTCTTTAAAAGATCTACACTTAGAAACCATTTTTTCATCTTTTTTTAAATCACATTTATACATGATCTATACAACCAATATACCTTTTACATTCTATCTAGTCTTTTTTACACATTTCAAATGGAAAACGTTATAACATATGGTTTACTATCAAAGCATGCCTAATTTCCTTCTGACCATCATACTTACATTGTGGGATAAAAATGCAATCCATATTTCCTTATTTTTCAATTCCCCTTCTCTATACTTGAATTTATGATTTTTCTACTATTCTTCAAACCTCTTTATACAATAGGAAAAAACTTTTCTTTTTAAATGGCAATCGACAATCATGTGCTTACCTAACTTTACATCTCAAACGTTATTCTCTTTCTCAAATAAACCAATCTCTTACTTAAATTGAAAAATATTTTAATAGCAAACCTCCTAAAATCCAACTGACCTTATGTATATGACTAAGTTTTAAAACCTCCTTGCAGTAAACACACACATAAATATATTTTTTTTCCATTCATATTTAAAATGGGTGTATCGAATCACTTTCTAAACATTAGCAATATTTTTCTCGATCTTTCCAAATTCAATTAAATCCATTTATTTCTCTGTACTCCAACTCTCTTTTCTTATCCACTCACTGAGCAAATATTCTCTAGCAACAGAAATTTTTCCGAATGATATATAAAACTTTAACTTATCTTGCAAAACAAATCAACCATATCAGCTTCATTGTTTCCACATGGCTAAGAAATTCACCACCACCCTCTGTGAAATAAATATATAAATATATTAGAGTCCATATTACAAATAGCCAGCCTCAAGATGATACAGACACTTAATATATTTATTTCACAGAGGGCAGTGCTGAATTTCGTAGTCATGTGGGATGATTTAATATTTGGATATTTATTTCAGTTTAGCATTAAGCACTGGGATTATTTACATTTATGTAAGTAGGTATGTTTATTTATTTTATTTAATTGTTGTTTGATTATGGATGCACATAGATACATCATGTAAACAAAAAATATTTCTATCTTATTAAAATATTATTTTTTTATTTTGATTTAGTATTTATTGCTTAAAATGATAGAATAAAAAAAAATGTATTTCTTATATTTGACATATATAACAAATATGCAATAATTTCTTGTACACATGTATTTTAGTACATACATACACATCTTTCGCACTCACATATATATATTTTTATAGACATGGATTTTTAATTAAAGAATTAACTAATTGATGATTGGCTAATCTTTCTAAAAATATATAAAAAAAAAGATTAGTAATCTATATAAATTATTTGCTTTATCAGATTTGGAAATAACTTAATATTTGGATAATTTCATTTAGATGTTTACTGAAATCCAATCCCCTAGTTAAAATATTAAAAAACATCTGTATAGATAAATTATTTTATTTTATTTCTTTTTAATTTACATAAATTTCTTTTTGTTATTTTAATATTTTGTTCTTCTTTTATTAGATTTATTAAATTATTATAATAAATTCTACAAAAGCTGGAACTTTTTAAAGTACTATTATATTAACTTGCACTGTCTGTATTTTTGTCGGTATGTCCACATTTTTGAATTAATCATGACAAAAAATCCATTCCTATTTAGAACTCGAATTTTTATGCTTCCTAAGAAAACTCCTTAACAAATGAGCCAATGAAAATATTACATTTGTAGAATAAAATTTTATTAATATTCATTTAATTCATACTTAATTAGAAAGACAATACATAAATATTTTTATATAGTATATGATCACATGATACTTAAATTTAGAATTTTTTTGTTAGGAGGGCAAACTTTTTATTTCCACATATTAAATTATAATTTTTGATAGATTTTTTTGTAATTTTAACCATTTTTAAAAATAATATATAAATATAACTAAAAAGTAAAAAAATAAAATATAAAAAAAAAAAGATTTTTAAAAATAATGCTTTTAACAACTGACTAAAAAGTACCAAATAATTAAATAATCCCCTCTCGAGATCTTATGAATTTAGACTTGTTATAAAAAAATTGGAAATTGCAGGAATATTGTCATTTCATAAAAGCATTTGGGTGTCAAATAAATCATAAAAATGAAGAAGGCCTTAAATGCTTTTATGAAATGACACTATTCCTGCAATTTCCAATTGTTTTATATCAAATCTAAATTTTTAACAAGAAAGGCAAATTAATCGAGAGACACTTTCTTATTTTGTACTTTTTAATCAACTATTTACATAGAAGTATTATTTTAAAAAAGTAACTTTTTACATAGTATTTATTATAAAATAAAAATACTAAATGATATTGACTAGTGACTTTTCAAAGAATATTTTAAAAGAAAATCATATTAAATCAATGACTAATCAACATATAATAATTCTTTCCATTGTTCATTTGTATGTTGGTAGCATTACAAATTATTTCATATATATACTATCCATTTTTAGAACTATTTTTCAATCAATTAAAGTGATAAATATCAATGAATCAAATGTATTCACTTTGATAAATAAAAAATTAATACTACAAACTTTGCAGCAACGAAATGCTTCTATTGCTAGCTCATACTGTCAAAACAATCTTTGAAAAAATACTCATAAATTATGCTGTGAATAAAAAAAATTTGAATCATTAAAGCATTTTTTTGTTCACTAATTTAGGACAGTATGTATCAACATTAAGTAGTTTTAAGAAGAGATTATTGGTAGCCTTATCTTATAAAATGCTTATGAGAAGAAAATGTGTTTATAGTTGAAGATGGGCAGATAATCAGTATTTACAAAGAAGAAAGAGAAAAAAAAAAAAAGGAATGATAGTGAGAAACCAAAACTAGGTAAAATTTAAGCAGTAATTATAATAGTTTTTCAGCTTATTGCCATATTACACACTTCTCCCATCCACAAGATTTGTCTCAAAAATACTTACTTGTTTTCTTCTGTACAAGCTGGACATTCTGCATCTTGATCAGCGTAACTTTCAAAACAACTGTAAGTATAAAAAAGTACTTCACTTTAATAAACAATTATTAAAATATATATTTTTAGTGATCAAAAAAAACATATACATCTGAAAACAAAGTAAATTATATTAAAAACAATTTATTGAAAAAAAAAAAACACAAGTGGAATGAGATATGAATTTCAATAATCAAATCACTGTTGAATCTCTATTATATTTTGTCTACAGAAAAGACAGCTTAACAAATCTATGAAAACGTTCTATGAGGATTGTTACATATTCTATGACATTTAGTGTACAGGATACAGAGCTAAAAATATTAGTCAATTTTCGCTTACAAATAAAAAAAAAAAAAATTCAATCTAATAGAATATAATTGTTAAAAGTACAATGTGCCACTAAGATGTCAAACACCATTATGTCTTGAGCAAATTGATCATACAATTATTTATTTCATTTATTATTTATATAAAATAAATAAAACACTTTACCCGAATTAATGCGAATCTGGCATTAATGGCGTCCTTGTTATCACATGCATTTGGTAATGTATATTCCAAATTTGTTTTAAAAAATTATTGAAAATTATTTACACATTAAACGTAATTCAATGTAAGTTTCAGAATTGTAGAAATATTAACTAAAAATTTTTGTAAATTTAAAATAAACAGATAAATAAAAAACACTTTACCGGAGAATAAATTATTTACACATTAAACGTAATTCAATGTAAGTTTCAGAATTGTAGAAATATTAACAAAAACTTTTTGTAAATTTAAAATAAACAGATAAATAAAAAACACTTTACCGGAGAATAAATTATTTACACATTAAACGTAATTCAATGTAAGTTTGAGAATTGTAGAAATATTAACAAAAAATTTTTGTAAATTTAAAATAAACAGATTAATAAAACACTTTACCCAAATTAACAGCTCAAACAAGTTAACTGTGATGCCGTGGATAGCAAAATCGCAATAGACAGAAAAATCAAAAAATTTCCCAAACCTCTCTACGAATTTTAAATCTCGCGGGTGAAAAAAAAAAAAAAATTGACTCTCTGATGGATTAATCACGCCAGTCACTTGGTTACCATGACAACGTTGTCATGCAAAAAACGTCGATGTCTACCGGAAGGGAAATCGGTAAGTTAAAAACGTCATCGGTTGAATTATACACAAGTACCAATATTTTATATATTGTTTAAAATTTTTCTATTCCAGATTATTGTAAATTCAACAAATTGAAGTTTTTTGTTTTTTTTTACAATAAATACATGTACACATATAAATCCATTCAAAAAACAAATAAGTTCAAATACATTACTAAGAGAATTTGCAAGCATGATTCCTAAAGATTTGTTTAAATAAACTTACAAACAATGTCCAACTTTTGATATATCAATGTCAATCTATTTGGTCAGATAATCACTGATAAAATAAATTGGCATTGATATGACAAAAAATGAGTGTTGTTTGCAATTTCATTTAAATAATTATTTAGGAATCTTGTGTGTGAATTATTTTATTAATGTATTCGAACTTGTTTGTTACAGGAACAGGTTTATATTCTTAAACTTTACATATTTGAGAGGCAATAAAATTATTTATGTGCTCATTAAAATGATTAGACATACAGAAATAGATATATGTTGATAATTATTTCTCCATGTATTTTTAGATAGCTATGAAGTAATGAAATAAAGCACTAATTAAAAACTGGTATTGTAATTGAAATTGTGCTATCTAATAATAGTATTTATCTAACCCATTTTTTAAATCTCTTGTGATAAGCTTTTAGATTATAGATGGATCATAGATTAGATATTAATACTTTATATGTGTGAAAATATAAGTATTAATAAGCTGCTAATTAAAAATTTACAGCATATTGCTAGGCTAATTAACATATATTTGAAACATTCTTAATTATGTCATATTGTTTGTATTTTGTAGGAGTAAAGGGTGGCAAACCATAACTTAAACAGATGATCATTTGGTAGCTGAAGTACATGAATTAAATATTAATAATCAAAAATTCTATGTTTACAATATCCGTCTAGAAATCATAGTATGTCCAATGAAAAAATTGAGAAATCGTCCATCCCCCCTCCTGTTTTTCTGAGTATAACTATTTAAATAAGAAAAGTATCAATTACTTGGAAGAAAAAAAAAGGATCAATGAAAAATTATAATTAATCCCTAGCATGCACACACACATATATATTTCAAGCTTCAATTACTTACTGCTGGTGATAGGAATGTTGACAAAGGAAGTGAACGGATGGTAACCATAAAGGATGGCTGCATACCGTACATTTGGAAACTTGAAAAAACTTGGCGCTATAATCAAAAAAGATTAATTCATCAATTTAACTATATATTTATCTATCTAAATTATTTACTTATATGTGAAAATATTATAAAAAGATAACACCAGAAGTCACATTAAATACAGAATTTGTTACATTCAATTCATAAAATATATTTATTTCTGTTTTTGTAAAAAAAAAGCTAAAAAACATTTGTGCTGAGGATATATATATGACAATGGGTGAAGAATGTTGTTTAAGAAAAGGGAAGAATTTTTGGAGACTGGGGGGGTAAATGAGTAAATGAACCTGATAGGAATGATAAGAAATGTAAACTACATAAAGATAAAGTGGAAAATGTGAAATATGTTTTTAAAGAAAGAGAGTCAACTGATATTTGATTATTGTAAGATATCAGACAATATATTAATGGAAATAAAGATTGAGAGGAGAATAATTCACTGAGATATAAACTGAGTTTGAGATGGAAAAGTCATGAGAGAGAGAAAATAATAGAAGTCATGAAAGACATGATAGCAAAAAGAGAGCCCAGCAAAACAATTTAACATTCAATCAAAATAAAAATTAAATCATGAATGGTGTAATAAAAAATTATAAATACATTCATTTGATTTGTTGACAAAGAAAATAACTCCAAAAAAAAATTACTTTCACATAGCACAGCTTACATTTTTGAAATTGATTAATGTCACAAAACATAAAAATTATATGCAGCGGATCCTCATCTCTTGGATATGCATTATGTATGTCTTTGCACGATCATGACTGAACAATGTGATAAAATCTCTTTCTGATCTATTGAAATAGAAGTTTTACCATTAGTAAGTTTACAGAATAGTATGCCAGCTTGCATAAAAAAATGTTAGAATAAAATATCCAATAAAGGTAAAGCCTATGTTTAAAATCTTAAAATAAAACTTATGTTGCAAAGTTAGTTTAATAAAAGTTTAAATAAAAAAGATTTTCCAGGTGCTAAACAAATTTAAGCAAAGACAATATCTTTTAAATAATATTTAATTTTGTTTTTTTTTTTTTCCTTTAAAGCTAACTAGAGAGAAATTCCATGAAATAAACTTCTATTTAGCTAAGATATTATTATAAAACAATTTTTAAAACTCACCTGTGAGACAATTTTTTTTTTTTAATCCAGTTTAAAACAATAAAAGATAAAAGATTTATATCAATTTTTTTTTTTAAAAAAAGAATCCATTTACATAAATGTAAAAATCCTGAAAAATGCCATATTACGATAAATAAATATAGGTTTCCACTTTTACTGTTATAACAGGGTTTGTTTGACTTCAGAATGAGATTGTTGATTATTATTGATATTGTCTAAATGTTAATTGCTTTCAATGAATTTACATTTATAAACATATCTAACCATGAGTATTATTAGCTTTATTATTTAAATAATACATTGTTGGAGTGCAGTTTGAAATTTATAATTGCAGTTTGAATGTTATAATTGACTATTTGTTAGTCTGCATTCAGAACAGGTTACATTTACCTGTTTAATGAGGTTTATTTACACTTCTTGGTATCAATAATTTCACTCTTCACAGACAAGTTGCAATCTTTAGTGTCTATATAAACATATTAGACCATAAATAAAGGTGGATTTCCACCATTATTGTTAAAAGGTCAGGTTGACAACAGATTGAGATTGTTAATTGTTATTGATATTAGTGTTATCTAAGTATTGAATGCTTTCAATGAATTTATCATATATTCAATTCATATTATCATTTATTTGGAACTAAATTTTAAAAAAGAGATACTATATTCATAAAGAAGAGTGGTTTAACTGTGAAAGTAAACTGACAAGTGAGTTAGGAGTGAAGCAAAACTAATTTTCTTTTTCTTTTTAAAGTTAATACATGAGATAAGAGGCAGTAAATGCTAAGCTTGCATTTGTTGATCCATAATTCATTATTATTATTATTATTATTATTATTATTTGCATGTGTCATTCAATGCAATGATATGGTGACAGACTCTGCACTCAAATTTCTCATGGACTCCCAAGCAATAAACCATTAGATAATAATTTATTATTTCATATAAAACTTGATCTTTTGTACTTATTGACTCCACGGCTTTATATTTTAAATAAATAATAAGTACTGTACAATTTGATATCAACATTTGTATACTGATAAAATCTATTTTATATCTATATATAAAAGTAAATAGAGCAATGTCAGTGCTTTAAAATTACCATTATTCCTATGGGAATATGATTATCATTGTTCACTAAATCAATTTTCATGCAATTTTTCTGGAACTGATTGAATGTGAAGAATGATAACTTCCTATATATATATATATTGTGTAATTTATGTATATCAAAAACTGACCACTAATTATTAGCTAACTGGAAAAGGTACATAAAAAAAAACTGACAGTTGAAAAATAAGATTCAATAAAAAATTTTCCATAATAGAAGCAAAAAACATGTTTATGATATTAAAAAAAAAAAAAATTTCAATGTCTCATAGCATAAAAATTCAGTAGATACATATGACAATCCATCCGTTGTTCCTCCAACAAAACACATCGATATAACATTACCGGGCTATTACATTTTCTTTAATATTTTAGCAAATAAACAATACACAGACAACTCTTTAAAATTACATTATTTTATTATTTTTGAAACTAATTTTATAGATTTTCAATTAATAAACAATTTTTTTTTCTTTTATAATAAATGATCCTTGTAATTTTTATCAGCAATGAAAATCTTATTTACTTTATTCTGCAAAAGCACTTTTTTATTGATTTACTTTGATATACTTTTAACACATTAAAAAGTATCAATGGCCCCTTCATAAACAACCAGAACAAAAGAAATAAGGAGATCGGTATAAGGCCTCATGTTATTAAACCCCATTAATGAAATATCTCAACTTCTTGCATTAAAGTAAGCAAACTTCACAATAAAATTTTAGGATAAAAACTATGCTACTTATACAATCCCCTTATTGGTACTCATTCTATTTTAAAGCTCTTGGATCTTAAATCCATCATAATAAGAGCACTAATTTTAACATAAACAGAAATTCATCTGTTAATGTTAAGACATCATCTGGTGCAGTGTAATAATTTTAATCAGATATTAAACCACTATGACAGTCCAGATTCTTTAATAAGAGAAGTCATCAAGCATGGCAAATCCCACACTTCAAATACAATTAACTAATTGTGATTGTACTTTGAATGGGAAGGATTTCTTCATCAGAAAAACAGAAAAAAAAATACTAAAAATTTTTTTTTCAATTATTAAAAAGCACTCAAGTAGCAAGTGAAATCGATAGAACATAAAAACTTTTGATAGAACTTTATCAGGTATACCCTGAAGACCATAATTCTTTTAGAAAGATGAAATTTGTCTAATTTCTTCATGAATAGCATTCTTTTATTTATATTTGCTATTATTTTTTGATGACATCCATCAAATGCATATTAATATTAAGACTCAAACAGATTCAAAGTTTTAGAAAAAAATATGACGCTGATATTATAAGAAGTTAAAAGTTGAGTAAATGCCTTTTGGGGCTGCCAATAATACTTTAGTTTGAAATAAAATACATTTGTTATAATCACAAAGATAAATGTGATAATTTTTCCGAATGTGCTTTAAATGACATCACACTTTTTATGAAAAGATTATTTCTAATCAGGAAGAAAAAATTTTGGAATCTAATATAACAATACTTTGTAGTAGTCTGCAATATAACTCTAAATTATGATCCACAGATTCGTAAAAGGCAAATGCTGACAACATGATAATGTCATTTCTATCTTGTGAATCAGTTTCAATGTTTTCTTCATGATTATTACAGTAAGACCTCTTCACTGAGATTATTGGAAAGCCTCATATATCATAATTGATATTCAGTTGCCCATTTTGCAACTTTACATGACCACAAATTATTTACAAAGTAAGTGTAATACAGTATAAATATTGTTTTATGAAACTTAGCTCACTATCTCTTATTCAAACTTAAGAAAGATATGATAATAAGTGATTCCTTTCAGTAGTCACTAACATCATACCAGATATCTTATTCCACTCAACTAATTTAATTCTAAAAATATTTCTTTTTTATCTCCTTGTATATTTTAAAAGTGAAGGTAACCATATGCTCACCTGTAGGAGAATAATATTTGTCTCCTAACAAATGATCAAAGAAACTTACTACAATTTTGTTTTTAAAGTCAGTGCAGTAGTCCTTATCTGATCAAACCAACTTTCTAATGAATAATATCTAGATACTCATTTAACAACCAATATGGAATCACTAGTTGGGTTTCTATGGTGCAGCTATCTAAAATATATATATATATATATATATATCCTAGACTTGCTTGAGATAGATAGCCCAGATGCAAACTTTCAGATCATAGCATAAATAAATATATAATCAAATAGCTTCACTGCTCAGGAATTCATAAAACGTTTGAGCACTGAAATGTTAAACTGGAATCAATATGAGAATCTTACATTGTAGTAAACCACTTAGAATAAAGTAAGAGACATGATAGATGAAATCTATTATCCATTACATCAATAACCTCCCTGTAAGTTTTGCCTGTTGACTAGTAATCATTTTCAATTTAAAATCCTCATTAAAACTTGCCTTCTTTAGTGTTAAAACATCTTAATATAAATTTTAAAAGACATATTGAAGAAATTACTTAAAACACTATGATGCTCTCCATAAAATTTCAAGATTTTCAATTTACTAGCAGTTGTTTGAAAATGAGTGATTAAAGTTTAAAAGAATTATAGAGAGAAAAACAAAAAGAGTTAAAGGTAAATTTTGTTAAGATTAAGCAAACCAATCCATAAAACACAATCTCATATATTACATGCTGATCCCAAAAGATTTCAAGATAGTTATCAATATATTTAACAAAATATTTAAAAATTATCAGTCCATAAATAGATATTGATTCGTATCTTCTTCTAGGATTATATTAAATCCAAAAAATTACAATAAATCAAAATACTTTATTCATACACTTTTTTATTCACAACGAGCTGTTTTTATTGTTCTTAGATGATCACCTGGTTATTATAAATTTAACAAAATTAAGATCAAAATTTTGTTGTGTTTAGAATAAAAAATAGATGACCAACTTAAGAATAATCAAAACTTTTTTATGAATACTAAAACAAAAGCATATCATTAATAGTTTTTTTAGTTGATTTAGTATAATACTTTTTAAATTATCCAAATTAATGTCTGAGAAATCCTAAATTCTTAAGATCTTAAATTTGTGACAGAAAATGGTTATGTGGCTACAAAACAATGACAAATTCACTAAAAAAAATCAAGAGATTAGATCTAAAGATAATAAAAAATAACAGCATTTATTTTATGGTTATTTATCTTAAGATTCAATTACTCTAAATGTTTCTGCTAATTATGTACCAATTTTAAAACCAATATAACAATTATTCTACTTTTGCTTTAGATTTTGTATTGATAACTTGTTATAAGCATTCTACAACATTATGTCAGATTAAGAACAATTGAACAGCTTTATCATAAAAATTTGAGCGTCAAAAGTGCCAAAAAAACTGGGATTGGTCCAAGGATCTTGTACTACACCATGCAGGGTCTATATCAGGAAAATAAAACAATTGCCTTAAAGCAGCATATTAATTAAGAAACAATGCTCAAATAAACTGTGGTAAGCATAGTTTATGAGCAGAATCAATAGCGACTAGCATTCTCAAATAAATTATGAAAATCTATGTTTAGAATGGAGAAGTTTATTGCCATTGGCAAAGTTTGACAAATGTATACATTTTATTTCTGTTACACCTAAATCTTATAATTAAATTTGTAATTCAGAGCTGTAATGTCTTAGAACAAATAAAAGTTTTTTTTATTAACAAATAACTCTAATAATTATTTTCACTTTTCATTAGATGTTTTGCTCAGTTAAAATTAATTATATTAGAGATAAATGTTCATTATTATTATAGAGCAAAATGACAGAGGGAAATATTTAAACCTGACAATCCTAAAATCTATATAAGGCACCAAGTTCAAATAGTAAATTATAATTAATTTAAATAATTTTTTTGGAGGGGGGGTGCATAAATTATGTTATTACAAACAAAATTTTTTTTTTTTTAAAAAAATATTTTTTATTATTGCTATTTAATCTATAATTAGATATTTTTCGTAAAAACTATGTCTATTTATATTACTATTACCAGTTTCATGAATGAGTATTCAAAATAATTCCATGAATTTAAAAAGGTCATAAATTAAAGTCTTTGGACTTTTATTTAGTAACTCTTTAGAGCAACTTTAATTTGACTGTCACCATATAGATGTGATTTTTTTTTTTTTTTTGAGGCAGACATTTGGAAGGAAATTTATCACGATAACAAATAAAATAATTTAAGTACTAATTACTTACCTAGTTTTGATTTCTTCAATATCATTCCTCATTTTTTCCGTTTCCTCCTTGTAAGTACTGATCATCCTCTCATCTTCAGCTATAAGCGCATTTTCTTGTTGCAAGCACTTTATAAGATAAGGCTACCAAAAATTATATAACACATAATTATAAAAAATGTTTGCCTTAAAGTGTCACCTATAAATCACTGTGTAAATAAGATATGTAATATATAATACGCAAATTCTGGTTTGCAAACTACAATTTATTTTTTTATATAAAGGATAATTTATTTAAAATCTTACTATTTACAGTTAAATTTTAAGGTGATACACTTATAAAGTATTATTATGCTTTAAGAGGTATGATGCTTCCACCAGTAATGAAGTTATTTCTTTACATTTAATGTGCATATACTTGCGATCAAACAGACTGATTAGGACTTCACAACTACCTTTATCAGCTGTCCCAAGCCTTAAACATCAGTAACCACCGATCTAAATTGGCTTGATTTTTATTGATAGTAAATTGATTCTATTTGCTTTATTTTAAAATATGTAAGATGAAATTCAAACAATTATTAACTATAATGCTCAGGACAAAACAATGGATGCAACTGATTATATTTAATGTAAGAATAACATATTGTATCAAGAAGTACAAGCATTTTACATAGGATATAATTATAAAATGTGAATTGTCTAAAAAAAATATTAAGCTATTCTTCGTGAATATCAAGCTCAACTGCCCACAAATGTTCAATAGTATTTAATCATATGAAAAATATATAACATTATGTTTTTCAAATTAATAATTGCACATATGGATTTCATGAATTGAAGCATCAGCATTTTAGATGATGAAAGTTTAAAGTCAATGTTTGTACTTTGAAATGAATTAGACTATTCTGTAATTAATAATACTTTAAAATGTTGACTCAAACCAAAACAATGCCACAACACTTTACTACAGAGAGAGAACAATCTCATCACTATGCTTCTTTTTGGAGAATTACAAACATAAATGCTCCAGAAGTTAGAAAAAGTACACATAATGATTTGTCTGATCATACAAAATGCTAGTCATCCACTGTCCAAATCTTCAAATTATAGCTTCTTCCTGATTGCATTCTCATGAGAAGTTAGTAACTTTAATGTGGCAGTTCGGCTGTGCTAGAGAACTTAGCCCACTAAAACGTATGTCAATCTTTACTACAATTCATTCCATTGTCACATTATTTTCTAAGCTGCAATACTTCGTAATATTTGTTAATTCGTCTCGGTAAACGTTTTATTTCCAATTGTGAATCATTCTAGTTTCAAAGTACTAAGAACAACAATGTGATATCTTTTGACTCAAGGGTGTTCACAAAAATTATTTTGTGGATTATAATAAAAAGAATCTAGAATTTTTCAGATAAAGTTAAAATTATAAATATGTTGGGTAAATTGTTATAGAATTATAACTGGTGAAATTAACATCATAGAATTAAATTGGATAGAGTGCTTTTGGTAGAAATATAATTTTTACAAAAATGTCTATGAGCCTAAAAAAAAGGAAGCTTTTTAATAAGGGTTTTCTCATTGCTTAATTGGACACTTAATAATTGGGCAATATGGAGCCTGCAATCTACAAAGCAAAAATAAATAGAGATCTGTATTGGTATTACAGTGAATAGTCAAACATGGCATGACAAAAAGTTCTAAACTGGATCCATGAGATTTTAAAATATTTAAAAAGACACTATATATGAAATAGGTGGATGAAATAAAAAGTATGTTGGAATAATATGAAGAAGAGAGATTAAAAAAAATAGAGTATTGTGATAGATTCAGAGATTTTACATTTATAATGTACATGGGTGAATAAAATGATGGACAGATACAGAAAGATGAGTGAATAGATAGTCAATGGATAAATGGCAAAATAGATAAATGAATGGACAAAATCAGTGGTTGAATGAATATACTGATGGCTAACAGATGGATAAATGAGCAAATAGATGGTTGAACAGATGTTAAATGATTAAGTAGTTAGATGAATAAATGGATGGATAGACAGAATCAATGGATGGATGAATATAGCATAGACAGATAGATAGATAATCACCATTACTGCCAATTAGAATATACATGATTCAGCAAATAATGTGATTCAACAAAAAACTAATCTTCAGGAATATTCTCAACAGACAGCTACACATCTATCAAATAGGATGGATATTCAACTGAGCAAGGACAAAAGAACTACTACAAGTCTATTGGATAATTTGAAATAAAAGCGACATAATGAATGCAATTAAATAATTAAAAGACAGAGAGAATATTAATCCAGACAAGTAAATATGTCAATTTAAATATCACATAATTTCAAGGTAAACTCATTATATCATAAATACACAAAATTAAATAATCGATGTTTTCTAATTAAGTAAATAAAACATGATAATGTAATCTTTAAATATAATTTTTTTCATGGTAAAATAAACAGTTTCATTTGAAGCAGTATTAAAGTAAGGCAAAATCATATGAATGATTATTTAAAATATTAGTATTCATAATAAAGTGAAGCATATCAACTTTAAACTACTTTACATCATTCTATTCTGGTGTCTACATAACCAAGAGTAATAAATGGACACCAGATTATAGGGTCTATCAGATCCTGACTTATTTCTAGCATTGAGCTTTCATCAGTATGGAGTACAGAATTCTAAATATTTATTTAACAATCACTTTTAACTTCCATTATGCTATTAAAGCTAATGACCCACTATATAAACACAAGCAAATCTTTGACTTTTTGATAAAGGATGGTACACATTGAATCAAAGCAGCATATGATCTTCCCTAAGTTAAGATTAAAATATGCATTGACTGCAGTCATTTATTTTATATTATTCCACAACTTGTGCTGATTATGTAAGCACTAATAATCTGGCTTCCATTGATTACTCATGCTTACATAGACAATTCAGTAGATTGATGTTAAATGAATTACTGCAGCATGTACAGAAATTTCATATCATAAGACTATGGCATTATATTAGATCTGAAGCATCAAAGATAAAATTAATTCCCACATAGTATAATGCATACTTTATTATCGAGTTTAGAACATTAGTAAAATAACAGACTTCAGAGCTAAAGATTCCTGGATCAAAACTCAATCTATCATCTCTGATGCTCAAAGATCACATGACTTCCTAAGCAACAAAGTCATTCAATTATTATTGCATTGCCTGTGCACTTTGGAGTAGTGACAGCATAATGAATTCACATCCCTGAATCACGATCTCCCTAACAATAAACCTATTATTTTGTATTGTAGTTATGCACTTTGGTGTGGTGACAGCGTAATGAATTCACATCTCTGAATCACGATCTCCCTAACAATAAACCTATTATTTTGTATTGTAGTTATAATAATGTAGTTAAACATTTGAAGAAATATGAAAGTAATGCTTTTATAAATACATTGCTGTAAACTTAAGCAGAGTTTGTCATAGATATTATGAAATACAAATATATAAAAATACTGTACACATAAGAAACCGAGTTCTGACGCTGACACTGTAGCCTGTACAGATAGTTTAAGTAGATGATAAATGCCAAGAACAATCAGTAATTTAATAGATGCAAATTTGACTTTAACAATATTGATATACTTAATATTATACCAAAGCAAACTAGTACAATGATTTGTCTACTTTATATTTTATCTACATTTAAACATGGTAATCTACCTCAAATTTATTCCCAACAGATATGCAAACTAGTTTTTAGTTATTGGCTTTTCTCAATAGAGAGCACTGCCTGCATTATATTCACTCAACTATTTCCTTTTATCTCTATTATATCTATTATATCATTCAACTAATCTCTAGAAATTTCAAATGTCCTAAGGTTTTGCATCCAAATACTCTTCCATATTCAGCTTTAAAGGCCTGGTTCTAAGTTAGTAACTATATTTTAGAGACATGAGTTGTGAGCTAATTGTAAGCATTAACATCTATTCATCATTCAAGTTTACACATTTAATTCATGATTAAAGTGAGAATGTGAAATGGGTTGCAGTTGCCTTAAAAATATATACTAAATAATCAAAACATTTCTGCTTCAATCACTTACATATTTTCATTCAGCTAAAATAAATTATATGATTAAATGTAAAAAACCTAAACTATTACAGAATATGACAATCATTATTAAAGCCAATAAAAAACTTTCATTTCATTTAAGAAGCACAAAGTTATAAATAAATCAAACTTCTTTGTTCTTTACAGATCCTTAAGTAAGACATCAAGGTTTTAGCTTGAACAAACACTTTAATAATTTCATTAGAACAGTGTACTGTTTCAAGTGACCAACCATCAAAATAAGTAATAATTTCTCCTGATAAGATATTTGCAATTGCCTGTTGATCATTGGTATTATCCAATCTAGAGAACTTGATTAAATTAATAAATGTTTGATCCTTTTTTAAAGGCAAATAAAGATCACATGACTTTCCTAATAACGGTTTTCAATAGCACTTCTTTTCGCATTATTCCAGTCATCTATTGTAAACTTGAGTAATCAATGAAAATAATAGCACTTTCATTTAGTATCCATTCATTACCCAAGCTTACAATCGATAGGTATGGAATAGGATGAAGAAAAAAAGTTTAATTGCAATTTAGTAACCCTTGATGTGATCAAATAATATCTTAGCTGCTTTACAGTAACATTATCATTATTAGCCATTTATAAATGACTATTTCCATTCAACCAAAAAAAGAAAAACATTTATATTATGAGTTTTGTGAAGTTAACACAAATGAATCTGTTAAACACAAATATCTCTATGCTTATATATATCATGTGATTGTCCTTTAATTTGGATATCTGAGATATTATGATGCTCACTTTTAACTTCTACAATAAACTTTACTTTTTTGCAAAATTTCAACATTTAGTTATCCATTGTATTCTATTCTCAGCAACAATTTTTTCAATAAATGAAATCAATATTGTATTTCTTTAAAGAGTCTTTAAGATATTCCTCAAAATAATGTAAATGAATCTGTCTCACATAAAAACCATGCTCAAGTTCACCAAGAAAATTCTTCTTTATGAAGTCTACTATACCAATCGCTTCACATGCTCAGTACAATGAAGATATAACAAAATCTAAGGATTCACATCTGGCAAACTGAAGAACATACCGATTGATATATGATCTCACTGTTTTATTTTTAAAATCTTATAGAGTATTCTTAAATGAAATTCATCTAATATCTTTGTTACATTGATAGGGGGCCCTCCACCTATATCTTATTTTAGTAATACTTTATCAACCTCAATCTCTAGACATGCACTCTGAAATATATACAAAGGTGTATAAAACTAAAAAAATTTGAGAAATATCACATTTCAAATTTTTTGAATTGTTACCACTTCCTCATTTGCAAGATAGCTAAATCATGAAGACAGTTTGTAATAAAAAAACATCTTTTGTATTATGCATTATTTCAAAATTTCATTTAATAAATAAAAATATTGAAATATTTATTAGATTGGAAATAGAAGATAATATTACTTATTTACTCCTTAAGCCAAGTCAGTACTCAATTTAAGTTCAAGAAAATGCTTTTATATAGATCAGGGGTGGGGATCCTTTAACCCCTGGACCAACTCTGGCTTTCAAGGCTCACAGACTTTTTTAAAATATATAAAAATGGCCCTGCATAAAAATCTATTTAAAAATGTACCATAGTGCAAATATTGAATTAAGAGTTAAATAAAATAAAATATTTATTTACTCAACTACATCTTTTTCTACATAACCTTTATAATGGTTCTAGTTCATTCTATCAGAAGTGCAATATTCTAACAAATTTTCTATATTGTTTGGTTTATCTGACTACAGATTTAATCTATAACACTGTGAGCATTTGTTTGTTTTTATAATGGTTTTCACAAACAAATATATACCAGGAAAAATAAAGTTCGAATTTTACTTACTTTTATTATTATTATTTTGCATTTGCTACTTTTTTTTCTTGTTAGGATGGTTATACCAAGTAAGATAAGAAAAATTGACATAAAAAATTAGAATTTCAAAAAAAATGTACTGACTCATATTTTTTTTATAGTAAGAAATAGTAAATTGATGTGCCTGATATGGATGGAAAATATTTCAGATAATAAAGAACACAATATTAAATGGTACTATTTATCAAATGTTCTGATTATAACATAATTGTGGGGGAAAATCAAAAATTGAAAAGGAGTGGCTGATATGTTTCTTAAAAAGTACAAACAAGTCAAAAAATTCTGTGATAACAAATTACTTTATTTCAAAAAAGGAGAAGTTTATAAAAGATTGCATTCTATTACTTGCTGTAGAATTAATCTGTCCAGAACATAAATATGTCACAAAGAATAGTTACAAGATATAATGGAAAAAATTGTCATTAAATGTGCAACATATCCACAAAAAAATATGGCTTTTATTTAAAAAGGAAAAGTTGAAATTGGCCTGTTAGTTGAAAAGGATGTCCATCCCTAAATTAGGACCAAATTAATTAAATATTTACTCAAATATAGGTTAATTTTTACATTGATAATTCTGTATGGCCTGTGAATGAAGTTATAAATGTTCAAATGGCCCTTGGCAGGAAAAAGGTTCCCCACCTCTGATGTAAATGATATTAAGCTATTAATTTCAAATTTTTTTCTCTCATAAATTTTAAATAATTACATTTTTTTAAACTGAGTAAAACAAGCCATAATAATTAAATATACTACACAAGTGTCTCGGGAACAAGAATACAAAAAAAAAAAAAAATTAATGAGTTTTGGCATTTTGATGCTAATGTTATTTATCGGAAATTTTTTCATCAATCTTCCATATTGTTAATTTTGTTTAACTTTAAATTATATTTAAAACATTTTTTCTTCTCATAAATATTAAATAATTAAAACTTTTAAAGCTAAGTAAAGAAATTTAATTATTTCTAAACCTACACCAATTAAAAATAATGTGCAAGTGCCTAGAGTATATATATAATTAGTTTCATTGCAGTAACTGTTCTGATAAAATATTTCATACTCAGTATTATATCATTAAATATTGAAATAATTAAAAAACATAAATCTATTACTATTTTTTATTACTAATCCAAACTAATAAATATGAGTGCTGGCAGATCTTACTTTGATAACTGATAATGTCGCTGTTGAATTATGAGCTAACATATCAATGATTTGTAAAGGTGGGAGAAGATTTCGCCTATCTATCTGTACGAATAATTAAGAAAAATAAATTTTGTTCTGAAAAAAAAACATTTATATATCTAAATGACTTATTTTTATACTCTACTGATTAATAATTTATGTTTGTTTTATGTTAAACAATGATTCTTTGCATATTATGTTTTTTGTGTAAAAGCAAATTTAGATCTAAAGACAATATCATATTATAATGGAGCAATGATCATTATTAATGGTAGTTTACCTCTGCTAATCGCAATGCTAACCTACATTATTCTAGCCTAGCTTTTTTAAAGCATCTTCATCAAGTTCACCATTAACAGCTTTTTTAACATTATAATGATGAAGCTTATATATCTTTTTTTATTATAGTGGGGGAAAAAATTGAATGTAGAAACATTAAGAAGTAAGATTTTGTAAATATTGGATATTCCCCAACTTATATCAAACCAACATTACAAAGAAGATCATGCAATAAACACAAAACAATATGTATTAAATCAAAGTAACTGTATTGACAAATAGTATAACTGTACAGTATTTGTTAAACTTATAATACTATTCTTTATAAATCATAGTTATAATAAAAAGATTTGTTATAGATAATATATAATTAAAAATGGAAAGATGTCAGTTTCAATTATAGCATATTAAACTTTCTTTATGATTGCATACTATGTGAAAAAATTAATAAATTACTCTAGCAGGAATTCTTAACCTTTTTTGTTCACTTTTCTGGTCAAATGAATACTGTGGACTACTTCTTAGAATGAAGCTACAAATATTTTTACAACCTTCAAAATCAGCATGTCTTTAAATTAAATTTTGCTATTCCTGTATTAATAAATAAATAAAATTAAAAGTGTGTGGAGCGATTGAAAGAGAAGCTATAAAGAGTGCAAAAATATTAAACGCTTGGTGCTTTCGAGGTAGGTTGCCTCATATTCAAAATTATGTTTTATTAATCTTCCAAAACTATCATGATTTCAAATAATGGATAAGCATAAGTGATTATTCGACTGAGGACTATTATAATTTAGTGCATATCTTACTAAGTGAATGAAATGCTAGATTTCAGTTAGAAATCAGAGAAAATAAAGATAATAAATTGATTTCTTTCACTTCAAAATCAAAGACATGCTGAAATCTTTCCAGGGATACCATGGGAGTCTATGGGCAGATTCTGCTCTATAATATGCTTGCATTTAAGGAATTCTTCATTGTCAGTTGACCTGAAATGACACACAACCACTCTTCTTATATTAATATGGATAAATCAGTATGAATATTTAGTACCAGTTTTTTTGCAGACTTTTTGTAGACACACTCTAAGTTCATTTTCAGTCAAAAATTGAAACCCTCCTTAATGGATTAGATGGTCTTATTCCTTATTTTGATGACATTCTTATTATGGCAATGACTGAAAATGAACTTAGAATGCATCTACAAAAAGTCTGCAAAAAACTGGATGAATTCGGCACTAAACTTAAAACCCAAAAATGCATATGGAAAGTAAGCGAAATTAAGTTCTTAGATCAAATTATATCTAAAAATGGCTCATCTCCAGCCCCCCGAAAAAGCTAAAGCAGTGGCAGAAGCACAGCGATCGAGCAATGTGAAAAAATTTCAAGCCTTCGTAGGCCTAGTTAATTATCTCGAAAATTTCTTAGAAGAAAAAGAACCAGAAATGGAAGTGGGAAGAAGAACAAGAAAAAGCTTTTCTATGCACAAAATCACTGCTTACTTCAAATAAATTACTTATCCACTACAACAAAGAATTGGAAGTAACGCTGACCATGAATGCATCAGAATTTGGTGTCAGAACTGTATTGTGTCACCCGGCTCAGAAAGGTGAACAACCCATTGCTTATGTATTACATACATAGTCCAAGGCAGAAAAAAACTAGTCAGCTGGACAAGGAAGCCCTTGGAATTTTATTTGGTGTCAAAAAGTTCCATCAATATCTATACGGCCGCAGATTTACGACAGTAACGAATCACAAACCCCTATTGGAATATTGCAAATTAAACAAATTTATGAACATTTGAGTCCTCGTATGTTGCATTGGCTAAACATATTGGTGAGGTATGATTATATATTAATAGATAAAAAAAGAAAAACAAATAGGGCATGCTGATGCTTTATCAGGCATGCCTGATCAAACTGAAAGATATAAAAAAGAAATAGAAATTAATCACATCGATGCCTGGAAGAGTCAAACCCTCAACAGCACAACCATGCCTGCATGGGCATCTGAAGACAATGACTACAAGTGGATAGGAAAGCAGATCAGCGCAGGATGACCGAAAAACGACCTAGTTTTCTGGATAAAGATATATGGAATGCCCGTGAGGAATTAACCATATGCAAGGGATACATTCTGAGGAGTGATCAGATTCTTATCCCACTAAAAAGGAGAAATCAAATCCTGAAGCTATTGTATGAGGGCCATCCAGGCATCGTTAGGGCAAAAGCATTAGCTCACAGTTATGTTTGGTCGCCCAGCATTAATAATGATATTAAAAAATGCAAAAAATTATCAAACATGCACTAAAGTACCTCCAGCTAAGTTTGAACCATGGCCTAAAGCTGTAAGGCCATGGCAACATTTACACATCGACTGCTACTGCTTAGTTGAAGGTCATCTGTTTTTAATAGTGGTTGAAGCATTTTCAGGGTGGACCGAATATAAAATAGTCAATAGCATCAGTACAGATGTTACACTTAACAAGCTATATAAAATTTTTGCACATCACGGTTTTCCAGAAACGCATATATCTGATAAATGGAACTGGTTTACTTCAGAAAAATTTGAAAAAACCATGCAAGAATGGGAGATTAAACACACACTCATCCCCCTACCATCCTCAATCTAACGGATTAGCTGAGAAAGCAGTACAAACTCTAAAATTGTCCATCAATGAACTGAGGAAAATTAAAATACACAAAGAAGTGTTGACTGCACTCCTTCATAATCATGTGACCCCTAGAGCCAAATCTGGGAAATCACTGCCTAAAAGGCATCTAGGTAGAAAGTTGCGCACAAATTTAACAAACATTGTGCCAATAGTGGATAAAGATAATCAGCAAGCCGAAATCTATAAATTTTTACCAATTTAAATGACAGAAAAAAGTGTGGGTAGAAAATAACACTAGCAAGTTTTGGTCGCAGGCAGAAATAATATGTCATCTATCAAAACAAGTAATTACAGTTCAAATGAAGAATGGAGAAATACTTCGCAAGCATGTCCACCAGTTAGGTAAAAGATGAGAACAAGGAAATAATACCTGACTTATTCAAAAACAATGGATACCGACGACCATTTAAAAAGAGAGAAAACACCTGGTGAATAGGAACAGAAACAACAACTACAGGCTAAAAGGAAAATAAAGAGACCACATATCTTAAGGATTACATATCAAGTTCAGAAATTAAAAAACTAATTTCTGAACTTTGGGAAAGTAATGATATGTATGTGTATGTTTAAATGCACATACATATATAGATATATATAATTGTAAAAAGTTATAGAGAGAAAAGTTATAAGTTAAAAATATTACAAAACTTGAAAAGATTTATTCTTTTTAAAATAGAAATGAAAAGCTATAGCCTTTTAGATTAGAAAAGATTAATTTCTAAAACGAACAACAGACTAATTAATAAGAGTAGAATAAGTAATTATTCAAATGAAACAAATTAAGGAATTCAACTTAGATTCCTTTTTAAGATAACAACAATCTACAAATAATTGATTAATTAAAAAGGCAGAAAGATAATACTAAAATTCTGATGAAACATGGAAAGGAAAAATCACCTTATCAGATGGACAGAGGACTAACCAATCATGTGCAGGAATTAAGACAGTGAACTGCGCTTTAGTACAAATCGGAAGAAGAAAGACACTTAATACTTGGAGCTTCATCTGTGCACATGGACATATATGTTGGAACAAATCATCTCCCATGGCACAGTGACTTCAAATGCGGAGAGCTAACCTCCAAGCGTGAGAACGGTCAGCTGAGACACTTAAAATATTGTATTGATCTTAATTATTATTTGTGTATGCCTTCAGGCTTTATAATGTAAATAATTGTATATATGTTATCGTGGAAGTGCATCCTATTATAGCTAAACATAGCATAAACATAATTATTATTCTTATTTATTATTATTTGTGGATCATATGATGATCGCAAAACAAATCATATGTGATTCACTGTAATCAAAGTAAAACAATTGTGCTGCCAGTAGTATTACTGTGCAAAAAAAAAGAAGCATTTATATGAATTTTATATATATATAAAAATAAAAACTATAATATATATATACCATGAATAATATGTAATAAAATATATTCTACAAGGGTGGATAGACAATTATTAACTATTACAGCAATAAATTTTTGATATAAAACAATATTTATACTTTATTAAGCCAGGCTTTTGATACAGCAAAAGGCTGGCATAGCAAAGTAATAAACATTGTTTTATATTAAATATTTATTATCATAATAGATGATAATTGTCTACATACTCTTTCAGAATATATTTTATTATACATATAAATAACTATTTTAAAATACATAATTAAAATTTGCTGTAAAAACAACAGAGAGAAAAAATGAAAAATATGAGTAGTAAAATATAAAATCAAAAATAGAAAAGATAGAACAGAAAATAATGTGATGAAAAAAAAAGATTTTAAACGGGGGTAAATGAAGAATATTACTATTCATAATAATAATATTTGAGCAAGGATATCAGATAAAACTTGTGTTAAATATTTTTTGTATTTTTCATCCATGCCTGCAAAATACCAAAGTGCTTGAATCCACAGATTTGGTTCTTGTACTCTGAAAAATAATAAAATAATAGATCAAATATTTCTTAAATTGAACACATCAACTAAAGATTTTCCAATAATTCCTTGAGAGGAATAGTAAAAGAGAGGAAGCTTACCAATTGCAGAATAGTGAGGGTTTGGATAGATTTCCATTCTTGTATTATTTTTAGCTAACCCCTTTAACAACCAATATTGAAAGATTGGCTGTATTGACTGAAGGCTATTTTAATTTTACTTGCTATGGATTTGAATACAGGTTGAAACTATGAGAGAAAGATGCACTAGCATTAAAGAGTGATGAACATTAATTTATCAAAGTAACATTTACAGACTTGATTTTTCCATGAATAGATTTGCATTATCAGTGTTATATATTTGATAAGCTGCATTTCACTTATGCTTTTAAAATTGTTAAAATTTATCTGAATCAATATTTAAAATTAAAAGCTGGTTTAATTAATATAAAAATAAATATTATTGAGTATCAATGCTTGATTTATTACAATAAAGCAGAAGTCCAAAAAAAACATCTTAAGGACATATATATATATATATGCATATATTTATGTTAAATGTATATATTTGTACAATAAGAAACTAAGATCAAGCAATAAAGTGTTTGATGATTGTGGCAGTTTGCTAATGTTGACACACCTTTAATACAATTTACTATGGAATTTTATAAAACTATGCCATAAATCTTAATAAATTCTTATACTAGAGTTACATTATAGAATAATGATACCTTTTAGATCATTAAGTGATTTTATTTATAAGCTTAGGTTTATATAACCAGTTTTAAATAGTTTGCAGCAGAGCAAAAGCTTTTTCAGCATCTTCTCCTGAATAGAAACTGTAAAAAGACATTATTAACAATGCCAATCAATTTCCAATCAGTGCCAGTAATTATGGTTTTCCCTTCTTATTTAATCCTTAATACAAAAAAAAGATATCCGTTTTCTGACTAATATATGGAAGATTAGCTGGATTCGCTAGATTAATTATCTGAAAGAAAACCCCCAAACTTGATTAAAACTCTTCAATTACTTAAAAAATGTATAGCTTCCACCCAGATTTGAATCCTAGACAGTGACAAGTGCATGTACTTACCATTATCCTAAGTGATCTTCTGAATCTGAATACATGTAAACAATAATGGTTAAGTAAGAAATTAAGTTTAAAAATAATTCAAATAATAAAATGAAGTTATGTTTCAGTATAACACTTTGATGCTTGAACATCACAACCTCTGATTATAACCTAAAAAAGCAACGATTTGATTGACAAAAATCTTCACGTAAAATTTATAAACTGATTTTGGACTTTTTATATACTAGGATAAAATTATTTATCATGTATTCAAAATACAAAAGTGTGATGAATACAAGATTCAAAAATTGCAGTAAACAAAATTTATTTGGTGAAAATTATTTTATATATGTAAATTTCTAAAATGTAATAAAACAAAACAAAATTCATGTATTTCTAAACAGTAGGATTACAAAAAAAATAAGCAATGATTTATTTTCAGAAATGCTTGTTTAAAGATACTTACCCAAAACGTTTGCATGTATCTATAATCTGTGAAAATTCCTGATGTTGCATATGGTATGTTAATATTTGCTGATACCTGTTAATGCATATATATATACAAATATCATAATGCATAACGCTCGCTGATAAATCAAATAAAAAACATAAAATAATCTTCCAAATGTTAAAATATTTCAGCAACACACCTCTGTGAATAAACACAAAGTCCAAACCTAAAACAGCTAAACTCTATCCTTTTGAGTTTAGGTGTTTGAGGTTCAGACTTTGTATTGATTCATAGGGTGTTGCTGAAATATTTGAACATTTGAAAGGGTGACTTGATGTTACATATGTATATAAAGTTAACAAAACTAGTAGAAAATAAGACATTTGCTTAGTTTTATATTAAGAACCTTTCTATTGAGTCAATTAATGAATTTTAAAGATTTGTGTTATAGTACATTGGAAGTGAAATGTATATACATATAGACAATATTTCCCAATAAAAAAATGTCCCAATCTCTCTTTAAGTTGGCTAAAGAACCTTCTTTAAAACAATGTGTGTATTAGATAGTGACATAGTTTAGTTATTCACCTCAAAAATTTGAAGGCACTAACATATCTGGATGAGTTATGACAAAATGTAATAGTATATTTTTGTACTTTAATCCATGAAAGAACCATATGCTTACATTAAATTTTGTTTTAAACTGGACAAACTGCTACAGAAATGTTTGAAAAGATTTAGACTGTGATGATAGTGAAGTCATGAGTCGCAAAAATGTTTTCAAGTGATTTGCAAAATTTTATAATAGCAGGGAGAGCATAAAAGATATAAAACATAGTTATTTTAACATATTGAAACTCGTGATCAAGACATGCTACTATCTTAAAATTTTTACGATGAATAGTTAAAACTATACTGCCACACAACATGTGTATTGATTCAGAGAAGGCACTGCAGGCAGCTTGGAGAGAAAAAAGCGGTCATCTTTTTAGAGACATTAAAAAAAAGTTTTAGAAAAATACTGCTTACCAGTTCTCTATGCAAATAAATCTTTATGATTAGCAATAAAAGACTTTTGTTAATAGTCCTGAAATCTTTAAAAAGAATCTAATACACAGATTTAGACAATTTTCTCACAGAAGTAGACTGCCAATGTTTCGATGAAGTCTCTCATGCATCCTTTTCAAGGCTTTGGTTTCAAGTAATAATAAAAGTGTTTGTGTATT
This sequence comes from Epiperipatus broadwayi, assembly GCA_028023455.1. NCBI lineage: Eukaryota > Metazoa > Onychophora > Udeonychophora > Euonychophora > Peripatidae > Epiperipatus > Epiperipatus broadwayi. Next base: position 94,545 of record JAQFVV010006442.1, read on the forward strand.
TTCACTTTTTGTTTCTTGATCAAATGACCAGTATTTTCAATTGCAGTCTTTTATTATTTGTCTACTTCATGTTTCATTGTTTTTGAATTCTTCAAAATTCAACAGAAGACTGCAAAAACAGCAAATGATAAAAGAAAAAATAATAAAAGATTTAAATGAATAAACAAATGGTTTATCACCTGAATGTTCATAAGAAAGTTGAGCACCTGAAGTGGCACAGTTAGAATCACCAATTCATGTTCTTTATGAGTTTCAAAGTCTACCAATCTACAAATGCACTAAACTATGCAGGACATTAAAACAAGTGAAATGCATTTGTAAATGGTTCACTTAAATAATAGGCTTAACTATTTTAAAATATATAATTTGTACTTTAATATAAAAATATTATCATTTCAAAAAACATTAAATCCTTAATTGCAATTTCTTACTTGACATAATTTCGACTATTTTTTTTTTTGTTTTTGATTTCTTATTTTATCTTCATACTCACACCTCTCCCTAATGAAAATTTTTAAAATACCCATTTTCTTTACAAAAAAAAAAATGCACATTAACTATTCCTATATGCAATAGGATTCATTTATATATTCCCCACATCAAACAAAATCAACAAAGTATTAACAATATATATACAAAAAGTATTTTATAGAGTTAAATAATGTTTAATAAGTAAGTTACATTTTATTATAATTACTCAATAAATTATTCATATGGCTTAAAACTTTATTTACTTAAAAAAGTTTACTGAATATTTATAGATATTTACAAATTATAAGGTGATTGGTCACTATATGGTAAAGATGAAAGTTAATACAATCAATTTAAGTACATTACAACCTTTAAACAAAATATAAGCTAATAAATAACAGGTAGAGTTTAATAAATTATGCAACTTGTGAAGATGCTCGATGCCATATATTTAATTATGATATTCATACACAGTTCCAGTGAAAAAGTTATTGGTTCTCTCCCTAAGCTGCCTGAAATGCCATATCCGAATTGTTTGTTACACAGCAACATATTTTTAACTATTTATCACAAAAATTTTAAGATGCTAGAGTATCCAAATTATGAGTTTTGAAATGTGACAATCTGTTTCGTACTTTTATGAATTGTCTTCAATATCTTCTCGCATCATGAAAAAATCTTGCAAATCACTTGAAAATGGTTTTGCAATTCATAGTTTCACTTCCAGACACAGTCTGAATTATTTCAAATGTTTGAGTAGCAGTTTTACCCAATTTAAAACAAAATGGTTGTAATATGAAAGTCACATTTCATGTTGTAACGTGTGATCCAGATATGCTAGCATCTTAAAATTTTTGTAATGAAAAACTAAACCCTTTATTTATTATTTTTATTTCAGTGAATGTAGAAAATATCTACTAAAATTTTTGTCTGTGTTATTTCTACTTTTCCTTTACTTTACATATATATACGCACATACACTATATTATTGTGTGCTATGTAACCCAACTGGTTACAATATATACATATCAATTAAGATTTAACTAAATAGCATTCTTTAATTCTTTTATATAATTCCTTTATATAATAATAAATAATTAGTCCTTGATTTAAAGTTCTAAATCTTCAATGCTATAATCGTCACCAAGGCAAACAAATATTGTCATTACAATAGTGGTAGACCTAAGTGAATACTAAAAGTTTACACTCAGTCCTTAAAACACACTCCTAATTGGGCTTTCTCAGGTGTACACAAATAGTAAAAGACCAGTGAGGGCTATAAACATTTCCCCTAACCGGCTATCTTTCACCTTCAGAGGCATGGGTTCTATCACACTTTTCCCTCAGCTTTTCTCAAAAGTCCTTATGACAGCAACACACAATAGCACGCGAGGAATGAGGGAAAGCTGATGACCCTGCTCTTTTGTTGCATGCACTATTTATTATTTTCTCCTTGCTTGAATTCATTGACAAATTCCTATCATTCCAATGTAAAGGTAAATCCATTTGACTAATGCAGTTTTACAAGACGATAAGCATACGGCTTCTAATTATGTCCATTCACATTCCTCAGTAATTAGCTTCTAATATTTACTCCATTTGCTTTTTACTAAAATAATTTAATGGTTCGATTTTAACAATACAGTTTTCTTGGTATTTGAAATCATCCAGCCTTGAAAATAATCATTTGCATTATCTTTCGGCAATCTTTTATAGAATGCTTTTAACTTACAATCTTTATCTGTTTAAATCTAATTTATCTGCAAACCAATCTTTCTTTGTTGAATTAGATTTAAACTCAAATTATCAAAATAAAATTTCCTTTATTTTACAAAATTTATTTTTCATTAGAATTACATTTATGTTTCCATTAATTATTAGCGATCTTTTTATTGTTTTTTAAACTAGATATGTATTTACATTTTATTACTATTTTTTCTCTGAAGTAAAACTTAGCTTTATCAATTATAGCTCTTGAGTTACTAAAGCCAAATATATTTCCTAGAAAATATAGCAGATCCAAAATCTTACACCAACAAAGGCTATAAAGTCAAAAATTAACTTGAATTATGTGGATATATAAGCATTATCATCTAGAGCAAAAGACAAAATACAATTCTAAAAATGATTACAATAATCAAACACATTATATGATTTTACTTACAGTTTAGATTTTTCATACAGAAAAAGAATTCCAGTTTTGAAATTGTTCATCTGACATAAAACAAGAGCTTGATCGACATCATAACCAGCCTTAAAAAAAAAAATCAAAATATAACAATATATATATTAATACATGTATAACATGAAAATATATATACATGTACAAAATTAATTTTTATATTTTATAGTCCATAATAGCATCTTTATATTATTTACAATAATAGCATAGGTTTAATGTATTATATATACATAAATCACATGATAGTAGCTTAAGCTTATCAACACCAGGAATCTTCAATCTGTTGTCAAGACAAATTTCACTTTTTATTCACTGAGATTACCTTGACAACAGATTCAAAGTATTGATAAGCTTTGGACTATCATGTGATTTACTTGTGAACCATCTAACTTTCTGCAAAATCAAGTTTATTATATATATATTAAGAATAGTCATTAATATTTAATAAATGATTAGTTAATCATTGCATTTCATGTATGCAGAATAAATTTAATTTTTAATTCGTTACGCAACTAATGTACCCAGAAGATTTACTAAACAACATCCCTTCCACATCATGTCTTTTTAAATACCTAAACCTAATATCAGAAACTCAATAGAAAGAGATGGAGTGCAATATATTCAAATTAACCAAGTAATATTTTCAGCCAAGAAAGAGAATAATTTTTCAAATATATAACTCAAAATATAATTATTAGAGCAAGACAAACCTAAACCCCATTTATAAATCAAGTATATTACATACATTTTAAAATAAAAGTGCATGGTGTGTTGCCACCTCTGTGAAATCACAGGGTTTCTGATTTTATGTTCCATGTTCCTTTAAGAAATTCTGGTTCAATATAAAATAGATATGTCAAAGCTTTCAGAATCTATTAATTTGTATGATGTAAATTAAATATTAGATTTTATACTACCACATTGAACGAGTGAACAATCATTCTTTCTTCACAATGGATGCCTACCCAGACATAATTTAATATGTGGAAATATCAGTTATATTTTCATTTTAGAAAAATTACCATCAGGTGTTAATAGACAATAATCAATGAAAATAGTAAACTGTAAACGCATTTAAAATGTTTCTAATATGAAAATACTGATATTTCCACATATTAAAATATTACATCCATTAAAAATTATTAATTTATAATATATTTATATATATTTAAAAAAAAGAATTATTGACACTAGAAATATAAAATTAACTGAAATAACATTAACTCTTCATATGCAATCTGATGGATTTTCTAAATTTTTAATAAAAAATCAATTAACATCAGCATATCTTGTATTTTGAGCTCTCATCTCATTAAGTATCTTACAAAAGATCCTAAAAAGTTTTAAAATTTAGAAAAGCCTCTACTTGATGCATGAAGAATAAATATTGCTTCAATTAATTATAAAAAATAATTCACAAAGAAACTTTGTGTTTAAAAAATTTTCATAACAAGTTTTATGTAACCTGTATAAAAAAAATTTTTTTGTCTTGTGATTTTATAACTCAAAACACTTGAGAATTAAAATTATAACCATAATTTTCTGATAAGATATGTTACCTTTTTTTTGAGGATAAGTTAACGATTTTGTGTATTAAATATTGCCAAATTAATGATATCACCATAGCCATAGCTAATTATAGACATTCAAAATAAAAAATTACTGACAAAACTCAAAAATCCCCTTGATGAGTTATATGCAATTAAAATTTCACATATTTAAATTTAATAAATAAATGCTAAAATTATTTTGGGTTAAAATATCAAATAGCATTAGAACTGTAAATGCAATTTTCACAGAAATTAATAAATATATAAAACCTTAAATATTTTTAAGTGCTTCTATTATGTGGAAGTATATGTATACGCACACACATATATATAACAAAGTTGATAATACAGTGTATGCAAATACTGAAAGAACCAAACTTCTACTAACTGTTAATCCCAAAGCACAGAAGTTTTTATCAAACTAAAAATTTTAATTACCATTTACATATACTATTCCAACATCTAATAGATAAGGAAAGTTTGATTGATCGTATTATCAAAACTGAACTTCAAACCAGAATGATAACAAGATCTCTTTCAATGCAACCAAGATCAATTCCAATATGGCAGAGATAATTTCTACTCATTTTAAAACCATTTGTGAAAAGTAATTTCAACATCAAATATGAAATAAACTATTCAATACAGCATAGTAGGATGAATGTACACACGAATGTGACCAAACTTCCATCTGCAACAAATTATAAAGTACTAATCTCTTTATCACACTAACAATTTATATATATATATAAAACATACACACACATACAGTCGTTTTCATGATATAAAAAGTATACAACCAAAAAGAATAAAGCAAATGAAGGGAAATCCACAAAATATTTAAATAACAACACAATATATTAATTAGTTAATAAAACATATAGTAGACATGTGATTTAAAATAATAAAGATTTGAATAATGTACAATCCTTCAATAATTATTTGGCTCCATACTTCTGCTACTTTACAAAGCATCTAAAGAGATTCTTGTTGCTGACTTTCAATAAAGTTTGTCTACAGTAATACATTCACAAATGGAGCTGCAATGGAAACATATGCATATCTTGTAGATACAACTGGGAGAAGCTGACATCCAAAATATCTGCAAATGAACTCTTGCATACAACAGCTAAATCAGACTGCAGTAGATGCAAATATTGATTGTTGAAATATCAAGAACCATGCAGGATATGATGCCAATTATCCACATGATCTACTAAATTACTAGCCATTCAATTAATTATTTATTTATTAGTAATGTTCCAAAAGCTGGTAGAGAGTTCATATGATAATATTTTTTTCATTTCTTTTCTGAGTCAGATAAAAAAAAATACCTTGCTTATTCTGCATAACCAAAGAATAACTTTCTTATTGATAGCAAGAAAAATGAGTAAGCAAATATTTTATCAAATAAGATTCAACTACCACTTGCAATCAAATTGAAATTTGTTCTTATTTTGATCATTAATTCATTAAAAAAAAAAGTATACAAAGCTTGGGAAAGCTGTTGGAAAAAGAAAAAAGTGATTAGCAATTAACTGGATGAACTCCATTACCATAATAACAAAAGCATCTTTGAGCAACCTAAAAAATCTAATAGGCAATAAGTTATGCTGAATAAGTGTCAGGAGTTAATATTGACTTGAAAAACTATCATATCTTAAATCAAGATATACTATTTTTTCAAAGACTATATAATCATTCTATCAGTTATAGTTTTTAATCACATTAAAACTTCATATCTGCTATACTAACGTTATATCATTCTAATAAGTCTGTAAATAAATAAAGGCTATTAAATACATAGAACTAAAAATATACCATTATTAAGAAAAAAATACTCTCAATCATAGGAAAAAAACTTCATGGGAATAAAGTACGAAAGAAACTTAATGAAAACAAACCATGAAAAATTAAAAATATTAAAAATTGTTGCAACAATTAAAATATGAGGATTCTTATGGCTATATATCTCGATTCAAATGTTAAAGAAAGGTGAACTTACTGGAACATAAATAGATAACTGAATAAACTTAGCATAAACTTTTTTATGAATTGTTATGAATAACCAAAGATTTTTCTATAATACATCCTCTCTATACATACTTAGATGTAAATATGTATATGTGATTAGTTATATTATTTTTATTATATTTGTTAATTGAAATTAGAATTATTGTTAATAACTTTTGTTGTTTATTTATTTTTTTATCCAAATTCTAAGTAGATTATTTTACAGGGTCTTTTAATATTATAAATGTGGAGAGGATAATGTTTAGAAAACATGAATCTGCCATAATGGCTTATCATTTGGTTGGGCACAGCCCAATCATTATCCATGACTATTATAAACTAATTAATAAAAATAAATCTTGTATAGTCATTCCAATACGTATGTGGTTGCCTGTTAGCTATTCATAATTACCCTAGATAATTTAATTCGTGAATATTTTACATTGTATTATATTTTTGATCAATTGTCACTGCAAGTAGTACATTATTTTCTTATAATCGGGAGTACCACTATAGTTAAGGGTCTGTCTGGAACAATCTCAATCAAAACAAATAGGGATTGAACTCAGTTTAATTTTTAAAAAATTTTTTTATTAGTATTTGAAAAAATAAATTAGCCATCGAAATATAAATATAAATACTTGGTCGAATGAGAAATATGAGAATTTTTTGTTGTAAAAAAAAAAAAAAAATCAATAAATAAATGTATAAGTGACTTTAAACAGCAATGGCAACAGAATTTGGGTTGGTAGAGATAATAGTAGGCAAATAAATAAAATAAGGCATATATTGCAATGATAGAAGGGCTACATGATGGAAAGAGAGGTGGGCATTCTAGTTTTCAATAAGTAAAGGGAGAAAAAAAATTATTAAAGTTTTTATATATATATTTTTAAATTATTATAGAAAAGCTAACAGCTAATTTTATTACAATTTTTTATATATGATTACCCGAGCTAAAATGAAAACTGAGACTCATAAATAATGAATTTATGAACATGATCATGAATATGTTTGCAGAATTTTAAAAAAAAATAAAAGGTCAAATGGAAGATCTTAAAACACAAAATAAAAAAATTAAAAGCCAAAGTGAGAATCAAACCAAACAAATTGAAAAACAAAATGAAAATTGTAAATACCAAATTGAATAACTAAAAAGCCAAATGAAAGAACAAAACAAAAATCTTAAAAGCCAAACTGAGAGTCAGACAAATGAAAACAAAAAATAGATAGAACAACTAAGTAAAGAAATAATAAAATAGATAGGAAAATCACTTAATAGTGTTAGAAAGTAAGGTTAGGGAAATAAGTCTTGAAGTTCAATTGAATAAAGATAGGCAGGATAGACAATTGGACCAGTTGCAAGAGACAGTAGCAGAAATAAAAATAGGGACTAGGCAAGGGTTGATCCACGCAAAGAAAAAATAAACAATCTGACTCAAACAATTGACAAGGTTCAAATAAAAATTGAAAGCCAAGTTAACATGCAAGAAGAGATAACCGAGAGATTAATAAAAGTAGAGTTAGATGTAAAAAAAAAAAAAGAAACTATCAACTAAGGTAGACTTGGCTATAGAAAAACTAAATATTGTACGCGAAAATAGAAATAAGATGTTAGTAGGGATGTGTACCTACACAAATATTTGTAAGCATGTAATTTTAATCCAAGTACTATCAATCAATATTTAAAAATTAGTTTTCTCAGGATATGCAAGGGAAGTTCCAACAGCTTGGAAAAATAGTTGTTTAAATAAATTGGGTGAAGAGGCTAAAATCATGATTGCTCATAGTCATTTCCCAAAATGCATCTCAAGCATGGTGGGATTCATTGTTTGATAAACCTGTACCTTTTTGACCAGTTTAAACAGGCTTTGTTAAATTCCTACTGGAGTGCAGATCATCAAAAAGAAATCCAAATATCATATTGCCCAAGAGAAATGCAGACTGGAGAGGCATTCACTCCATTTTTTCGATGGCACAGCCAAGCAAAGAGCTTTGATAGCTAACCCTTTATCTGAAAGCCCAATAATATGCATAGTTAGACTCCAAATCTATATTGAACAGAGGCACTGATCGGACAACTGTAGAACAAATAGCTATCGATTTCACCAAATAGATTTTTAATCATATAAATAAATATATTTGAAAAAATATCATTTGTTTTTTCCAAATGTCTTCATTCATATGATTAAATTATACAATACATACTGATAAAATGGTGACTAATTCTCTCTCCAAATTACCTGCAGTATCATCTCTAAATCAATGCATGCATTACATAATGACATAGTTTAGCTATTAACAAGTAAAACGTTAAGATGCTAGATGTCTGGATAACCAATTATGACATGAAATATGTTTCGTACTTTCCTAAAACATCTTCAATGCTTTCCCTGCCATCATGAAATCTTGCAAACCACTTGAAAATGTTCTTGCAAATCATGACTTCACTGCCATACACAATCTGAATCATTTCAAGCATTTCAGCAGCAATTTTGCTTAATTCAAATAAAATGTAATGTTAGCAGATTGTTCCATAGCAGGTTAAAATATGAAACAGACTGTCACATTTCTGGTTACAATTTGTGATCCAGACATCCTAGCATTTTCAAATTTTTTAGGAACAATTTAATATAATCATTACATAACACATACACTGATTCAGAAATAGTATAGCAGTCAGCATAAAAAGAGAATCAGCTATTAATCACCTTGTCAATGGAACATAGTGTATGTAGTAAAATAAAAATAATAAATATATTTAAGATATTCAGACACAGAAAAAAAATGAAAGAGTTTAATTAATTATTGCTTGAAGTTGTGTTTAATAATATCATTCTTTAATTAAAATTTAGAGTAAAAATTTGCCTAAAAAATAATATAAATTTCTAATCTAATAAATGATTAATAATAGTCAATGAAATTTTTATCTGAAGAGGGTGATGTCATAATTGCGAATGCTAAAATTTGCATCTTTAAATTAAATTCTAATAATATAATATTGATATATGAAGAGCAAAAATAATGAAGATATGTGAGAGGTTGTGATCTCAGCCAATTAAAGAATGATGGTTTAGAAAAAAATGCATCTTGGGATCATTCATCTTTTCAAATGTGTTTATTCACGTGATTAAAGTATGGAGGCAAAATGAAAGTAATAAGTATAGAATTGAATTAATTATTCCATACGATGTTGTGTTTAATAATAATAATAATAATATACATATATCAATCTTTTATTAAAGTTTAATGGGTATATCTGAATTAAAAATGATACAATAATTTCTAGACTACTGATTGATTAGCAATAATCATTAAGATATTCGGATATTGTAATAATTTAACATATGTATATGTGTAACCAAACCATTTTTTTTTTTTTTTGTTTAAAATGGATTTGGTTCTAACATATTATGATCAATAATAAATTAATATTATGTGTGATTTAGTAAGTAATACAGTGGTGAACTTGAAAACCAAAGTTCTCCAAATCGAGACTCATCTGTCAAATCCATTGCTCAAGGATCACATAATCTCATGAGCAGTAAGCCATTTGATTTGTATTTAATCACCCTAGCAGAAATTTTTTTTTAGCATTTATTATCCTTTCAAATATCAATTCCATATCAAGCTGCTAATTTAATACTTACACTAGGGTTCTGAAGCATATTCATAATTTTGGACTCGTGTATTTTCTTGATCTGTTTAAAAAAAAAAAAAGCTTATTATTAATGCTAGTAAGTTAGTAATTAATTAAATAAATTTTAATATCTAAAATGTATTATACAATAGCAAATTATTTTGTCTATATAATCTTCTGGTGTGTCATTTACATAGTGCATAATTGTTTAATTAACAAGCACACATATTCAATAATTACTATCTTTAGTTAAATATTATTACTTATCATTTATTAAGCTAAATATTATATTAGTTTTCATTCTGGATATCATTTATATTAATTTATAAGCATGGTCTTATTTAAAGTCATAACACTTACTCTATATAAATGAAGTACTTGTAAAATACATGGTGAAAATATTAAATAAACAACAATGATAATATTTAAGAGAGTGAAATGAAGAGTGTTGCTGCAATTGAAGTGCATCCCAAGAGTCATTTGAATTTTTCCCCAAAATTTTTACTCATTTGATTTCAAGTAAAAGTGTGTTAAAAGATAGTCATCAAAAAAAAAATAATAACTATTTGTCACCCCCTACTCAATTTAAGGTAGTTACAATTGAATCAATCTCCATATTTCACATTATGGTCTTTCATTTATCAGCTAACATGACAAAATAAAGTCTGTCTTTTAGAGTATTGTTACCTATTGAAAAAACTTAATTGTATTTTCTTCCCAAGTAGTTTTGAAATATGTCTTTTCATATCATTCTAGATATCCTCTAAATCACCACTTTTGTTCTGTTCAGTTTTTCACAGACCACCATTTAGTGAAACGTGCCCATCAAAACAAAACAGACATTGCTTCATTTAATAATTCCATCCTTTTTTTATGTTATAACATTTTCATATTTATATGTTAAAATTTTCTTAACTTTTCTTTTTCATAAAAAAATGTAACCAGAATTATATATATATATATTTTCCATATATACCTGGGACTCGTTTTATGCGGTAGATAGGTTCCACAGAAAACCCGCATTAAAAAAAATTGCACAAAAATAGTCTTAACTTACCTTGAAAAATGGAGAATAGGGTCTATAATTTTAAGAATTCACATAAAAGCAAAGAAACAAAGAAAAATTACTTTAAAATTTGCATTAAAAAAATAAGCAAATAAAATATGACTAATAAAAAATTCCAAATATTTGAAAAAAATTAATACAGGACAAACTTTTTTACTTTTTTTATTAACTACAATATTTAATTTTACATTTTTCATACATATTTTAATCATTACCGCTAGCGTTCATTTGTAAACTGGAAAGAAATCAGATTCGATGTGATGTGATGTATTGTAGCTTCTCCTTAAACGAAGTCAAGAATCTCTCAGCAATTATGTCCAGAGAAACCTGTTAGCTACTTTATTTTTTCGTGATGTGATGTACAACTAGCGCCACTTTCAGTCTTATGCTGTGTTAATGGTTTTCTGTTTCTATATTAAAAAAATGAGATCGAAATCAAAACAAAAAGATTATACATTATCATTAGAAAGATTATTTTCAGTTTATAAAATCTTCGTTTTTTATTTTAAAAATCTAAAAGATTATTTATTTCTATTATATATAACAAAATATACATTTTAAAAGTTTAATTTTTTTTTAATATTTATTGCGATATTATTGCGATATTTTTATATGTCAGTATAAATCTATTATTATTATTTACTCATTAGTATAAATAGGTTATTTACATAGAAGCTAAAATTCTAAATACAGCTTCAGGTCATATTCACGTTAGCTGCTATATAACGTTATATTTTTGAAAAAAAAAAAAAGTATTTCAAGTGAAAATAAGTTATTAATAATTTAAATTTCTTGATATCTAATAAATATAATGAAATATGAAAGATATTAAGAAGAAACATGAATCGCATAACTTCAAAATCACATTAAAATAATCCGCATAAAATGAGACCCAGGTGTAACTGATAAAATCAAACATATATTTATTCTAACTAGTCTTTTAATGTTATATATGCATGTCTTTTAGAATGAATTTATGTGATGTTTTCTTGTACTGATATATCTTTGTCTTGTATAAATATTTGCAGAAGAATTGTTTGAATCAAATCCTTAATTTTAAGAAGTTACATTTGTTTGCCACTATAGCAACACAGTAATTCAAAGATATAATAATCTATATTGTTATATAGCATTTTTTCTCTGTAGAAGCAATTTTTAAATTAAATCTATCAAATAATACTGTATAATGCTATGCTGGCATAGTGTGACAGCAGTTAGAGATATCTGTAATAATATATACAGTATTTTGTGTCAGGTCCTGAATGAATTAGGCAATATAATAAATTTTCTACAGCCATTCAAGTATTATTTTAAAAAAATTATTAAAATTATCAGATATCAATAAAATAAGAGTAATATTTCAAACTATTCTTTACTTCATATTATTTATATTCCGAAATAAAAATATTCTATAATAAATTTTTTATTGTCAAAATCATTTGAATCTAAGAGTTTTATGATAAACAATAATAAAACCGAGAAGACCAAAATCAAAAATATCAAATTTAAATATGAAAATTAAAACTTACATTCAACATTTTAATACTAACCATTATGACCCAATACCTAAATTAACAGTATGCAAAGAAACAAACGTTGCAAGCTTTATCGTCTTAAAACAAAAAAATATATGAAATTTAATTGGTTTTAATGATTTAAATAATTTATTTAAGTTTCATAAAAAATATGGAATATTGTTAAATCATCTAAAAAATAAGTTTTCATTTAAAATATATGGTTCAACTCATATTTTGATTCATAATGAAAACTGAATTACTTCCTCTCTCTTTGATCTGACCTCACTGTGTCAAATTAATTACATATTTTATAATACTTAAATCACTTGTTTTTTCTTTTAATTAAAAAAAAAATCATAGTTTTAAAATGATTATTTACAACAAATTCTCGTGTAAACAAATAAGCAGTAAATAAATCAAATAACATTAGATGGCGATATGAAAAGTTTTTCTTGAAAAATGATTTAATGCTCAGTTTGGGTAATAAATGACTGCTATATAAAAAATGATTTAATATCAATCAGATCAGATTTGTTAAAAAAGTTTATTGTCTTTTAAGAAATTGTGGCAATGTTTAAGGAGTCAAAATACATTCAATAAAAATAAAAACTATTTAAGGGAATTTGAAATGAAATAGAATGTAAAACAAAATATGAAATACTGTAATATTTTAAATAAATGAGATTTGAAAAAGTCCATTGCAGAAAATTTTTTTTTTAAAAAAACGAAGTGTATAAAAGTTCTGAGATATGTTTTTGAAAAAAAAATAAATAAATAATAAACAACATAGAACAAGAAAATTATAATTGTTGTTTTTTTTAAAAATATTAATCTCAAAATACAAAAAAAAAAAGTAAATGAAAAGTTTGTGGGTTTGTCTATATATAGATGTTATAGGGAATTAATGTAAAATTCAAAAAACGCAAATAAGACAAGTGGATTAGTAGTCACAATTCAACATATATCAGTTCACATAGTAGCAACATTCTTTATATAATATCGCTATCTATGCAAGCCATAGTAATCAATGGAAGCTAGAAGGTTCGTGCATGAAAATCCCTATCTAGTGTCTACTCATCCAATATCCTCAGACTAATTTTTATGGCTTCCATCAGTGAGAGCCTTGGATCTGAGAGCACTGCACCTAGATCTTTGGATTTAACGCATCCCATCAGAAGTGGGGATATTGGATGAGTAGGCACTAGATAGGGATTTTGATGCACTAACCTTCTCGCTTCAATTGATTACTATGGCTTGCACTAGGTGGCAATATTATATGAAGAAAGTTGCTACTGTATTAATAGATTGTGTAAGCAAAAAAATGGTAGAGATATCTCAGTTCATATAGTGTAATTGAGAAAAAGAAATAAACTGTTCCAATATATTGACCCAGATGGGAGTAAGATCACTATGATTATATAATTTAAGAATACAAATAGTAAAAATAAAAAAAAATAAAAATATAATCTTGATCTACTTCAGCTGCACTTTTAATATTGCAGCACACTGGCCCAACAAGTGAAGAAGTCAAATACAGAAGGTGAAGATCACCAATGGCACCTATAACCAAACCACAGCTATAAGAAATATAGCCTGCGATTACATTTCCAGGTTATAGAACTTCCCGTTGCTAAATTTCAACCTCTCCTGCCATCCAAAGCATTTTATTTATTTTGAGGTAAAACCTCAAGCGCCAGTTAACTATAAACTATAATTAGCATGCCTGGATGTCAAGTAAACATATTTAGCAGTTGTTTTAACCCTTTGCTAGCTCTTTTGTTTATTTATAAGACGGCAAACTGTAATAGACCACTTAATGACTGTACTTAACTAAATGATTTCATAAATGATATACTGATTAAGAGAAACGACCAAATTATAACTAGCAAACAAATATTTTATTTTTAAAAAAAACTCTTAATTAAATAACACTAAGAAATACTATAATAAAGAAAATTATAAATCATTAAACATGCTTTTACTAAATATATGATAATAAAAGATAATAATTAAATACTATAGACATACTGAAACAGACAGATCGGAGAACCGATCTTCGTTTCAGGTGTTTTTATGTACGGTAATTCAAACTACTGTTCGCCCGCAGTGAGGTTTTGTCTATTTCAAATTATAATAAAAATTAGTTATGTATTTTATAGTTTATAAATAAATATGTAAAGATCCCGTATATAAATGTCACAAACCATGAAATAATATTTGTGTGTGCGTGGTTTGTGAATTTGTATCATTTAATTTAAAGTTTCATTGCGGGCGTATTTGTTTAAATTATAGTTTTTAGAATTGTATAAAGTCGTTTAGAAATACGGATCAAAAGTCACATTCCTTTGATCAGTGTTTTTAATTAAAATCTAAATTGCACAAATGTACAGAGCAATTAAATTGTATTCAAAATTAGTAAGGAATTTTTATATGTAATTACTGTATCAATTTAAAAATAGCGTATTAAATTAAAAGATTGCTGAAAACAGATAATTGATTGTAAGTCAAGCTGGAGGCTAGAGAAAGTAGGCGGAGCCTAAAACAAAACAAGTCAAAAAGGTCAGCAGTGGCCATTTTTAGAAAAACACTTACATTCTAACTTTTGTCGTGTTTGAGAGAGGTAGTCTCGAGACAGCACAGCAGTTGAGAATAATTCAAAGATCTTTATTAAGAAGTTCACCAGTGAATCGCAATGTTGATGGGCTAAGTGCCAGGAGCTGGTCTCTGCCCCGCCAATATGGATCTTCGTGCCGCTGTCTGATCATGTTTCACGTAACTCACAATTTCCAACTTCCAATCTCAAAATTAACTATGCCTTGCAAATAACTTTCAAAATGCGCGCCTACGTTCGTCACAAGCCAAGCTGGATGAAGAAAGAAGAGTAACTGTGTTACACGAACTTTAACTTTCTTCCGTGCTTAATGTTATCAATCAAGTAAATCATATGTAAGTTTTTATGTCATTTATAATACTATTGTTTAACCTGTCAGTAAATTTTCTTTTCTTTTTAATCCTCCGCTCTAGTCTTTAGAAATAATTTATAAAAATTGTAATTACTAGTAGATATTTCAAATGAATGCATTTATATTATTTTTATGTTGCTTATTCCATAAACAAACGATGCCAATAGTAACATTTCCCAACTCTGTGTAAAACTAATGTACAATAATAATTAAGTTATTTTAAAAGTAATTTCGTTTTATGAATTAAATATTCTTTCACATTCCGAGTTGATAAATGTTAAATCATCTTTATTAGTCTATGTTAATTTGTCCTATAATTGCAATCTAAGGTTCGATCTTAAAATATATATAATGGTTTCAAAGTGTTACATTAATGTTATGTATAATATGAGAAATAATTCACTGAATAATTTGATACTATCGCTACTGCCTGTCAACCCGGAGGGTTAGAGTTTCAGAGTAAAATTAACTAATTATTGTTTTCACCGTCAGTTTAAGTCCGCTACGTTTTATTGGGATAAGGGTCTCAGCCTGTGGCGTAGAAACAGACAAATAGTTTCCAGGTTTTGTATAATTTCTCTTAAAAAAAATCCACTTCAAGTTCTCGTCCGTGATGTCTGTGGCAATGCCTTCCCTTCGCTGAAGTAAGCGTCTCGCCATTCTACCATTGGGGAATGAAAGCAGTTTCTTTCCCGGTAATCTCTTGGATCACCGGGGTTCGAAATGACCCCGGCTGGTTGTCGTGTCCCGGAACTACTTGGGGGCATTAAGCCTTGTCAAAGTACAAGCCGCCCGGTATTCCGTTAATGCACCGCAATTGATTACTGTAGGGCTCTTGAATCCAGGCAACCACCAGTACATCTACCTTTTATTTCGTATTTATATAAAACCACCTCCATCTGTTCGTCTACGTAACGGCTCGAGCCTATTCAAATAAAATAAGTTAATAAAATCTTTAGATAAATATTTTTCAATGCTCAAATACTCTGATTCTCTTAACCACCCGTCAATCATTTAATTACACAGCTATTGGCATGAGTTTGTTCACTCTATAAAACGTTCACTAAAGACTAGTAGCCAAATACAAGAGGGTTTATAGAAGTCTTACCGTACTGTATAACACTATATTTATATGCTGTCTATTTTTTATTATATAACACTATATTTATATGCTTTCTATTTTTACTGTTTAACACTATATTTATATGCTTTCTATTTTTGATTATTAAACACTTTATTTAACCTAATTTTTGTGTCCTCCACCTTATTACTCTCTAAGTCTATTTAGCCACTTACTGTCCGTATTGGCAACTTAAATATATACGTTACATGAATGACCGTCCCAGTATCTAGAGTCTCATAAATCTATATATCATTAACTGTAAGAATTTAGTCTATGTTCGAAGCTGAGCTAGAAAAGGGATAACCCCGTGCTGTTATAAAGTCATCATCGGTTAGTCATACCGGGGTTTGGGTTTGAATTCAGTTGGCGTTTTGGAATTTATTCTTAAACGTGGGCTGGGTTTGAACTCGGGTACTGTGTATGATTAAGCGTGGTGGATTTATACCGGTACAATACTTAAGCACAAATACCATGTCATTTAAACTCACTTAAGGAAAGCTTTATACATATAAATTAAAATATATGATAAAATAAAAAAATACATATACTCACACGTACTAGGGTTCACTTTTAGGATAAAGATCAAGGTACTCAAAGATTGCTATGACTATCGGCAAAGTCATAATTAATTCATGCATGAAATAGAAATTCATAATTACCTAGGATTTATACTTTATGCTTCTAAAGATATGACTCCTGGTTTCTCGACCCCATTTGGTCATCAACCAGTTGGATTTGGATTTCACTAATGGTTTGACTCCTGCTGACTTTCTGTGTTTATTGAGATAGGCATTCTTTGACTGCACAGGCTGTTAAGTGGGCATGACTTCTACGTAGAAGACTTCTGACGTCCTGGAAGACCGGGACTGGAGACAGGCCGCATACTTCAGTGGCTTTCTAGTACTACATGATTTTAGACGGCTCTTCCATAGCTATGAAGATGTCCGATTGCTTTCTAACAACGCTCACAACCATGCTCATCTTTCTTCTCTGGAATTCTTTTCAGTGTTGATACTAGCACAGTTTTAATATTGTTAATTGCTATGACGCTACATACTCATCACAACCCAAGAATCATGGCTCAAAAAGAAATTTGACTCAGAATGCCTTGAATGAATTTTTTTTTGTCTTTTTATATGATTTCCTTCCATTATCTCTTTTATCATTCCTAATTAATTTGTAAATTTTATTAATTAAATTTCCAATGTTTTCTTAATCTGCATATCTGCTTAGATTAATCTAGCTCTTGGATAAGATATCAGTTCAAATTACTTTCCATTATGTTTTCCTTATTGTAATTTTATAGCTATTATTCCCCTCCTTTGGTTTATCAGCCAAGCAATCTTTGAGAAATTTTAAATTTATGTTATACACTTTCCTTTTATTTATTTTAATTCAACTTTCATTTCTTTATACACACACATTTTCTTAATTTCTTTTAAATAAATGAAGAAAAAGCAATATAGTTTTTAAATCTTTTTAATTTAATTAAATTCCCCTCTCCCTCAAATTGTTTTTTTATTTTATTTTAAACTAGTAAAACTTATACTAATACATGAAGTGTTGATTTGCCCTAAGGCGATCTACGCTTATATATAAAAAAAAAACTCTTTAAACTTTCTAAATTATACTTCTCTACCTTAAAATTTTATAAATTAATTCTTTCAAACGAGATTTTTACTTGAATCATTGCTTGATAAAATAATTCCGCAGTACAGAAGTTTAAACTTCTTTAACTAATTATAAATTCTTTTCATATTAAAATTTTATACTTCATAAAATTTTTGAACAGTGGTACAATGTATTATACCACTTCATATTCATAATAATCATCTACTATTTGTGAATACTTTTAATGTAAAAACTCATTAAAACTTATGATGAACTTATAAAAAAGAAATACTATAACAATTTACATTGCTGATAATAGAATGTTATCTATTGTCGTAGTACTCTGTTGTATAGTTAAATTAACCTGTTTTTAGGTAGAGAATAATTTTTTTCTTCTATAAATATTGTCTTTTCTATGTATAGATAATCTAACAATTTATAAATGAGTATAATCATAATTTATAAACTTTTTTTAACATTCATATATATTAAAAGAAATTCTTTTATAGTTTAGATGGCAAATTTGAATGCCATTCACTTACTTATGACAATCTTAAAATTACATAATCATAGTTGCCTTAGATGATCCAGTGGGATAGAAAAATATTTTCTAGTCTTTAAATACTAAAAAAATATTTTCTTTTAATAGCAATTCAATCCATCATTTTTTCTGGACATGATTGGAGTTAATGGATATGAATATTGTAATCAGTATAATTATTTCATACTTTTCTCCTTTTCCATAAGCACAATAAATAAAAAGAATTATACTAAATCCACCAGAAAAATCTTTAAATTATGTATTTTGTTATTTTCAGCATATATCAGTCCACTGTCTAGCAAGCACTTTTCCACTAATTCGGTGCTGATTTAGTATGCGCTCACGGCCGCCATTTTGAATTACAAGAACCACCCAAACCATGCTGAAACATCTAACCGATAAATGACATCGCTCAAAATGGCCATTTTCGTAGGAAAAAAAAACAAAAATCGGAATTTTCATATTAGTCAATCACGTGACTAAAATGGTAAAACATAAAAATCTTAATTTTCATATAAAAAAATCACGTGATTAAAATATTAAAACACAAAAATAGCAATTTTAATAAAAAAATCACGTGATTAAAATATTAAAACACAAAATCGTATATGCCAAAAGATTATAACTTATAAAATCTGAATGCTAAAAAATAATGATGAAAAGATTTTAAGCAATAATTATATTTTCATTCACTTATAGAAATGGAATCACGAGACCAAAAAGGCGGTAAAGATCTTGAATACACGTTATCTACATCAATCTTTTTAAAAAAATCATATTTCAGTTTATTAAACCATTTACTTCTAATCAAAATGTGAATGCTAAAAATGTTAAAAAATATTGATGTAAGAAAGATCAGTGGTTGCTAGTTTCAATTTTAGTTTGCGAGCTTATCAAACATATAACTTATAAAATCTGTAATAGCAAATCTCAAAAAATCAAAAACGCTATAAATCTAAGCTTTGTAATAGCAAATCTCAAAAAATCAAAAATGCTATAAATCCAAGCATTGATAGCAAATCTCAAAAAATTAAAAACGCTATAAATCCAAGCATTGATAGCAAATCTCAAAAAATCAAAAACACTATAAATCCAAGCATTGTAATAGTAAATCTCAAAAAATTAACGTATCTTACGGCATTTAAAAATAAATCATAAATGCTATTTGCAAAAAGAAAGCTTATTCCTGTCTTCAACAGTATATACTAAATCAGTATTTTAAAAAACAATATTTAAAAACTATAATGCTATAAATCAGACATTGTAACGTAACATTAAACAGCCTAAAATGCTACAATGGAAAAAAGTGCGGGAAAAGAAAAAAAAAGCAAAAGAAGAAGCTAATATTGAAAATTAAAAAAAATTACACAATCCTTTAAAATAAATCAAAAACGGTAATTTATAGAGTGATAATCAAACATTGTAATTGTAAATCTCAAAAAAATTAACTTATGTTAAGGCATTTTTTAAAAAAAAATCGTAAATGATATTTACAAAAACCCTTTAAAATATAGCGATCACTAGAAAAATAATAAATGCTATTTTAAAAAGCTCAGTCCGGTCTAGCAACGCTATATACTAAATCAGTATTATAATTTTAAAAAACAATATTTAAAAACTATAATGCTATAAATCAAACATTGGGTTGTAAGGTCACATTAAATAGCCAAAGGTTATACTATGGAAAAAAAGTGTGGGAAAAGAAGAAGAGGTGAACATTGAAAATTAAAAAATACTTTAAGATAAATCAAAAATGCTAATGTATATAGTGATGAAAATCAAATATTGCAATCGTAAATCTCAAAAAATTAACGTGTGTTAAGGCATTTTTTTAAAAAAGTCGTAAAACCTAAATATATATACATAGTGATAATTAGAAAAAATGATAAATGCTTCTATCAAGATTACTCCGGTCTTTCAACAGTATATACTAAATCTCAAAAATCAGTATTATAATTTTAAAAAATTATATTGGTAAATGTGAAATGGCGGGAACACCCATCACTTTCAACACTATCAACAAATAAAAAACCTAATTAACTTATTTTTAAAAATATAATATTTTACATTTGGCTTTGGGATTATCCCTCTAACTAAGAGTTATAATAATGAATCACAAATCTGAATAATAGACAGTTAGCATTTATTTAAGTAATTTTTTACCAATATTTTAAGAATTTTAAAAAAATTACCAACATTCTCAATCGGATGGATGGTCGTCACTCAGGCTAAATTTGGTTCTTCCTAGGTCTCTTCATTACTGCAACACCACAAGCCATCAACAAATTATACTTTTAAGATTTAGGTTTATTACTGTAAAGAAGATGCCAGTAAAATTAATTTATTCAGGAAATATCGCAGCTTGATATGGTCTCTTTCAAATTTATTTTTAAAACTGTGTATTTAAGTCTCACACAAATAACAGCAGGTATGTATGACGTAAGATAATTTCCAAGAATTAGAGTTTGGGATGGGCCTTTGTCTTACTAAGATAAAAGTGTTAAGTTAAACTTTCAAATTTAAAAAAACAACAACTGTAAACCAGCTAATGGACTTTTATGCTTCAAGCCTAACATCATTACGTATGTAATCTTATAATAATGTATTTTGATGTATAATAACGTATGTGTATGTGCACACATCTAATATATAAATATATTTATTTATATATTAGATGTGCGCACATACACGTAAACATACGTTATTATACATCAAAGTTCATTATTATAGGATTATACACGTGGCCTGGGATGGGTTTGAATTTGACAAACAGGCCTACTATGATACTTAAAAGGTGAAACGGAATGATAGACAGAATTAGCAACAATAAGTGAATATAAAGAATATATTTTATTAGTCATTCATATACCCATTTTCAAATCATATGATCACATGAACACACACCCTTTATATTTCTTTTTTTTTTTTTAATATTAATGAATGAAAAGGTCTCTTTTTTGTTTTTGCAATATTTTCGGAATAAATATATATGAGTACAAGTTGTGACTTGTAATATGTTACAGTGCGATTATATTTTTAAATCATTAATTTATTTTTATATTTTTTATAATAAATTACCAAATAATTTTACTTGTGTCTTTAAAGTGTTAAAACTAAAATCTTAAAAGTAATACATGTATCGGCATACATATATATATATATATATATGAGTACAAGTTGTGACGTATAATATGTTACAGTGCGATTATATTTTTAAATCATTAATTTATTATAAATTTTTACCCCTCTTTTGCATTTGATGACTAGTTAGGCTTGAGGCATAAAAGTCTATTAGCTGGTTTACAGTTGCTTTTTTTTAAATTTGAAAGTTTAACTTAACACTTTTATCTTAGTAAGAGAAAGGCCCATCCCAAACTCTAATTCTTGGAAATTATCTTACGTCATACATACCAGCTCTTATTTGTGTGAGACCCAAATACACAGTTTTAAAAATAAATTTGAAAGAGACCATATCAAGCTGCGATATTTCCTGAATAAATTAATTTTACTGGCATCTTCTTTACAGTAATAAACCTAAATCTTAAAAGTATAATTTGTTGATGGCTTGTGCTGTTGCAGTAATGAAGAGATCTAGGATGAACCAAATTTAGCCTGAGTGACGACCATCCATCCGATTGAGAATGTTGGTAATTTTTTTAAAATTCTTAAAATATTGGTAAAAAATTACTTAAATAAATGCTAACTGTCTATTATTCAGATTTGTGATTCATTATTATAACTCTTAGTTAGAGGGATAATCCCAAAGCCAAATGTAAAATATTATATTTTTAAAAATAAGTTAATTAGGTTTTTTATTTGTTGATAGTGTTGAAAGTGATGGGTGTTCCCGCCATTTCACATTTACCAATATAATTTTTTAAAATTATAATACTGATTTTTGAGATTTAGTATATACTGTTGAAAGACCGGAGTAATCTTGATAGAAGCATTTATCATTTTTTCTAATTATCACTATGTATATATATTTAGGTTTTACGACTTTTTTTAAAAAATGCCTTAACACACGTTAATTTTTTGAGATTTACGATTGCAATATTTGATTTTCATCACTATATACATTAGCATTTTTGATTTATCTTAAAGTATTTTTTAATTTTCAATGTTCACCTCCTCTTCTTTTCCCGCACTTTTTTTCCATAGTATAACCTTTGGCTATTTAATGTGACATTACAACCCAATGTTTGATTTATAGCATTATAGTTTTTAAATATTGTTTTTTAAAATTATAATACTGATTTAGTATATAGCGTTGCTAGACCGGACTGAGCTTTTTAAAATAGCATTTATTATTTTTCTAGTGATCGCTATATTTTAAAGGGTTTTTGTAAATATCATTTACGATTTTTTTTAAAAAAATGCCTTAACATAAGTTAATTTTTTTGAGATTTACAATTACAATGTTTGATTATCACTCTATAAATTACCGTTTTTGATTTATTTTAAAGGATTGTGTAATTTTTTTTTAATTTTCAATATTAGCTGCTTCTTTTGCTTTTTTTTCTTTTACCGCACTTTTTTCCATTGTAGCATTATAGGCTGTTTAATGTTACGTTACAATGTCTGATTTATAGCATTATAGTTTTTAAATATTGTTTTTTAAAATACTGATTTAGTATATACTGTTGAAGACAGGAATAAGCTTTCTTTTTGCAAATAGCATTTATGATTTATTTTTAAATGCCGTAAGATACGTTAATTTTTTGAGATTTACTATTACAATGCTTGGATTTATAGTGTTTTTGATTTTTTAATTTTTTGAGATTTGCTATTACAATGCTTGGATTTATAGTGTTTTTGATTTTTTAATTTTTTGAGATTTGCTATTACAATGCTTAGATTTATAGCGTTTTTAATTTTTTGAGATTTGCTATTACAATGCTTGGATTTATAGTGTTTTTGATTTTTTAATTTTTTGAGATTTGCTATTACAATGCTTAGATTTATAGCGTTTTTAATTTTTTGAGATTTGCTATTACAATGCTTGGATTTATAGTGTTTTTGATTTTTTAATTTTTTGAGATTTGCTATTACAATGCTTAGATTTATAGCGTTTTTAATTTTTTGAGATTTGCTATTACAATGCTTGGATTTATAGCATTTTTGATTTTTTGAGATTTGCTATTACAATGCTTAGATTTATAGCGTTTTTAATTTTTTGAGATTTGCTATCAATGCTTGGATTTATAGCATTTTTGATTTTTTGAGATTTGCTATTACAATGCTTAGATTTATAGCGTTTTTAATTTTTTGAGATTTGCTATCAATGCTTGGAGTTGATTTATAGCATTTTTAATTTTTTGAGATTTGCTATTACAATGCTTGGATTTATAGCATTTTGAGATTTGCTATCAATGCTTGGATTTATAGCATTTATGATTTTTTTAAAAAGATTGATGTAGATAACGTGTATTCAAGATCTTTACCGCCTTTTTGGTCTCGTGATTCCATTTCTATAAGTGAATGAAAATATAATTATTGCTTAAAATCTTTTCATCATTATTTTTTACCATTTTTAGCATTCAGATTTTATAAGTTATAATCTTTTGGCATATACGATTTTGTGTTTTAATATTTTAATCACGTGATTTTTTTTATTAAAATTGCTATTTTTGTGTTTTAATATTTTAATCACGTGATTTTTTTAATGAAAATTAAGATTTTTATGTTTTACCATTTTAGTCACGTGATTGACTAATATGAAAATTCCGATTTTTGTTTTTTTTTCCTACGAAAATGGCCATTTTGAGCGATGTCATTTATCGGTTGGATGTTTCAGCATAGTTTGGGTGGTTCTTGTAATTCAAAATGGCGGCCGTGAGCGCATACTAAATCGACACCACTAATTCTTCCTAAAAATCTATGTCAAGATTTCTTTTTCCAAAAAGCTTTCATTTTCCAACTTTCATCTCAAAATAAATTTCTTTTAAGGAATTCAAACGAAAATTGACACCTCTTTTTGCTATAAATCCAGCAGTCCATGTCCATTTATATTTGTTCATTTTTATACTTATGTCAGAAATACCACAAATATATTTTTTTTTTTTCCTACCTTCCCACATTACTTCCAATATAATTTTCTGTGATAGTGATAGTCTTTGTTCTATTTTAAAATTCAAGATCATGTTTCATAGCCATAAGACAAACAGGCAAGATATACTGATTAAAAGCTTTTCTTTCCAAGAATGTGGAAAAGTTTACTTTAAATTTAACATTATGCTTAGAAAATGCATTCCTAATCTTAACTGTAGTATCTTTAGGCAATGCATATTTTTTAAATATAAATTTAGTTTTACTAAAATTAATTTTAGATCTTTTTCTTTTCAAAGTATCTAAGCATAATTTATATAAATCTTGACTGCAAATCATTAATTACTATTGACAAAGTGATAATTTATAAGTATTATTTATTTTTGGACCTGACATATTCTAAATCTAAATATTTAAAAACAGTTTTAAAGTTGTTGAAAATAATTTTGAAGAAATTGAATATCCCTTAGCATATCTCTCTTTCTATTTTGAAATGTGCAATAATTATGTATAACTTTATTGATGACTTGCATAATTATATATTGTAACTGCATTATAATTGTCTAATAGTCTTGATTTTTTTCAAAGCATCAACTCAGTTGCCATATATATTTGTGAAAACAAAAATTTTCATGGATAAAAATGTGAATGTATACTTCAAATTCAACCATGTATAAATTTCTTTCTTTGGGCATTTCTGAAACATTGTTAAATGATTTCTACAACCTGAAGATATTAATAAAATGAAATCGAAGCATCGATACTATGCTAATATTAACAATGAATATATACATGAACAAATCTGAAATATATATTCATATTGTACCGGGTCGTACAGCAAACCCACCTACTTATACGTATATATAAGTTTTGGCCGGTTTCAAACTCCTTCACAATACATTTATAATATTATAAAAGTTTGGTGAACGAACCGGCACGTTCGAGCAAAATGGGAGATCTTATTAATAGCTTTAACTATCAATAATGGCCCATCTCGGCTGCTAGATTCAAACCCCTACCATCCAAATACTTTATTTGTTTCGGGGTAAACCCCGGGGCGCCAGCTAGTCTGAAGACTAACATATTCGGGTGGTAGGCTCATAATCCAGCGCTCGAAACAATTCCCTTAACCAGCCCAGTCTAAATTTAATCAATGATATTTATGGTTAATAAGAGATTGATAAAAAGAATTGACCGACAGATCAAGTTTAATTTTAAAGATAATTTATTTCAATCAACATCAATTAAGTTTAAATATAATTTACTAACCAACATAAACGCATTCTAAACATTTTATAAATCCAAATTTCACACACGCACATTTTTTTTTTACATTAACATATGATAGGATATTTCATGAACAAAGCAACATAATCTTAGACATTTAAATTAACTCTCATTCGCAAACATAATAATAAAGCATTGATAACATTTGAAACTCACGCACACACATCAATAGTTCCTTTTATGTATGATAGAGTTCATATAATGTTATTCCTCAATATTTACGGATTACAGTGGTGACTACTACTTGTAAATAATAATAAAACAGATACCTAGGATTTTTTTTCTTGTCGGTGGCTACTTCTGCTGCTTCTGATGGATTGTATCTAACCGGTTAGATTTTGCTTATGGAAGAGAATTTATGGTAATCCGTTGGTTTCTTCTTGGAGACAGCTGCACGTTTTGACGGAGGGTTTCTGTGTTGTTATCCAGACATTATTTCTCAGGCAGGTTTTGATGATCTTATTGGACTAAAAGGGCTGGAGCACAAGCGTATATTTCCAAAGGCTTTTCAGCAGTGCATTTCTGTAAACTGACACAGTAAAACTAGACTGAATTTCAAACTCCAACTGAAAATGAATGATAAAACGAAAAAAAGTCTATTTATACCTGCCAAGTGTTTTTGTTTTAATATCCTCCGGCAATACGTGTTGTCGAAATTCCTTTAGATTAATTATATGACAACGTGTTTTTCGATTGAATATTTGATTAGTAGTAGCTATTTTAAAATGTGTTGTTTTCATATCTTTAATTAGCAGTCCACCACTGTGTTTCTAAATACATTTCATTTCAATATTTATTTATTTTTTTAATATTATTCTAACATGCATACTTTTGTTTACATTCTCACGCACTAATATAATCTATTATAATAAACTGGAATGAAAAGAGATTTTTATATTTTTTTAAACTTTTAATTTATAATAATTTTAACTTTTATGAAACTCTTTGTTTGTTTTTTTTTTTTTTGTTCTTTTTTATAGGAAAACTCCCTCTCCCCTCTTTAAAGTAATTAATTGTCACTTTCAAATTCTTTTTTCCGAAAGGTTTTGATAATAATTTTTATACAAAATTATTTTATATACATGTGCCAATTTGGCATTGGCACAATATATATATATATACCTACAAAATCAAAAGCCTTTTCCTAAGTTAGAAAATCTAAACACACTGAATTTCACATTCATTATAGCTTTGAATTATTTCATTAACAATCTACAGATCTTCTATGATATTAAATTCTCTTCTCAGTACTGATTGACAAAATCCAGCTTTTTTTCTAATCTTTTCCATAAAATTTTAGCAAAAAGTTTGTAAAGATAGCAAAGTGACAGGTTCCTTTTTTGTATAACAATATAAAAGTATTATTCCAAATATCGGGAATGGCTTCCGTTTAAGTATTTCATAAATAAAATTGGTAATAAATATATTAATTCATTGCTGCTAGTTTTAACCATTTCAATTATTATAGAATCTCCCTGTCTTGTCTCTCCATTTTTCACATTTAAAAAATAGGTAAAACAGCCTTTAAATAACCCATTGTAGAACAAAGGTTCTTTCTTGCTGAAAAGCAAGAGAGCAACAGCTTTTCCAATAGCTTGCAACAAGAGTTAGAGCAGTTTTTCAGCCATGTTTTATCCTTTAACTAATATCCATTTACTGACTAATATTGTATGGTTAGATGGGTTGGCTACGGATCAGCTATTTGAAAATAAAAATCTTAAGCCTATTAAAAGAATTTCAAGTTTACTCGGCCCAGATTCAAATCCAGGTCATAAGCATGACAAGATGTGCTGCTAAAACAGCATGACATCAGTATAATGTATAAAAATAAATAATTTGATCGTAATACATACCTCTTCAGATGTTTCTTGGTTGTAGTCATGAAGATAGAGTTCCAGTAATGTTGTGTAGACTTGGCTTGGACAAGCTGGTTGAATCTATAAAATTTAGTGAATAAATAAAATTCAGAATATTTTTCTTTACATGACAATTGTTTAATAATTTTAAAGTCTACTTAAAAGCATTTTTTATTAATAATTATTTTAATTATAAGTTACTGTGCAAGCAAGTTAAAATAACTAGAAAAAATATTATGACTAAGAAACAACACTTGATTTTAATCATTTCTATTATTTTCCATTTGCCTAATATAATTTCTCCTGGCATTTCATATTTAAAAATGTATAATAAATACTAAGAGGCATGATATAAATTATTATTGAAAAAATAGAATTTCAGTCAAAAAATATCAGTAAGAATATCAAAAATCACTTGTACCCAAGTATTTCATGACAATGTCTTTTTCTATTAGGCATTTTCTTTTACAGATTTTTTTTAAAAAAAAATACAGGTTTTAATAGATATTTTATTCTTTTCAAAAACAAAAGAAATTGTCTTTTAATGACTTGAAAAAAAGTTCATTTTCTTCTTTTATATATTTGTTTGTGTGATTTTAAAAAGACAATGTTAACATGTCTTGTTGTTCAATTAATTTTAAAATGTATATGTACACTGAAATACAGTACCTATTACAATTGCAAATTTTTACGTATACTGTTGTATAGTACTTACTGCAATTATAAATTTATATATGTACAATATAATACAGTACTTATTTCTGTTACAAATATAGTTACACTATAGTATAATATATATTACCATTGCAAATTTATATATATATTGTGGTACAGTACTTATTATTTCAAATTTATACGTACATTGCAGTACAATACTTATTATTTATTATTATTGCATTGTAGTACAGCACAAAGTAGTATTGCAAATATACTTATACTTTGTAGTATAACATTTATTACGATTGTAAATTTAATATGTACATTATGGTACAGTATTTGTTACTATTATAAATTTACATGTACATCGTAATGCAATACTTACTACTGCAACTTTATATTTACATTAAAGTTGGTATTTATTACTGTTACAAATTTACATATACATTATAATATAGTAACTAAGGTTGTTGCAAATGTTTATGTACCCTGTAATACAATAATTATTATTATTGTAGATTTATATATATCATAATAAAGTACTTATGAACTATTATAAATTTATATGAACAATGTAATATAATATTTATTACTATTGCAAATTCATATATACATTATAATACAATTTATATGTACACTTCAGTATAGTACTTATTACTATTGCAAATGTATAAATTCATTATAATACAGCACTTATTACTACTTTATATTTACACTCTATAATACTGTACTTATTATTATTACAAAGTTTTATATATATATAATATTTATTACTATTGTACAATGTGCAATGTGGTATAGATTTTATTATTATGGCAAATTTATATATACACAGTAGTATAGTATTCATTACTATTGCAAATTGAAATATACATTGTAGTACAATATTATTATTGCAAATTTGTATACATATTATAGTACAGTATTTAATATTTTTGTAAATTTATATACACAATAGTACACATACTTATTACAATTGCAAATTTATATGTATAAGTATGTATAACTATAGAAAATTGATATACACATTGTAATACAGTAATTATTTCTACTGCAAATTTAAATGTATACTATAGTATAGTATTTACTACTACTGCAAATTTTTATGTACAGTATAGTACTTATGAATATAATAAATTTATATGCACACTATAATGCAATATTTACTACTACTGCAAATTTATATATACACTGTACTATAGTATTTTTCTATGGCAAATTTACAAATGCAATGTACTTCTTATTACAAATTATATGTGGAGTACAATATTTGTTACTGTTACAAATTTACATATACAATACTTATTATTATTGCTAATTAGGACTACATTAGAGAACAGTATTGCAAAATAAAATGCAAAGTTAGAAGATATCATCACAGATACAAAATGACTGTTGTATTTTTAAATTATGCTCTTTATGTGTGAACTTGGCATTTGTTATACTACAAACATTATTCCATTAATTAAATATATCCACATAACCAGAATTCAAACATTTACAATCTAGCAGAAGCAATATTATTTATTGTATACATACGTAAGATATTATGGGTAATTGTATATTTATAAAATTTTATATGTATTCTATATTTTAAAATTATCAAATATTACACTGTAATGTTTTTTTATTTTTGTTCTTATGAAATCAAATGATGACAATTTAATAATATCAAAGCATTTCACAGTAATAGTATAAATTAAAGCATTGGCAAAGTGTTGATGATTTATTAAATAGTTCTACAAGCTTGCATCACTTTCAAAATACATATCTTTCGATTTTTTGATAATTTGTCAGGCAGTTGAAAATGATACACATGATTCATTTTTATGGGCTATCATTTTTATACTATCTTTATTACAGACTATCTTATATCTTTCATCTACATCTAGTGCTAGTTTATCATTGTAAACAATACTGCAATAGTAAACCTTAGATCAATCCTTTTGATATAATTATTACAAATATTGTGATTGATTTTTTTTTTTTACCATCCATGTCTAATATTCTATAACTACTTACAGCTTGCCAAGAGCTATAAAGACCATATAGCAATCTCTGTAACTATTATATAGAGCTTTAAAATCTACTCTAACAATACAAAAAGATCTCATGGAATAATGGTTAAAACATCTAACTGCTATGCCAATGATCTGAAGTTCAAATCCAGGTGGAATTTGAACAATTTTTTCAAATAGCTATTGATTTGCCTTTTGCCAACTCAACTAACCATCCAATTATTGGTGAGTAAATGGATATGTAATTATTACTAAAGTATTCAGTTTAATCTAAATTGATTATAAAAATGACAATGAGCTGACTAAAAACAAATATACAACTGAAATATGACACAAACTTCTTTTCTACCATTACTTTACAACTATGACATTTGATAAATTCCAATACAACCCAAGATTTAACTATTGAAGAATTGTAATCTTTTATATATTGACATCTTACACAATAATCAACATTCTACATGAAAATATTCTTACTCAATGAGTATTTTTATGTTGCTTTCTACAAGAGATGAGAAATAAATTGGTATTCAATGACATAAAATGCAACCGATTTCTTTTTTTTTACACAGAAACCTAATTAAATCTGTGCAGAGTCCAATAGTAAAAATGATTGGCTGAAAAACTAGATTCCTGCAACTAAATCCAATTGAGGTAAATGATGTCTAGTCTGATTAGACTCGGCCAACAAATTGCTGTAGTGAACCTATGGCACTTTTGCCAAAGGTGGCATACAGAAATGATATTTATAGCCTACATTTTATTAAAATTGTTCATTAATAATTATTGTGAAATTTTGTTATGTGTGAGAGAAATTAACAAAAATTAATTTTCCTTGCCATAATGCAGTTTTGTAACAGATATGTATCTTTCCTTCCTATATCAGTGACAGCATACATTATGTGATGTGTGGCAATGTGCAAAGAAAGTATTTAGAAGTGTGCCGAACATAGTACAGAAATGTACTATAGGGTGGATGCATTTTATATGTATATAAAAAAAAATTTAAATTAATTTTACAAAGAGATTTTTCTCAATATATTTTTTTTTAGAAAAATTGTTTATTACTCTACTTAATGTGGCCAATGTAAGTAAAAACAAAAATTATCAGAATCAAATAGCAGAGATTTCCAAAGTTCATGAACAGAAGAAGATGGCATGATTAATAAGAGCAGTAAAGCAGTTTCTGTTATATGTTATAGGATAATAATATGCAGAAACTTAGCAAACAGCATTATGAAATAAACTATTAATCTCTTCTTGATAAAAGTAAAGAACAAAAAGACTTTATTGCAGGAGCAGTTAACATCCCTAATTAAATATATTGGCAGCAATCAAATATAACTGTTGATAGTTATAAGGCATCAAAAGTAATTGCCAAACATTGAAAATCTTTTGGTGATGGTAAATATCTTTTTAAAAAAAAGCATGTTTAAAAAGTGCATTGGCTTTTTTTGTTTTTTGTTTTTTGAAGATTTTGAAATCAAAGAAAAAATTATTCGAAGAATGAAAGAAATGCTTTTGGTTAAAAATACAGTAAAAGATAGAATCTTGAAAATGGTTAAAAATATAACTCATCAGCACAAAAATTCAGGTAAAATTTTTCTGATTTCATTTCTCTTTGTCTTGATGAGATAGATTACTGATATAACTGGATCAATTCATTCAGTTATTTTTATTCATTACTGTGTTGGGAACAAAATCAAGGAAGAAATCCTCAGTTTATCATTATAAACAATAACAGCAAAAAAAAGAGATATTGCAACACATTTGTCGATACATTTATTGAAGAAAAAAAAAGTGACAATGCTCACAATATGATTGGATAGTATTGGATATGAAGTTTTGAATTTTAACTGCATTATACATCAGCAGATTTTATGTGCAATGGCTAGTTTCAAGATATTATAAGCTTTATAACAAAATTTGTTAATTCTAAAATAATATTCCTGAAACTGTAATATGAGTTACTCATCACATAATGCTTAACTTATGTAATTCTTAAACACTCGTTGATTTAGAGTTTTGTTGAAAAGGTAAACAATTAAATATCTAATGGTCAAGCCAGGGAAAACTTTTTCAAAAATTTTTTGAGTATTTTGAGAAAATTAGATTTTTTGGTAGTTTTCTGTTCTATCATGTCAGCCACTTGATGGCATTGATGCTAAGCAAAAACATATAGATATAATGTTCCTGAGCAATTCTATACAACTGTTAACTTTATTTTTTGAATAGGAAATAAAAGTAAATTATATTACAATTTACACAAAATTAAAAAATTCAAATAAAATATAAAAATGAAAGCCGACTTTTTGGACTTTTAGGGACAGTAATTAATCAGAGTGGCTTTTTTTGTGTGTGTGTCGATAAAAAATTACGTTACTTTCTAATAGCAAATAATAGTACATTAGTGCCTTTTTTGGACAGGAATTAATCAGAGACTGGCTTTTTTGGGTGGGTGGGTGTGGCTATAAAAAGTTTTGTTCCTTTAATAGAAAATAAGAGTAAATTTTAGCTTTTTTGGGACATTAATTAATCAGACACTGTGTTTTGAAATCAAAGTCAATTATATTACAACTTCCACAAAATTTAAAAATTCAAACAAAATTTTTAAAATGAAAATCAACTTTGACTTTTTGGGATAGTGATTAATCAGAGATTGGTATTTTTATTTTGTGTGTGTGTGTCTATACAAAAAGTTACATTACTTTTTTAATAACAAATAATAGTAAATATAGCAGAAAATTTACTGTACTTTTCTAATAAAAAATACAAGTAAATTTTACCCTATTTTGGACAGTAATTAATCAGACACTGTGATTTGGGGAAAAAGTAAATTCGTTTGCAATTTACCCACTAAACTTAATAATTATAACAAACTACTAACATGAAAGTCGACCCGTGTCTGGCAATTGCCAATTTTCAGAGTTCGAAGCAGCCATCTTACTTGTCTCGGACAATTTCTTGCAGATATGTTACAAACATCGGGGTCTTCGAAATAGTGCTGTGACGCACCCTAAAATCCAAATTGTGAGGGTTACACAATCCTGATGGAACAGTGACGACACTTAAAACTGTTAGAAGGTACCAGTAAGTCAGTTCACATGAAAAAAAAGATGTTGGACCTGAAAAGTTCAATTATTTTGACACGATGCAGTCAACACCCTCTCACACGATACTGTAGTGAAAATAGACAACAGAGCATTGTTATGAAAGGGCCTAACACAAGCAACTACGGCAGCCAATGAAGGCCTTTTTCTGTACTTTTAGCATAGAAAAAAGCCACAGCGGTAGCCAGCAACCGAGTAAACGGACTCTTTTGTGTTTTATCATAGAAATAAATCTATCGGCTTGGCTGTGGCCGCAGAAACGGCATATTTCTAGCAATTTAGCTAGAAATAGCGCTGACACGATAGAACACTACCGATTTTTTTTACATAATAAAAACATTATTGAACAATAATCAATTAACAGATATCGAATGGCTTTCGAAGTTAATATTTCTTAATGATTTCTGCTTCCACTTAAATGAATTAAATATTAAACTGCAAAGTGTTAATAAAACAATTATTGTCATGTTTAATCAAAAAATTGAGGCTAAATTAGAAATTTTAAATCATGACCTTATTTCAAATGCTTATAAATATTATTCAAATACAATAAATTTTTTTGCAGATATAGAATCTCACAAAAATCCAAATCAAGGTAAATTAATTTAAGAGTTTTGTAGTAAAAAAATCAGTCAATAATAAACAAATTTTCAAGATTTATACAGTTCAAACAATTTTAAGAAACAAAACTTTATTTTATATCCAGGCACAACATCAACAGATAAATTCAATTTAAAAATTTTCGAGTAATTGAATTTGGATGTAGAATTGCAATTGATTTTGAATCCAGTTCTATATAGAAACATAATTTGAATAATAACTTGGAAATTACTGAAAATAACAGATTATTGAGTATAATAAAAAAATGCTGAAGAGGACATATTAAAAACTTTGGGAATGCCCATTTCCAAAACCTTCAATTTAAAAGCATTAGTGAATAGCTAGCTACATTATCGGTATTTTCCTCTACTTATGCATGTAAATCGTTATTTTCAGAAATGATTCTGATATTAAGTATTTAGCATCTAATGTACAGCAGTTAAAATCTTATTCAAAAATTTGTTTAAAACAATTCGTCTTTTTAAAATTCTGTTAATATTTCAAATTATTTCAATAGAATTCTGTAATAATTAATTTTCTATTAATTTTTCCCCCTATTAAAAGACTGCTTGTATGTTAGTAGTTCAATAAATATTATTTGTAAATTTTTGACATGAGTATTTAAAAAGATTCACTACCACCACTTTAAAACATCAGTTAATCACCTGAGCAACAAATGTGCAGTAAACAAATAATAAATTTTAAGAGAAGAGTCAGATAAAATATAAAATGGCTTAAAATAGACCATCACAGACCATAAAACATCTCCAGCAACTTGTCAGGGCAGGAAACTAAGAGATGATACAACACCATAGAATACTTGTCATTAACCTCTAAATAGAAATGATGGTAAAAAAAACATAGAGAAATAATGATAAAACAATAATAATATATTT
Organism: Epiperipatus broadwayi; assembly: GCA_028023455.1. NCBI lineage: Eukaryota > Metazoa > Onychophora > Udeonychophora > Euonychophora > Peripatidae > Epiperipatus > Epiperipatus broadwayi. The sequence goes on from JAQFVV010006442.1 coordinate 129,694, forward strand.
TTTCTTTTTAACAGAAATATCTGTTTGAAATAAAATGCAAAAAAACTCACTCATATACTAGAATAAAATGTTTATGTAGTGAAGTTTTGTATTAAATTGCTATTAATTAGCATTTTATAATTTCAACTTTTATCTCCTGAGAGTTTTAATAATTATTGTCACATTTGACATTTAACTTTAATACTCGATGTAGCTAGCATGGCTACTTTATCCCTGTCTAACATGGAGAATGAAAATATAATTTTAACCTGCCTTTAAACTCGGAACTTAATACATTCTATCTTTACGATTGCTGTTTAGAATTATATTCATCATGTTTTTATATGTTTATTCATCTTTGTCTGATAATTCTTTCCTTGAATTATTTTTTTCAGTAAAAATTTATTATCAAATATGTTTGGATATTTCAGCAATATTCTTTTCTAGAAATAAAAGTGCACAAGTCTTCATATCACAAGATATGAGTCACATGATCACCAATCAAATAGTTTACAAGTACAATAATGATATAGAACCATCAAAATATCACATGATCACCATTTCATATACTTACACATGCTGTTAATAAGAATACCAAACTTTCCATACAATAGTGCCACTGAGTGCAAGCCTTTGTAATCAATGGATACAGGAAGATTTGTGCATAAATTCCATATCTGATGAAAGCCACAAGCTAGAAACTAGTCTGGGGATGTTGGATGAGTAGGCACCAGACAGGGATTTTATGCACAAATCTTCCTATATCCACTGAATACAAAGACTTGCACTTGGTAGCACTATTGTATGGAAGAGTTTGATACAATAATGATAGACAAAAAAATTATAGAAGTACAAACTCTAAAAAAACCAAAAACCTACTCAAGCAGAAAATTTTTAACACAAAAAAAGAGGATGTATGACAACTTTTGAGGAAAATAATAAATTTAATAGTGGATATCTTATTAGAATTTTCTCATGTCTAAAAACAATTTAATAAATATACTGTAAATTTTAATTCATATTTTATCATATGGTAGATTACAGAAATGATTGCCAATTTTTTGTTGCAACTTTCTAATCTGACTGATCCCTAGATAAGCGATCCTGTGAAAAGAATTTTGGAATGGTATTACAATTTTAACATTATCTATCAATTTTCACTCCACTTAATTTATAGCCATGCTCATCACACATTAAATATGTGCTTTTTGGTATAAAAGTTAACAAAATAATTCCACCAAATGGCACTTTCTAATTTCTTAATTTTTAATTCTTAGTATATATAAACTTCTGCATTGAGTTATAATTTCTTTTTTTTTCTCTAATTCTTTTGGACACTTCAATCTTCTTTGAATCTACTTCCAACTTTTTTATATCCATTATTTTATGTTATCCAATATTTTGGCAAGGTCCCTTAATATCACTATGATAATGTTCCACCCTGGTTATAACCAGATTTATTATTTGTTGATTATTGTATGAAACTTGAGAACACATTTTATAACATGTGATTCATTATTAAAGCCTATAACTTGTAAACAATCATAAATTCTTTTTTTGAATGAGGTAAAATATAAATTTTATGTATACTGCATATTTACAACTGTAAACACAAAGCTAAGTTTAAAATAACTGGACGTAAGAAAAAATAATAATCTAAAATAAATCCCCTTTTCCATTTTTTATATAGAGTATTACCAGCATTTTAATTTCATAGTAGATAAAGCATTCATTTCAAAATTATTTATCAGATAATTTAAACACATAATATATTTTCTAAGATAACTTTTATATTGAAATCATTTAAAAATTTATTCTTTACTTCTCTCTTTTTTTTACACTTTCACTAAAACTACCTATAAATAACTAATTTGTTTTATGACTGGTATTTATTCAAATCCATGATATGAATTATTCTTACTTTAATCATGTGTTCTAAAAATTCAACCAGCTTCTTGGAATTGTTGACAAAAATATGAATGAATTCTTCTGCATTTGCCCGATGCATTCTGGGAAAAACACCACCTTAAAAATAAAATACTGGTTATTAAAAATAAAAATAAATTACGTATATTAGTTAATTAAAATTCTTCAAAAATAGAAGAAATAAAAATAAACACTAATCTATTGCCATTAAAACTATTTAATGTTGAATGATTCAGGATTCCATTAAATTACATTTTTTAATAACATTCTACAATCTCTTAACAATTGTTACAGGCATCTTTATCATATGTAAAATATAGTAGGGACTTTGTAAAATTAGTAACTAATGTAACTAAATGCATATTAAATATAAATATTATAAATAATTGAACTAAAATTTTTTTAAAAAAATATTGCTATTCAACTTACCATTTAGATTTGTAGCATCTACAAGTGGCTCTTAAAAATATACATATATTATTATAGACAAAATTAATATCTAAATAATAAACATCACTTAATTCCCTGCAATAAACAGTGGAAACCTCTATCTTCAGTTACAGCCAATTAGATCTATTATTTAGCAGTCAATTGCATTTCAAAAATTAGTCTTTTTTTTTTTTTTGGCATTGATTTCTAAAATACAATAAATTGCTGTGAATGAAAATAAGGTTGCCATAATCAAACATAAAATTAAAACAAATTAGAGACTACAAAAGTTATGCTATAAAAAAAAAAAAACTATATTGTATTCATATCATCAATTTTTGAAATCAGAAGATCCATGTTTAATTTTTATTAATAAAAATAATTACTACTAAAGTTAAAATTAATATATAAAAAATTAAGTATGTTTATTAAAATATTAATTTTTTTTAAAATTCTGGAAATGAATAGCACTTTATGGACAACAGATATGAACAACTAAAGTAGAAAAGGATTTATAAGATTGTGAAATATGGATTCCAAAAAGAATGGAAGTGACAAAACAAAAATCAAATTAGAAATACTGAAGTGAGAGAAAAAGAAAAAAAAATTGGTACAGTCAAAACTTTAAAAATAGAAAGATCATAAATATATTTTGGGAAAGATTATTCAAGACAAAGAAATAATGAAGAAGAAAACATATTGCATAAATGAAAAAGAATATATTCAATGTACTACCCAAAGAAACAGAAAATATAAATTAAATAAAAATTTAAATAAAGAATGAAAAAGAGAGTCATATTATATAATTCAAATTAAATCAAGAAAAATCTAAAATAATGATAATTATTAAAAATTGGATGAAATAAAATGTAAAAGAGAATAGGAAAAGAATTTAATAATAAAAGCAAAAAAAGAAAAAAGTTTTAAGAAATTGATACTATTTAACAATAGATATGATGTATGCAGAAAAAAAAATAGATATGGTGTAAGCAGAATTTTATATTTATGGTAACAATGGAATGCGTTATATTTATAAATTATTGACAACTTTAAATAAATACAAAAAAATGAGAAGATAGTTACTTGAAGAAAATATGTGAAAAGTAAACGAAGCTATACAAGGAAAAACAAAACAGTCATCATTTCATATCAGAAGAATCAAGAGCAAATTATAAACATTTAAAAGATTATAATTTACAGAGATTAGAATTGTAAAAAAATAATTATTAATTGGTTCAAGTGAAAGAGATATCAGACAAAATGATTAGAGTAAACACTTTTACCTCAACATAATTCTACAAAAACTGTGATAATATAATATTAGGGATTCAAAATGATAGGAATTGGAATAGATAATTTAGTATGCAAGGAGAAAATGTTATTGAAATTAAAAATATAAAGAAAAAAAATATGAAAAGTATCAAAATAAAATCCTCATTGAAACAGGGTATTTATCGTAGAAGTAAGAAAAATGATTTATTATTTACAACTAAAACAAAAAGTTTAGAAGCAAAAGAAAGAAGTAAAAAATGGAGAAAAAAAAAATGTGATTTGGGTGTGTGAGAGACAGAAAATATTAAAGATTCATTACTAAAATTTAACAGTTTTAATAGACCGAGAACAATAATAAAATTATGGAATATATGTAATAACAAAAAACATCACATAACCCTGAACATATATTATGATTTACAAGAACTATATATTTTACTCCACTGCTGCCAGCTATTATAAATTTGAGTAAACAATAGATATCTAGAGGGTAGCAGCTTATTAAATCTAGTTATAATGCTAAATAATATCTCCAAATTAGTTTCTGGCTTTTGTCAAGAAAAAATTAATGGGTTTCTTTTTAAAGTGGGGGGGGGGGGAAATAATCAAGAAATTAGGATTAAAAAAGTTAGGAAAAGTATAAAAAAATTGGGAAAAAAAGAAAATAAAAGAAATATTAATAAAAACATTGATTTTGTCAGAGTAATAAATATACAAGGAATAAAAAAGTGATGGATGACTAATTCTGTCTTAAATCTTCCTGCAGCAGCACCTATAAATCAATGCATTTGTTATATTGCAATGTTATGACATGAAATGTGACAGTGTGTTTCATACTTTAAACCATGATGAAACAATATGCTAACATTAAATTTTGTTTTAAATTGGGCAAAATGGTTACTGAAATTTTTGAAATGATTCAGATTATATAAGCGATTAAAGCCATAAGTCACAAAAATGTTCTTTAAATGGTTTTTCAAAATTTTGAAATGACAGGAAGAACACTGAAGATTATCCATAAAGTTATGAAATACACAGTCACATTTCACATTACAACATATAACTAAACTATATCCTTACATAACACTTGCAATGATTCAGAAATAATACTGCAGACAACTTGAAAAGAGAACCAATCACCTTTAGATTATGTTATGCATATAAATTAATGGTAGCTAACATCCATTAAGAATAACTTTAGAGAAATAACTATAACATATTGCATATCAAATTAACAAATGAAATAAAATAATTGACTGATTTAATGATTGATTTACATTAAATATATTACTCTACAAAATCACATTAGTCACATTTTAAAAATCATCAGAGAAAAATAGAAATTAAATATAAAAAAAAATTTAAAAGAATACCAAAAATGTATTTTTAATATAAAAAATATAGCCATAATTTTTTTAATGTTTTTTTTTAAGTTTCCTAATTCTAAATATATTTTCACTTACTTAAAAATAAAATTGTATGTGTTCTGAGTATAAATCATACAGACTTTATTAGATGCTTTTTTTATTATCATTTCAAAAATTCAATAGATTATATTTGGTTACTAAAGAATAATGGTATCAATGTAAAAATAATTATTCTTGCAGTATCTGTAAAGTTGCAATTTATTATTTAAATACAAAAAACTTATCTCAGCATAACAGCTAAAGCTTAAAAAAACCAAAAGTATTCACAATTTGTTCTCAAACCCAATTTCTATACATAAAAGATGCTATGAATTACATTTGGAAAACAGTTAGCTACTGGTAATTTACAGTTTAAAAAACTTTCTGTACGAAGTTTAAAAAAATACCCACCAAATTGAAGTAGCATTTATCTCTGCCATTAAATATATATATGTGTGCTTTGCGCATTAAAATTTTTGGAAAAAAGATGGATCAGACAAAGAAAAGCACAACATAAAGTAAATCTAAGGCAAAACTCTCCATACAGTAGTGCCACCCTGTGCCAGAGTAATCAATGGATGCCAGAAGGCTTGTGCATAAAATCCCTATCTAGTGCCTACTCATCCAATACCCCCAAACTAGTTTCTGGCACTAGGTAGGGATTTTATGCACAAGCCTTCTGGCATCCATTGATTACTCTGTTTGGCAAAGGGTGGCACTACTGTATGGAGAGTTTTGCCTTTGTTTACAACAATTATGTGCTAGTATAGAGATGGTGATCATGTGATGTTTAGTGGATTAACACCAATCCTGCCTTATAGGATAGTGATGGCTATGGTTGTTTAAGAGCCAAAGACACCAAAATGTATGGGTGCTGAATTGAGTTCAGACCCATATGACTATATAAGCTATTGAGCTTAGATTGAAAATATTATTGTGTTTTCAATTTCATTCTCATAGTTTTGTAGTAAAGTAGAGTTAAAAGGTGGCTGCTGGAGGGTTGCATTAGATCCTAAGATCTAGGTGCAGTGCTCTCAGATCCAAGGCTCCTCACTGATGATGGCCACAAGCCAGAAACTAGTCTGGGGATATTGGATGAGTAGGCACTAGATAGGGATTTTATGCACAAGCCTTCTGGCATCCATTGATTACTCTGTTTGGCACAAGGTGGCATTACTGTATGGAGAGTTTTGCCTTTGTTTACAACAATTATGTGCTAGTATAGAGATTGTGATCATGTGATGTTTAGTGGTTTAACACCAATCCTGCCTAATAGGATAGTGATGGCTATGGTTGTTTAAGAGCCAAAGACACCAAAATGTATGGGTGCTGAATTGAGTTCAGACCCATATGACTATATAAGCTATTGAGCTTAGATTGAAAATATTATTGTGTTTTCAATTTCGTTCTCATAGTTTTGTAGTAAAGTAGAGTTAAAAGGTGGCTGCTGGAGGGTTGCATTAGATCCTAAGATCTAGGTGCAAGTGCTTCAGATCCAAGCTCCTCAATGATGATGGCCACAAGCCAGAAACTAGTCTGGGGATATTGGATGAGTAGGCACTAGATAGGGATTTTATGCACAACCCTTCTGGCATCCATTGATTACTCTGTTTGGCACAAGGTGGTATTACTGTATGGAGAGTTTTGCCTTTGTTTAAAACAATTATGTGCTAGTATAGAGATGGTGATCATGTGATATAAAGTAAATCTAAAAGTAGGATTGAAAGAATACATTAAGACTTTTCATGTTTGCATAACTTCTTGTGACTGAAGATTCAGCATCAAATCTAATACCTGACTAAATAATAAAAAAAGAATAACTCTCTACTCTAGTGCGATCTACAGTAAGTTAAGGTAAAGTGATTACCAAATGTTAATAATTTTAAATCCCTATTCCCATAGTTTTTTTTTTTTTGCCTTCATCGATGAGTTCGGCATTCAAAACAGAAAATAATGCATTAATTCCAGTTTTGAATCCCAAATCCTTAGTGATAAAAAAGCAAAAGACAAAACCAGTTTGGGGATAAGGATATAAATGTACTAATGGATGTGATTGCTTGGTTAATCATATATTGAGCAAAAAAAAAAATTAAGTGATTTGTTATTATTAAAAAACCAAAATTCCGGACCAAATTGGAAAATAAAGATGTGATATGCATCAAAAAGATTAGAAGCTGTTTACCAAGCTGCATAAAAGCCTCCACCAATCTTGACATCTTCAATCCTATTAGTCCTGATTTTTTTGTGTGAGGGAATAATTATTTGGTTAAAGGGGTTTATTTAAACTTCTAAGATTTTAAAATCTTGGTATTGATAAATGTGACTACTTTCATGTAATTCACAAAGTCTAAATGGATGCAAAATGTTGAAGAGCTAAAAGATAGATAACCGATTGATATGATCTATATGATAAAATATTTATGTATTAAAATATAAAATAATATACCCATTTTTTTGCACTTTTAAATTAAACAGTATATTTTATTGATAATGTTTCTTTTTACAGTTACTGTCTATCTGAAAATTTGTGAGAATAGCATTTTACTTATGATTATATATTGGTCTATTTCCATCGTTTAGTTTTTAACTGTTAAATTATTTTAGAAAAATTCAAACTTTTTTAAACTTTTCAAATACAATCAACAGGTTAGTATATAACACGATGCTTTGGGCAATATTATTTTCTCTTTTTCAAATGTTGTTGGCCTGACTGATGACACTATTAGCATGGAAATCAAATCATGAACTTTTAGATTAGTGAATAGTGTGCACTATGAAAATTGTAGAATGTATTTGAAAAGTGTAAATAAAAAATTTTTTTCTAAAAACATTTAGCAATTAAAATCTAGATGATGAAAACAATCCAACATATATCCAACATTAAAGTATTTTACTGTGTAAATACTTTTTTCAAAAATAAAATCTTTGGACCATTTGAAAAAAAAAGTAAGAAAGATTTATTGGTACAATTACAATCTGGTAGTACTTTGTCAAAAGCTAGCTCAGTGCTATTATTAGTTTATAATTATTAATCAGTTACCTTTTCAACCAAACTCGAAGTCAAAGAGTGTTTAAGAATTACAATCTGCATAAATAACCAACAATACAAATAAATGCTGGAAACTGTGAAGGAAAAAATATTTAATTTTTGGAAAAAAGAGCAAAGCAGATTAGTAAAAAAATAAATAAAAATTAAAAAAAGATGTGATATGACTTGCAATTAATAAACTTACTATCACTAGGCATATAATCAGTACAAAGTTTCTTAAGCAGTTCTGTAGTTTCTTGGGGAGCCTGTGCCATTAACATCTTTCCATATGTTTTCATGTTACTCTCAGCCTAAAAAAAAAACAAAAACACTTATATTTCAAAATAGTAATAAATTTCCAATTTGTTCAAAGATTTTTTAATGCGTATAAACTATAAAAAATCTTTAAACAGTGCACTTGTAGAGAAAAGATATTTCCAAAAGCTACAAAAAAAAAAGAGGGAAAGCATTGCTTTCTATGCTTATCGATTATTTACAGTGAAATTCTTGTTTTACTTTCTATCTAGGTACTATTAACCAAATAATAAATGAGTTGGTCATCATATAAAAAAAATTCTATTCTTATTTCAATCTTGAAAATTTTCAAAATTTTCCAAGACAGAATTAAAATCCTAGGCCGTGAATATAGTAACCGGATGTCTTAACTATTATGCCACAAAGACTACATATATGTATATTTTAATTGTTATCATAAAATTAAAACATTCATTAATATTCTTTTAGCATTAAATTAAAAAATTCTGAAATTAAAAATGCTAATTACCTCATAAAATTCTAGTTTGGCAATGTATCGTAAAGCTTCGGTATAATTTTTAATGTCTTCTAATTGGATTTTTAAATACCAATCATGCTGAGCATGCTTCTCTGCCAAGAATAGAGCATGTTGAAAATACCCTGCTTGACGGCAAACTTTAATTGCTGTCTCTACATCAAAATCAACTTCTTTATCTTTAGTCTAAATGCAAAAAAATAAATACATACATTTCTAATAATCCAAGACAGTAGTATAAATGTATTCTATAATTTATAATTATTTATAATAAAATGACCATAACCTAATTTATAGATATATGGAGTTAATATATCAAAAAACAAGCCCTGAAGTAATTTCTAAATATTGTTTTGCTTTTTAAATTTTCATTTCTTTTTATTCTTTTAATTAATAAAACTATCTTCAATGAATGAATGCACGTAATGAAATCCAATGAAGCATTAGTTTCTAGTGACGCATATCTCAAAGATTTGTCTGAAATATTTCCAGATACAATCAGACACAGCCCGTGGCAATGTTTATACATCAGCTGCACTTGTTAGTAAACATCATAAAGGTTCCCCATTTCTTTGCAACAATCAAACAATCTACTAACAGTTCTATGGTCAGTTGAGAACCCATCAGGATTATCAACATTAAACTGTTCAAGAAATGATTGTTATAGTCATATTCTAATTTTTATTAGTTAATTCATGAAGTATAGTATATATACATTAATCTACAACACAAAAATAAATAAAACCATTACAAGTAGACTCTGGGATTTGACTTGCAGCATTCTCTTAATATCATCTGATGTGAAAGATCAGAAGAATCTTAAGAGAAAACAAATAAAAGCTAATACTATTTTCATTCCCAACTTTCGATCTTTATACACTATAGATTTGATAAAATAGCACTCTCTAGAGAAGATAAGTTTAAATATTTAGGCAATATGGTGCTGCAAACAGATGATAACTGTACTGCTAATGCACTTCTAATCTCTATATTCAAACACAATCTATTATTATCAATGTATAGTGAATAGTAATGCTATTATATCCAAATTCCAAACTATTTTCAGGCTTATGATCTTCCAGTGAAAACCTTGGTTTTAAAACTAGAATTAAAATGCTTGCACATCCAGAAGACACCTTTAACTCCTTTATATAACAAGATAATAACTTGAATTCTAAAAAATACTAAGAGTTGAACTCAAGCTGACTTACTTGCATAGTTTTACATAATAATCTAGTAATCATGTATTTTAGTGACTAATATTATGCTGTGGGCTGTTTTCACTATTACGTTAAAATGGATTATACCAATGCTTATACTAATTACACATGAATATATTCTTTTAGGAGTAGATTTCTTTATTCTACTTCAAAAACATCTATTGTAAGCTCAAATTCCAGCTTTAAATCTAAAGTTGCCATAAACCAGAAAATAGCCTAAAGACTGCAGATGGCTCTGGAGAATAAGAGGAAAACTGCTCCTAAAAGCATACGTTACATATAACAGAAAAAGTCATGTGATGTTTTTTTATTAATACTGTTGATGATTCTTTGTCATATCTTTAGCACAATTTCTTCTAATATTAAATTTTGATATAACATAATTAAGTCTCCTAATTATTTAAATACAATATGGGATAGGAAATTGATGGAATATAGCAAAGATCAAAATAATATTTATTATTGAACAATGATTGAAACCCAAAATCATTTACATAAATGGTAAATCACAAATTAAAAAAAAAGCTTTTTACTTTTTGTCATAATGGAGATTTATAAATTTTATCCAATGATGCTAATAAAACAAATTAGTAAAAAATAAATATAGTGCAGTAGTGGAATGTTCAATCTACTCAACATAATTTAATTATATGATTTTATATATATAATAAATAAAAATTAAACACATCAAACATAAGAAAGATAAAGATTTCTAAAAATATCATAGATAGCAAAAAAAAAAAATTTAATCCCTTATCTAACTGCTCTGATTTTGTATTTAAAATACAAATAGTTAAAGTTATCTTTTATTAACCATTCAATGAAAAATATATAAAAAAATTTACAGTAAAAAAGACAAAGGGAGACCAGTGACTAGTTTGAAAGATTCACTCACTGTGTCCATGAATCTTATATTTAGAAACATAAAGATGCAAATAAAACCACCAAATGGAGAAATGCTATCTACATTTTTTTAGAAATATAGTCATCAAAAATCGATATAATCCAATCTAGCAATTTCAGCAAGAACTAGGGGAACCACAGCTCCTAAACATTTTTAAAACACAAGCACTGGCTTCTGATATCTTGACATGTTTCTTCTTTTTTTTCTCTGTTACAAAAAACTCACAAATTTTTAAAATTTTAAATGAAATGTAATATAATTACATTATCTTTCAAAATATATGAAAACTTTTCACATCAAAATGAAAAAAAAAATTAAAAAGTATGATTACTCTGGCTTGCACTGAGTGGCAATACGTATAGAGAGTTTTGCCTGTTTTAATAATAGTTAAGAGCAAGCATAGGAAATAGTGATCATGTAACATCTATAGTTCCCATTAATCACTGAATTACCAGCATAAAGTGCTGTACAAAATTTAAAAAAATAACTGTAGTTTCTATTAAAAAATTTTAAAAGCAGATAAGCAATTACAGTTCAAAGTTTATGAAATGATTTCCTACCAATCATATGTTAAAGACAACTTCGATTAAATAAACTAAACAAAGGTTAAAAGGTCTAAAAACAATTTTTGTGATTCTTTTTTATATATACAAGTAGCAGCGGATTTAAAAAACATTATGTTCTTGGAATAATGACATAACAAAGTGTCTTATGTCATTCAACAAGACAGCGATTCAAAATAAAACATTAATTATTCAATCCTTTAACAATCCAAGAAACTAAAAAAAAAATAATTATGTAATTGTTTCTAAAAAATTTTAAGAAATATTGCAAGAATTCAAGTTAAATTTTCATGTACACACTTCTAATGTGTAATATTATATTAAATATTTCTTTAAAGAATTGTGTTTTATTTTAAATATGTTTCATTATATTATATTCAATATCCATTTTAAATATATAAAAAGAGTTATAAGTGAAGATGACTAAATACATGAAACTTTAAACATAAAATAAAATGTAAAGATGATTTAACGAATCTCCAGATCAATCAATTCATAAATAAAATACTTGACAACTGAATATTGGATAGTACAAGGCATCTTATATAACAGACTATTATTCATTGAGTTATAAGAATAACAGTATCTCCTGATAGTTTATAAATATTTATTTTTTATTTGTAATTGCTTAGACTGATTTTTGGAAACTCTTCTCTAGAATATAAATGATTCTATGTTAATGGTATAAAAAAAAAAATTTACGCTTAGCATATTGTTCAACTGTAAAAATTTCTTCTTTATTAAGATATAGACATTTTAAATAAAAAATATCCAGACTCCAAGAATTCTAACTTATGACTTTGTGACTAATAATAGCACTCTATCATCAAAAACATGTGCAACCTTTTATTAAACACACACACACACACATTAGTTATATTTTTTCAAAAATAAAGATTGCTGCTTTTAATTAAAATCACAATAATAAAATAATTAATTAGTATGATTAGAAACAATAAATCACTTCATTTTCAAGCTTACTATAGATGGCACTAAAGTAAAAGGATGCTATTATTAATTAATATGATTCTCAGAGATAAACAAATATTTTAATTATTGAAAAAGAATATAATTTATTACCTGCAATTGAAAGTAACATATTTATTTTAAATATTCAAAAATATATATATACTTAATAAAAAAAGAAATAATCCCAATGAATTATTTTCAATAAACATCATCACCTACCATAATAAACTCATCCAATTTCCCAACATCTTTTAGTTTAGTATAGCAATTGAGTAGTAAGGTAGTATGATCTTCAGTGGCAAGGCCTTGCTTATGGAGAGCTTGCAGATAAGCAGTGAGATTATGAATTCGCTGAGCATCTAAAAACTAATTTAATAATGAGAGAAAATATAGCTTAAAAATAAAAAGAATTGTTAACCATAAATATACATCATTATGCAATGAGTAAATACATATAGTGTAGGTTCCCATAAATTTATACAGATATCAATATTATGTTTAAAAACAGTTATTTTTCCTATAAGTCTTAACATATATAAATTTAAAAAATATGATATATATTGAAAGGCAAATGGAGACTTTAGATCACTCAAAAAAAAAAAAATAGAGAGATTATGGTGTAAGTAATAAAAAGTGGTTGAAAGTGAAATGCATGGATGACAAAATAAACAGTTATCATTGACTTCACTACAATTACGAGAGTAAAAAAGAGGTGGGATGGATGTTTTGCTAGATCCCATAAGATTGTCAAAAATCTAGAAAGAGGAATTAAATTTAGAGAGAACTTGATAGACATGAATAAATAATCAGCAAATTATTATCACAGTACTTAAACCAATATACTTTAGATTGATTTATTAAGCAAATGGATAACAATATGAGTATGAGTAAAGAACTTGGGCAGGTTATAAACTCTGATTGATAATATCAAATCACTAAACATCACATGAACACCATTCTTTATGTTTAGACAAGCTGTTACACAGGGGCTAAACTCTCCATACAGAAGCATCGCAAACCAGAGTAATCAATGGATGCGAGAAAGTTTTTGCATAAAATTCCTATCTTCCTGCATTCATCTATTACTCTGGCATGCACTAAGTGGTGCTACTCTATGGAGAGGTTCAGCCTCTGTGTACTGATAATATCTACTGATTGGGACAATTATATTAAGCTAGAGATGAAATAGTAATCTCCTCAAATCAATGAATTGCATCTTGCGTCATTGAACAATATTTCACATGAATCATCAATTTCTTTAAAAACTGCTAAATATAAAGGTAATCGTGGGTTCTGCACTTTTGGCATCTCTCATCAGCAATGAAGGATGCATTACATTATTATTTTTATAGTCAGTTCATAGATGCTTATCCAACTAATTCAGATTAATCCAAGATTTTACCATCTAGATAACAATATACAGGTGCCATTTAATCCACTATTGGACATCTAGCTTCTGAAAAAAGTCTTAAATCTGTTTTTAACCAAAAAAATTTCAAAGTTAACCAATCTAGCAGAGATTTGAATTCTATGTTATAGGCATGACAGTGAATACATTATCCATAGAATGAAATAATTAAATACATTCATGGTAAATTTAATCTTGATTTGTATATATTTAATCAACTTTTCACAAATTTTAGCCTTTTCATTCAAAGAACAAAACGACCTGTCCAAAATGCAAATTTTTTCCAATCTGTAGGGGACTTCACTATTATTATCAGTCATAATAACTTCAGACTTCTAATAAAATTATGAATATTATGCTGCAATGATATTTTAAACACTCAAGTAGCATTAAGTTAATGTAGAGTAATGAACTGAAATATATCTTATGTTCTCAATGAGTTTATTTATATATCAAAAACACTGTAGCAGATGAAGTATGTTTTCTTTTGTTATAAATTATCAGTAACCCACTATGTGTCTTTTTTTTTTGTTTTTGAAAGTAGGAATATATTGCCATAAAATTTTACATTCAAAGTAATTATTATTACTATCTGGCCCACTTTTACATTTCTCTATACATATTATAAATACATTTTTGTATTATTTATCAAAGATATTTGCTTTAAATAAAAACATACCAAAGCAATAAAAAAAAAAAGTAATTGAAAAATACCAGCAATTAACTGAATAATCTTTGTGAGCATGCTCAATCATTTCAAACAATGTTTTCATACAATGTTTTCAAAATCTTCTTTTAATTTTCTAACTATGCAACATCAATTCAATAAAATACATTTGATAATTTGGTTTTGTTATAATAAGAATGGAAATGACAATCCCAGGAATCTAATGCAACTATCATTTATAAAAAAATAATGTTACAAAATGAAACAGGAAATTCTGAAAATTAACATTTAACATACTCTGACTATAACCTTTTTTTACAATAGTGATATGATTTCAAATGTTACATTTCCACTTTGAGAATTGCAATCTCAAATAAATTGCTTAAAATAAGACTTAAGAATTTGTAATTTAAAAAAATTCACTGAAATACAAAAATTCATATATAGAATATTTTTTAGAAAAATCTAAAATAAGTTTAATATTTATTTAAAAAAAAAATATTAAAAACCAACTACAGAGACAAATATAACTATAGTTAGAGATGATAATTAAGTTGAAATCATACTTAATTGTAAAATTTTTTTAACCTTTCGAATAACATAAGAAGCTTCCAGTTTTCCAATAGTGGTAATGTACTGAGCAATTGCGCCATCATGGTCACCTTTACTGTAAAACAAATTAAAAAAAATGAGCAAAATAAATAAATAAATTCCTCACAAAATAAAATATGCTAAAAATTACCTATACAAGTGATCTCCATACTGACGAAAAATATCAACAAGTCCATCTTCATCATACTGCTGCGTTTTTGCTAAACTAACAAAAACACATAAACTTCAGTATTTTTGAATCATCATTATTATTCAGGAAAGGAAAATATAATAAAATAAATTTTTAATATTTTAAAACAACTTTATTCATTAAAAAAAAAACAACACAGAAAGACACTATAATAAAATGTAGTGCATAATGAATAAACATAAAACAAAAACAATTAAAATGTTAATCTTCTGAATATGTAATCAACTTACTATCATGCATGAAAGTAATTTAAAACAATTAGGCAATAGAATGCTACACTTGATTATAGTTAGAGGTAATTACATTGCCTACCATTCTGCTTAATACAATTTCTACTTCAAAAATTTCAATAAGTTTTTTTTATCATTTAATATATATTACATAATAAAATGATTGCGTGTGAGAAAGGGGGATTAAAATTTCAGGTTTTTGTTTTAATATGTGTTCATTAAATGTCATAACATCAAAAATTCGTGAGAATCTCCCTCGCCGTCAACTGGGTTACACAAATAAAATAGCCACTGCTAAAATCCAAAATATTCTTTCACAATTTTCACCTGTGAAAACCTTCTAGCATAACACAAGCGCATATATATACACACATATATTTAAACTGTAAGGTCCAATAATATGCAAATCCACATAACCTCTGTCCTCATGTTTAAACAAACTAATAGAATAGCATTGCTTACTCCAATGGAGTTTATTTAAATTTCTAGGCAAATTTAATTTCAATCTGTTTCAATCACTGCTTTCATTTACAAATAGTCTATTTAAAGATCTTAGATTAGTGTACTAGGTACCTGTCTAAGTATAATGTTGTCTTGATTAACAGAATATCGATATTCTATTGGTATAATTAAGCATGAGAATTGTGATAAACATGATTTTTATATATACATATAATAACAGATGTATGAAGATTTATGCTGGATTTATATTTCATCAATCTGATTTTAAAGCTCAACATACAATACAGAGACAATAAATTTTTTCATCAAAAATAAATTGTAAGTTGTAATTAATAGCAATAATGAGAGTGCTACTATTTAAATGAATCTGCCACAACAAATCCGATTCTTCTACTTTCCAATCTTCTCTCTATTAATTCAATCCCAATTATAACTCATCTAGAATATGATTCTTATATGACCTATGACCTTTTCGAACCACATAAAATATATATATTAATTTAACTAGCATTCATAATGGGATAATGTTTATCTCTTTAAAAAAAAATAATTTTAAGTTAAAACACTTAACTAAAAAGGAACATACAATTCAAATTAAAATACTTAAAATTTTTAAACTAATGAATTTGCTGTGATATACCTGTCTGTGCAAACATATAGTTAATAAATAAATCCTTTATGTTGCTTTTGCAAATTAAAATTAAATTACATTAATTATAACAGAAATAATTGTATGAACATTTATAAAATGCCAATTAATTTAACTAATAATTGGATAATGAAAAACGAATGGAGGGATATATAATGTGTCATTATAAAGATACTAAAGTATAATTATAGGCTTGCGTTGATTTTATAGAGAGCCAGCAGAGTCGGTATGTATGCAATATAAGTTGTTGTTTTTTTTGTAATTAATCAAGACATATTGAAAAGGGCAAAAATTAAAAATTGCCAAAAAGAGTTTTTATATGTTATGATTATATTACAGGTATTGTCATATATTATTTTGTTGCTATATAAAGATACTTTATTTTATATTATATCTAGGATTTAGTTAATAAATTAAATACAGATATACATATAACAGATTTGGTATTGAGATTCAGTAAATTAAAAAACATTTTATGCATGTAATGGACCAAAAAACAGAAAATCTTTGAGATATAAAGTTAATTAATTTCTTCTTATTTGCAGAAGCAGAATACCAATTCAATAGAAAACATTAATTAAATCATTAACAGGATTTTATAATTTCTTTAGGTATATAAAAGTAATTTAAGTAGGTAATAGTGTTGCTATTTAAGAACTACCTGAGAATTATAAGAAATAATAGGTGTAATACGAGAATGAGCCATTCATAGATCACCTCGGAAGATGCTGCAAGACTAAATTATGCAAGGTGGGAAGATTTAAGTGCCATATTGACTGTCTCAAAATAAACCTAGGACTATATGCAGATCACTCCAGCTTTATTATTGTTTATGAAGCCTAAGAGGCTGTGAGTGTAAGAACTATATCCTATAGTACTTTTAAAAGACATATATATTTTTTAGTTTAATTTGTTGAAACTAATAAACTTGAATTAAGACTTAGTTTGGGTTTATTCAAATTTATTTTTAATATCAATTTAACCTTTTTTGACAAAATTAAATTTTGAATTCAATAAATTAATATTTGCATATAAATTTACTAATATTTTATATCAATATTTAAATATAAATCTAGTAGTAATTCTTTAATCGATCATTTATGATATAATTTGAATTTAGTATAGAAGTTAGGAGATATAAAAGTTCTGAAGAAAATTGCAGGGGCAATTGAAACTGTAAACTGTAAAAGAGGGTGGTAAATAAAGCATTGTGTAACAGTAGTAAAGTGCATGGATGATTTAATATTATATGGTATCATGCTTGTTTATTGGAAATTTTCTTTCAATCTCACTATAATATGCCAACTATTATTAACTTTAGTACATAGGAAGAAAATTGTGAATAGATTGCTAATAAATAAGAAAAATTTTAAGCAAAGATTGTGATATTTTGCAGATCATTTGCTGTCTTATTGGTTTATCACAAACCACATTTTTTAAATGATTATTTAAAAAATGTCCAGTGGTATATTTACTAATTATCAAAACATAGGTAAAATTTAATTGAACATAACTTGTGGATTACAAAAAAATGTTAAGATTTTCAATCTCTATGCAAATTATTTTTTTTTAGTGAACAACTTTTAAAACTTATTGGTTCACTACACAGCACAATAAAATATGCATGAATTTTCCAGCATAAATTAGCTGTGAAATGATAGACTGTAGTGCTATATAAGAATTTGAATGATGTAATCATTACCTGATAGCTATTTCATAGAAATTTTTCTTAAATAACATGTCAAGCTTCGACTGAGTATCCTTTTCTTGAAGATGGTAGAGCTGAATAGAAAATTTAAAAAAATGATATTTGTTAAACACTTAAAATTATAACAATTAAGACTTTCAAATGAAAAAAAAAAAAATTTTAAATAAAATTATTCTATCACTTACTTTATAATCTTTCCCAATAAAATATAATGATCCCCATTCACAGAGAACATCAATAGGAGAAGGTATTGGAGCATAATAAGCTATTTCAATATAATAAAAAAATAATTATAATTAAATGCAATAAAATTATTTAATTTTCAATTTAATAACCGCTAATAAATATCACATTTATAATAAAAACTTCCATTTTTAAAAACCATATATTTTTATTGCAACTATTATAAAACTTTGAAACTTCTTGCAATGACCATACAGTAACAGGACTTAGATCACAAATAATAAAAGTAATGGGAATAAAAAAGTAAAGTTTTCTATTATGTATAATAGTTAAAAATTATTTCAAAAATCGTTTTCTACTTAACTTTTCATAAATATTTTCAACCATTTAACATAATTTTGTTTAAAACAAAAGCTAAAAATATTACATGAAATAAAATTCAGTGTAATGACAAAGAAATTGTAAATTAAAAACACATTTAACTTATTAAAAAAAATTTTTTTGAATAATTTTAGTGTTTTTGTTACACCTAAAACTTCAATTTAATCCGTCTATTAAGATTTAAAACTAATACCAACAATATATATAGTGAGTGAGGGTGCATCTGCAAAACAATAGCTATTTTAAATCTTAAAATGTAAATAAAATATAATAATTTACAAAGTAGTTGTATAATATTTAAATTACTTGTAAAAGTTTAAATACAAACTTTTTCTAGCGGTTAATATTATATATTAATTAGATTAACAACTCAATGCTGGTTTATTGAGCACGAAAATATTCTCAATCCAAAGCCTTAAATAGGATTTTTGAAAAGATAAGAATGGACCTGTCTTATCCTTTTATCTATATTCACTTTTATAGACTGATCTGAAGCACCTAGAAATGAGAGCATGAAGATCTTAAATTGATCACATTTCTTCTTTCAAAGTTATATTTTAGCTATTGACATTTGCAAAATTTTTCACTTCACTGCTTGTTAATATTAGCTGAAATATGTAAATATAAACTTTTCCTAGCTGTTAATATTATATACTAATTAGATTAACAATTCAATGCTAGTTTATTGAGCACATGAAAGTGTGCTCAATAAACCAGCATTGAGTTGTTAATCTAATTAGATTATAAAAGTTTAAATATATGTATAGAAATAAAACAAAACTGAAAAATTAATTTATTGGATACTTAATGAAAATTTTAATATAAAACTTAAATAAATATTTACTTATATAAACCTATAAAGATATGGATAATGTGCATATAGGTGCAGATACATTATTTGTATTGTTTGTAAAGTTATATATATATATTTGCTTTAATATAATACATGCATAATGATTTAAATATTTTTTAATAATAGTTTATTAAGTTTTTATTTATGATCAGACAATATGGTTTATATATGTAAATTTAAAACATAATTATTACGTCAAATTTAAAATTAAATATTTTATAAATAACACAATCCAATTTTTTTTTTTTAAATGTTTGATGAAGATTGTTGAACAATCGAAATGTAAAATTAATTAATAAATTTTCAAATTGCAAAAAAATAAATATAGAAAAAAATTGACTTATTAAAAATGAATTCTAATAATTTTAATTAATAAACCCATAAATAAATCATGGCTATTAAATATGCAATGTTTTCTTTTGAAAATATAAACATATTGATAGTCTAATCTGCATGTATTATTGTAATTCATAAATCAGGAAATCTAACTTGTGAATTATAGTCATGTTATACCTCAACTTAACTAAGAAATGTCTAAATTCTATTTTATCTTAACCAGATTGAGCATTCATTGCTAAAGACCAATGGAGATATGACTAGATAAGATATAGTCAATAGCAGAAACAAGGCAAGAGATAATGATGCTCAATGAATCTGATTGCTCTCATTATGAAAGCGGATCTAGCTATAAATAGGCAGTCCATTTGGGAGCTAATGCCAGGTAACAACAAATTACTGCAAGAGTTGAAAAACAATATGCAGCATGTCCATTATATTGTTAAGTAGTGAGGTTAGTTCACATTGAGCTGGAAGCTGCTAGAATATAAATCTGATATGGGGCAACCTGTCAAAGTACAATTGAAAGTATCATTGCATCTACACATGAGGCAAGCTATCACGGTACAGCTGGAAGTATTAAACAAACCTTAGCGGACATGCGAGTTCCTTCCTTCAATAGTTGCAAGTAGATGCTATACTTAGCCAACTTATCAGGCAAAGGCATATCAGTTATATGTATATTGTAAATATATGAAGTATATACATTAATAAAATATTTAATCATATTTATAAGTCTATGTTTATTACAATCATATAATAAACAGAGCAGATTTGGTGCAGTCACAACAGGATCTTACCCCCATGGTCATTTATATATTTTGGTCATTAATTGCAAAGAATTGATAATCAACATTACTAACACATGTTAAAGAATTAAATGTGAATGGTTATTTAGGAAAAAAAAAAAAAAATGGCTAAAATCGGCTCTGAAAATTGGCCAACCTACATAGATTGAATGCTTTTCAATATGCAATCAAATCAGACTAAAAAGCTTGAATTAAAATAGGTCCATGGTTCTCAAACATACAAGATCTTATGATCACAAGCAGCTCCAATACTTCCGGCTGAATTTGATTTTGATAAAACACTATATCTATTCTCAGATTTTTTGTGCCCAAAATCCTTAACAATAATGCAGAGATATCTCTTCAATCTCTGTATACAAGAGGAGGAGAAGATTTTGGTTGTAAGCTTAGGGAGCTTGCATTAAACTGCAAGTTCAGGGATTTTTTAAATGACACTCTGAGATTTTTCCTTTGTGGAATGAAAGACTACAACCTTAGAGTTAAGCTGTTTATGGATTCTGATAACATGTTTGATTCAACTATCTCTCAGACAACTCAGAGTTGACAGCAAGTCACACAGCTCCACTGAAGAAAATGGATTACAGTATTAAATTGATCAATTAGAAAACTGGGAGAAACAAATATTCCACTGATAATAGTAAAACTGTCTCAATAAATCTGCAAAAACTAATGAAAAACTTTGCTTATGATGTGACAAGTCGAACACACACACGCCAAATGACTACACTGGGATACAGTGTGTAGATATTGCAAGTAAGGCAGTCACATAAAAGCTGCTTGTTTTAAAAATTGCTCAGAAAAGAATGGAAGAGACCATTCAAGAAACTAAAAAGGCAATGTAAAAACAAATAAAATCAATGCCTATATAAATAATGTCAGCGACATTGAGTCAGCCTTTAAAAGCAGAATTATTATTAATGACATGCCAATAACAATAGAGCTGCTACTGGGTCTGCAGGGTCCATTGTGTCAAAAACCGGCTATTATTAATAGAAAAATAATTATCACATTTAACCTAGCAGTAGAGTGATTATAGATTATTAGGCAATCAAATATCAACAAGAATAAAAATTACTATGTCTAAAAAGATCTGGCTTTTGTTATGTCAGTTGGTAAGCACAGGAATTTATTAGGCCATGATTGATTGTCAGTTGGGCTTTATAGTGAGTAAAGTGAACCAGCTCATAAAAATAAAAAGAGTCTATCCAGATGTGGTTAATAATTAACTATGTTTGAACTCTAGGATAAACATGTCAGTCTGTAAGCCTAGTCAACATGATATGAAAGCAGAAGTTCTAAAGCACAAATAGGTGCCAGATCTACAGATGAAATCAGTGAACCTGATGAAGCCAAGAAGTGACAAAGGCAGCCACTAAAGCATCTAAATGACTATATTCTTCAGAGAAAAATTTTGCCAGTGGAAGAGAATGTTATGTTCAACTTACTTTCAACTAATGGATTTATCCAGATTTGATTTTATCTTGATATAAGACTGACTATTCATCACTAAAAGACTAATGGATATATGAATAGATATACCCAACAACAGAAATAGGCAAAAAGGCAATAACATTCAGTGATTCCGATTGCTCTCATTATGGTAGGGAATCTGTATTTAAATAAGCAGTCTATTTGGAGGTAAAGTCAGACAAATTACTAACAGATATGAATGACAGTACAAGTCTACTACATCGTTAAAGCAGTGAGGCAAGTTCATGTTGAAATGGGAGCTGTTAGAATTTGCTCCTGACACAAGGCAAGCTGTTCCAATACAGCTTGGAAAGATTAGATAAACATTAAAGGGCACATGAGTTCCTTCCTTCAATAGTTAAATGGCAATTAGATGCTATACCTAGTCAAAGTATCAGGCAAAGAAATATCAGTTGTCTATATATGTTAATATTTAATCCTTTTTTATATGAGCCTGTGTTTATTACAATCATATATAAACACAAGTAATGTATTTGGAATTAGTCCATAAAAAAAAAAAAGACTTATGGCTTGGAAGTTCACAAGCAGTTCAGTGCCAGAATCGATCCGGGGACCTTCTGATCCAGGGTTGGATACCCTACCAACTGCGTCAAACTGCGCAGGATAGTTGGTCCATAAATAAATTTATATTCTCAAAAAGGAAAAAAGATACATATTTAAAAGCAATGACTTATTTAGGAGTTTATTAAAATTATTAGAATTTCATCTAGTTTATTATTTGAAACTGTAAGCTAGTTTGATTAATAGTTACAAAAATTGCTGCTAATGTAAAAATTTCAATTTTGAAGCGTTGATAGTTTATTCACCATTTAAAAAAGCCTGGAGATCAGATTTACCTGACCAATAAACAAACATTAATATGTGGGTTCTGTTTGCAAGTTAGTTAAAAATGATTATTTAGCAATCTGAATCATGAATTAAAGTAACATAATTGAACTTACTTAATCCATGAATAAGTTTAAATATTGAAGTAAATGCAATGCTAAACGAAAAGAAAATACATTAAAACTGAAAAATATAATGGACAGATAGAGTGACCATCATTCTAATTATCAGTATTCTTATGTAGAACAATACTCTAAATACCCAACATTTAATCCAATCATTTTTAATTTTACTCAAAATAATGTACTATTGTGTATGATTCGTAGTTTTCAATTTTTATTTTTTTCTATGTAATATATAAAATTAAGTAAATGGATAAAATAAGATGAATTTTAAAAAAACAGAAAACTATAAATTCTTCTGTAAAATAATAAATTTATTTTTAAAACCATACTATGCATAAAAAAATTATTTACTAGTTAAAATATTTTTCATTTTTTTATGTATATTCAATTTTATCAGTTTGCTCTTGATAATTACAGTAAGTATATATCATGAGGATTTCAGATTTATGAGTGATTCAAAAGAAAGTAATTAAAAATCAGGAGCTAAATGATAAGCATTTTGATGAAGCATTTTTCCATGACTGATTCTGCTTAATTAATTGCAGCATGAATCATGTAGTAAATAATTGGTCTAATCTCTTTATATTTGCATCTTTCAGTTTCTGCTTTATCTGACAATACTTTTTTAAAATGTTATGCTTTAAGTGCATATTTGTTCTACATGTAATACAGTTCTTACTTTTTTTCTCTCCTAATTATTAGATTAATGAAAATTTTCTTTTAGATTCCTTGGAAATTTAATTCTGTTTCATTCCTCAAACTTTTCTATTTAAAGAACACATACAACATTTTTACTTTAAAATGCTGCTGTCTTCCAGTCTTCCAATTTATGGCATTCGACTTACAAAATGGCTAATATGAGAAATGTAATTGTGGCATGGCACAGGAAATGGTGATGAAGATCGATAAATAAATTGCATTTGATTTCAAAAAATAAAGTCTTGAATCTACAAAAGAACCTTTACTTCTTAACATAACTTCTAGAATTGATCAATCACTTTCCCAATACAGTGAAACCAGCACCCTAAGTTTTTTGTCCACTGTCTCAACAATTTGCTAACTTCTTTTTCAACAGTTCATCATCAGTACAGAGTTTGCACTAAAATAGATTTTTTTTTAGCAGATCAAATAAATGAAAAAAATTTCCTTTTAGTTCTTCCATCGCTGATAAAAATATTCAATTGAAGACTTCTCTTTGGTTGTCCACTAGCACAATGTAATAACAGCTTCTCTGCAAGTCTCTATATTTGCACAACTTTTAAACTATGCTCTCACTATTTAAACAATTTTCATTAACATGTGCTTAAATCTGAATTCAAAAATCACACTGATCATCCTTTCTTTTTTTCAGTCATATTTTACTTTGTTGGCAGCATTCATGCATTCTCATATCCCTGCTATTTTTTTGTATATTACAAAGTTATAATATATTGTGAACGATATGCACAATATTTTTGTATTAACTAAATAGTAAACAACTTATTTTAAATGATAAAAAATATATTATATTCTTCATCATCCATATAATAAATATTTATTTTAAATTGTAATCCAACTATATTTATACAACAATCAGCTTTTAAGTTTATGATGATACATTCAATGTAGCTAGCAATTATACTAAAATTCCTGAAAAATAAACAAACTTTTTTAGATGCTACTGAAATTGCCAATTCATGAAAAAATTAACAATTAAATTGTTATTTTTCAGAAATTAGCAATTACAATAACATCTATAAAACTAATAATTCTGTGCTAACACATTTATTTGTTAGAAAAGCTTAATTTTGTTTATAAGTTTATATATGCTAAGCGCTTTCGTAGTTCACTGCTTATTCATAGCTGAGTGCAGTTAATGATAATGATGAGGAGTATTGCAATTTATGCAAATTAGTTTGCTGTTCATTTTGCCATAGGTCATGGTGTTTTCTTTGTTTTGATTAATTTGTCCATCTTTTTGAAATGGTGAAACAGGTGTCCTTCCTATTTATAGAATTAGTATCGTTATTTATGAAGTAGGCTTCTTTAATTTTACACCTATGGTCGTTTCTTTCTCTACATATAACTTATGGCAAAACAAACTAATTTGCATAAATTACAATACTCCTCCTCATTATTATTGACTGCACTCAGCTATGAATATGAAGTCTAAGAACTTCGAAAGCGCTTAGCATATATAAACTTATAAACAAAATTAAACTTCTCTAACAAGCGTGTTAGCACAGAATTATTAGTATTATTTAATCTAAGAAAAATCTATAAACAAATAATTATTACAATAATATCTATAATAATTTTAACTTAAATATTAGCTAATTAGAAAAAGCAATATCCTTTAAATCATATACTTATTTTTGAATTTATATTTATCTGATACTGTAAGTAAAAAAAATATTTACTTTAAGAATAAGCAATACATTTATTTTTATTTTTTTGCATTACTGTTTTATAAGTATAATTCTATTTTGTATTTACTATTTAAAAGTACAAACATATTATTTCATTGCTACATTATTCGCCAGGGAGAAACAGACTAAATTTATTAAACAATGATGATCAGTTAACCTGCTTTTAATGTAAGTGCTACTATGCACTCAATTTTAACTGTTTAAATTAATCACTGATATTGAACAACTACCAAGAAGGTGATGAAACTATATTGTGTTGACATCTACTGATACATAAAGAACAAGGTTGCTCCTATCACAACTGTTTTATTTTCATTTGTAATACATGTATTGATTTTACCTCATACATATTTTTCTTCAGATTTTTGTTTACAGATAAGTGGTATTCTGTATTATAAAACAGAATTGCTATATAAACCACAGATCATCATTTTAGCTTGATTTTCTATAAATTATTTTATTCACTTATTTCATAGTAAAACAAAAACAATTTCTATTTTAAATGATTCTTCGTACTCACCTATAAATTTGTTCTGAATGTCGTAAATTGTTATAACATCCATTTCAATTTTCTGACTTCCTCTAATTAAAAAAACATAATAAATATGAGACTTTTTTGCTATTTAATATTTTTAAAATGTTACTTTATGAAATATGTATAAATTTCATTAAAAATAATCTTTCAAAATTAATTTTTTAATTTTTTTTTGCATTAATATATAAAAATATATAGTCCTGTTTTTTCATATATCTTCAAAAAATGGAATGCAAAAAAATACTTACAAAGTTTGTGGCCTTGGTGCCACTTTATTATCCTTGCTGACAATTATCAAGTAACCCCGAAACCACTGTAGCAGTTTTATTTCTCCATCAAACGCTAAACAAGGACCTCGACCATCCGGTTGATAAAAATAAACAGCCTGAAAATATGCATATTACATGTTATATGTCATTTATTTCATTAAAAAAAAAAATACAATTAAAAATAGTTATATCATTCTTAAACTTTTAACAGGAAAACATGTTTCTTTACTTTATGTAGATACAAGAATTATGATAAAAATTATTTAAAATCATATAAAAATCATACATGAGAAAAGCCTTTTTGTTGCACTTTATGGAAATATAAAACTTCCAATAAAAGCAGTTTTTTTTTTAAAAAAAAAAAAAACATGCAGGAGAAAAGCAATTTATTTTGTTGCATTTTGTGTGAAAATAAAACCAATAATTCATAGAGATGATAAACCTCCAACATTTTGTGTGAATATAAAACTTTCTATAAAAGCAATTTAAAAAAACATATGAAATAGAAAAAAATTTAATGCATATTGGGGTTTTTTTTTCTAATCAATTTGTTTTTTCTTCTTGTTGGAGATGGAGGCTTAAAATCACCAAGCCTGCCTATTGTCTTTGTTCATTTTTTACTATCTTTTCCCAGTTTTTGCCTAGCCTTCATGTTAATATAATCAAATGTGTCACACAAAATCCGTATCATACTTCACATTAATAATACTACTTGACACAGAATGAAAGAATGGAAGAAGCAAACATATCATCCTACCATACGCACAACTAAGACTAACTGGCTTCCCAATTTCTGACCAATGATAAGTAGCTATTTGCATTATTTATCCAAATAAATCTTCAGTTACTTTCTTTTGGAATTTTCAGCTAGCTGAAACATTTCTGAATACATTAAGAATCTCAGACAAAAGTATAGCCAATACTTCAAGGGCTCTTCCAAATGGCAGAAAATATTTTAATAAAAAATAACAGGCATTCAATGACTTCCTCCCCAATATATATTAATTGATATTACCGACATCTAGATTTTAAAAAAGAGATTGTTTTGTGTATACAAAAAAATAAATAAGCAAAACAAAAAGTGAAGAAAGATTAAGGAGATTCCATTAATTATAAAAAATTAGTTGAAGGATTCATACACAAAAACGTTATTACTTTAATTGTTTTTTTATATAAATAGTTATATGATTAAATGGCTTTAATATTTGGATGCTCATAAGAAGTTTAGGTGCCACAAGTGCTAGAATTGGAATCAATCCAAAAATCTCATACTTCAGAGTCTGACCCTTTACCACTGCACTAAAAACACACAGGGCAATAGTTATTAATTATAAAACATTAAATAAAATGACAGCAAAAAATAAAATATTAGGATTTTTTTTTTCTTCTTCTGTTGTTCTTTATAATAAAAAATAAAATAAAAATTGATATATTTACATAATATAAATATAGAGGAAGTAGTAATTTTTTTTTCATTAACAGTTATTAAATATTAGATCATTTTAATTATTCAATTATTCAAATGCTATAGTATAGGAATATAATTTGTTATATTATCATTTATTGAGATATAACATTTAAAAGTAATGTTTCAAAATAATAAGATATAGATTATATGTAAAGAATTTAAAGATGATTATGTAAAATTAATTATAATTAAAATTAAGAATACAGTCACATTTAATTTGATATAAATATGTAAAAATATCAGTATCAATTAAATTAGCAATTTACAAGATTTTTTAGTATATATAAAAAAATTTGTTTTGTTTAATTTTGTTTGGGATAAATAATTTATTAAAAAAGAATAATAACATTTATTGTATTTATGAATATATTGTATATACTACAGCTCTGAAGGATACTGTCGAACAATGGAAACTAAGTCATTTGCAAGAACGAAAAATAAAGTATTGCATTATATAAAGTGCATAAAGAAATGATTGCATTATTATTGTTATTATATATATATAAAACAACGTTTCCTAGATAATTGCTAGATTGAATGTTACTAAAACTGAATATCAAGAAAGTTCAATTTTGTTTCATGTTAATTGGATTTCAGATATATCAATAAAGGAGATATTATTATAGGATATAAAAACATCCATACAGAAAGACCTTTATGCTATTTTCCACTTAATCATTAACAAAAAAAAAAAAAAAGGAATTTAATTTTAATCTTTACTAATTTAAATTAAACACTAGTATATTTTAAAAATTAATAGAAATAGAAATTGTTTTCTAGATTATTTTGTTTTACGTATTTTATATTAGACTTATATGCTGTTGTTTTTTTCCCAATTTACTTTGTAGTTCTTATTTTTTAAAATATTTATTTAGAACGGTAATTTATTTTTTGTAAGAATATCATTTTGAAATTATTTATTATACATATATCTTTAATTTTAAACAGGAATATTTTACTTAAGTATTTGATATCAGGTTTATATTTTTGTGTTTTTTTTTTCTATGGAGCCGCAAACAACACTATATTTTGTTCCAAGCTCCCCTTGTATTCAAAGGAAATAACATATAATAGTTACCTTTTGTTGATAAACATTGATTAGAATACTTGTTTATTGAAATGTAAGCATATAGTACTTTTCAAAGCATACACACACACATAATACAGAAACTTTTTATATGTATTGTACCAATATTGATATTGGCACATATAATTTTATCTAAAAAAATTATTAAAATAATCTTTCGTAAAAGAAAAACGTATTTAAATGATGAAGAGTTTATTAGTTTATTTTCGTAAAAGAGTTTGAAATAAAAGTTAGAAAATAATTGATTAAAAGGAGGGAGGGGGAGTTTTGGTTAGAAAAGATAAAACTAAGAGTTCATAAAAGTTAAAGAGTGTTATTATTATAAATTAAAAGTTAAAATATAAATCTCTTTTCATTCCAGTTTATTAGAATAAATGCGTATATATGTGCGATGGTAAATAAAAATAAATGTAAGCTTGTTAATAAGATATATAATAAATGCGTGTTAAAATCATATTGAAAAACACACGAAAATAAATATTGAAATGAAATGTATTTAAAAACACAATGGTGGGCTACTAATTAAAGATATAAAAACAACACGTTTTATCATGGCTACTACTAATTAAACAATCTTCAAAAACACGTTGTCAAAGGATTAGTTATTAAAGGAATTTCGACATTTATTGCCAGCGGACATTAAAACAAAAACAATTCGCATACATAAATAGCTAGATTTTTATCGGACGTCCAGTTCAGCCTAGTTTCCAGTGACAGTCTTGTTTCAGTTCAGATAACAATGCAGTTTATATTATATATCCAGAAACAGAAATGCGATGTTGAGCAGCTTTTGGGAATATATGCTTTACTTCAGCCCTTTCGTCCAACAAGATCATCAAAACCTGCCCGTGAAATAATGTCTGCATAACAGCTCAGAAATCCTCTGCAAATGTTCAACTGTCTCCAGGAATAAAACCAACGGATTAGCATCAAATCTCCTCAAGAAATGTCAAATCTACCCGGTTAGATATACTCCGTCAGAAGCAGCCAACAACAAGCAATATCCACATTCCAAAAATCCTAGGTAAAACATTTTATTGTTCTCATTTATATATAGTAGCCACCGCTGTAATTCGTAAATCCTACAGAGACAAGTAATTTGAATTTTATAAGCATGCATAAAATGAACTATTGATGTGCGTGTTTGTGAATGTGAGATAATTTATCGATGTCTAATATTATTTATGCTTTTCATAAGATATATATTATAATGTGTTAATTTAAAATGTGCGTGTGTTATATTAGCTAAAAAATTATAAAGATGTTTAAATTTAGTAAATTAATGTTAGTTAATAAATTGGCTTTAAAATTAAACTCTATTTGTCGGTCAATTCTTTTATCAATTTCTTTTTATAAATTCCTTTTACGATTCTTTTATCAAGTCTTTTAACCACTAATTATGTATAATCTGTTAGTGACTACAAACAACTGAGCTAGTCATGGATGCATAGGCGTTGAGTTAATGGCCATTGTCCAAAGTGCGTTATTTATTCATCCTTGAATAGATAGCTGGCGCCCGTGTCTACACGAAACAAAAAAGTACTTTGAACTTGGTGTTGAACTCAACAGTCGAGAAGAAGTTATGTCCTGGAAATGTAACGCTAGTTATATACTTTATAGCTATCGTTTGGGCATACATACTCTCCGAGTATGTTCTTCTCTGCCTAAGAGGCCGTATTTCGAGGACATCATATTCGAACCCGGTACAGTATATATAAACCAAAGGTATAGTATAAACAAAATTTTTAAAAATAATAATATAATTATTAATAATAAATGGGGAGAGTGTATTTATTTTATTTCACAGTGTACTTATTGAATCAATAAGAAAAAAAAAATCTTACTGTATTTTTTTTTCTTTAAAATAAAGTAAATAGCAAAATGCGTTCTGGCAAATTTTTTTTTTCAATAACTTTTTTTCTCTTGTAGAAACAATAGACTCATCTCTTTTTTAATAATTTACTGTCTACTTATGTTACTGTTTAATCAATAATCTGAAATTTTGTAAAACTTTTACTTTTAAAAAATATGTTTATCAATTTATATATATGTTTATTATTGGATATCTTTATATTCTTAGATAAGTGTTTATATTTTAATTATTTATTTTTTTATTTTAATTATTAATATTATTATTTTATATAAGTTTGATATATTTGTATATTAATTTTTTATTATATTTTTAACTCCATGCATGATTTTTTTTCTTCACATAGAGTTTATTGTAAATTGTTATATAAATAAACAAATCTATTTAAAAATAAATAAATTTTTTAAAAAAACAATTTATAGGATTATAGAAAGTAATTCTACAAATTAACTTTAAAAAAAAAAGTTTAAAAATAAACTGTTTAAAAATTGAAGTAATGCAGTTAAAATAGTTACATATTTTTGAAAGAAGTGATTCCAGGAAACAAAATACTTATTGCATTAATTACAATTTAATTAAAAATATTTTCAAAATCAATTTTTATGACTTTGGTAATAAATAAATTTATTATTCTAATTTTCAATTTTCTTCAAATAATATGAGACGGGGGGGGGGTGCGTAAAATTTGTAATCTGGAGGATATTTTTCTCTTTTTGCTGACAAATAACAAAAGCCTCAGCCATCAAGTTGATATTCATAACAGTTTAGAAATTTATTTTAACATCATATTTATTTAAACAGTAAATATTTTTAATAAGTTTTAATTTTATACAACTCAAAAGAGCCGTCACACTTTTTTTTTAAGAAATGTCAGACTTTTAATGACTTTGAAACTTCTTTTTTTCATAATTAACTGATTTTGTATGATAGAGTATTTCATGTTAAGTGATATTATTTTTATATCTGTTTAACTATAAATAAACAAAAATAATATAAAAGCTTTATTGCTTGAGAGTTCATAAGAAGTTCAAATGCTGTAAGTGCCAAAACTCCAAAATCTGACATTTTATCACTGCACCAAATCACAAGGCAAAAAAAAAAAACAAATAAATGATTTTATTGTTTTGGAGTTCATAAAATTCTGTAAGCCAAAAGTGTCAGAACTGGAAAAAGAATTTGATATTCTACCATTACACTAAACTATGTAAGGCTGTTACTACTATTAATCCCTACAAATTGAAAAAATCACTTTCCTGTGAAGTTTTATGTAGTATTAAACAACTTAATATTAATAAAATTAAACTTAAAAAAAGCAGAAATTAAATCAATTAACTATAACAACATACACTTAATAAGTTTCTAAATATTAATAAATTATCACTAACTAATGAATATTACAATCTTATTAGTAATTTCAAATTACAAATGTACTAACTTCTGGTCGACCGAGAACAAGATGATAATCTTGACTTTGATCACTCATGATGCAACATTGACTGCTACTGCCATGATCATCCAAAACTTGCTATTAAAAACAATATTACAAATATATAAAAATAATAAATGAATGAACAACAAACCAGAATATATGTAAATAAGTGATATGCACATTTTAAGATACTCCATTGTTTATAAGTTTTAAAATCACAAATTGTCATTCAATGTAAAAAAATATATTAGTCCTATCTTAATAATTTGTAATATTACAAATGAGACTATAATTGTCTTTGCCTTGAAAAGTGTATGTTTAAATATCATTTAACTGACTTAAACACAATAAATATATGCTGGTAAGTATCAATTAGTTTCAACTTTGAAAACAAACAACACTGCTTTAAGATAATTATATATAAAGTATGGGCTGTTATTCTAGCCTGTTTAATAGGTGTTCAAATGTGTTAGCCCACTTAATGAAGCCAACAAGCTGACTTATATGTATAAGGTGATGTGCCTATTAAACCTAGTGAAATGAAGTATACTAAAATTTACATATTCTTCATTTATATAAATATTTACTTCTGTTTTCAAAAAGTTAATACAAAATAACAATTTTACATTTATCATAATAAAAAAATCATAATTTACTTCGGAACAATAGACCTATCAAAATTGATTATACTAATATGATTTACCTAATCATCTAATATTTTCTGGTGGCGTATACATATTTGCTACCTGCTTAAAGTACTCTAATAAACTCTTGCAATATTTAAGATGCTTAAGTAACAGTAAAAAGTGCAAATATTGTAATGAATTATAGATAGAATTGATTAAGAGTAATTAGAATCAAATAATAAGTAAAATAATAATATGAAAAACATTTTACATATCGTTCTTAAAGAAAAGATTAAAACCTGTAGTGAAATTCTAAAAATCTGAAAAAGTGATTAAGCATAGTTTGGGTTATATGAAGTATTTGCCTCTCAAAAGTTAGAGAAAATTATCTGTGGATAATTCCACCAATGCTAACTTTATCAACTCATGGAAATAATTCTATTGTTGTCCCAACATAGTCTAACCATCATATCTTAGAGTTGCCTATGCAGATAAATAGTAACAGGGTGCAAATGTTAATATATCATAAGCAAAGCCTTAGTTAAAATAAAATTTCATAATAATATATATAAAATATTAAAAATTCTAAAAAAAATAAAATAAAATGAAAATGAAAATAGTACCATATTCATACAATTTTTGAGAGGAAATGGCTGTTATCGAACTTTTGCACAATATATGGACTGATTATCATGAGCATCCTCCATAATCAAAATAATGGCATCTAATGGATTATGTTCTAGTCAGGATTTTGAATGCAAAAAACAGTCCACATTATAGGAGACTTACAGTGCAGACTGTTGGATCGATTGTAGTTTAATGTGTTCCAATGTGATATTAAGACTCCTATATTCGTTCACTAAAAGCAATAATCTAATCATGCTAAATTTCAATAGCTATTAATCATTAAAATAATCAATTTTGATTTTTAAAGTTGCCATGTTACTGATGAATGGGATTGTGGATACAAGTAATCTATTCTGGGAATTACTAAAAAGAAAAATCTTAATTAGATCCCTGATAACAATTCTATTATTAGTGACTTAATTAAAAAAATGTGGTATTTTTCACTTGGCATAATAATAAATTGAATTTGAAGTTTCATGCACAATATAATGGTTTAAAAGCAGAAGCTTAAAAATGAGATAGATTAAAATTGCTAAAAAGATAAGATAACTGTAACTTTAGATCTTTTTTAGATGAATTGAAACTAACTTATGGTTCTAAAAAATGTTATCATTATCTCGTTAAATCTATGGATAACACTCACTAATAAAATATTTTAAACAAATAACAGTAAAATTTTGACCACTTTTTGAATAAATAATACAAGAATTGACAGTTTTTAAAGATGTATCCATATTATGTATTCAGTCTGAACAAAGATATTCACCTTAATGAAAATAAAACAACTCTTGCTAATATTAAAAGTGAAATGGCTGCAAGTTTCGTTGAGATACTGGTGAGTTTTTAAAATATGATATTGTTATGTTTGCTTCAAAATTATTGGAATTTTTTTCATGAATATATGGATCCAGCATAACCTGATCGTAAGGTTGCTTCTATTGTTGGTTCATATAAATAAAGAATATAAAAAAGGCTACAATAATTATTATGGAATATCATTGTTATTCACTATAACAAAAGTAGCTTCAAGAATTTCCAGACACAGATGAATGATTACCAAAAATTCATTGTAGTTTTAGAAAATCAAGAAATCTATATACATTGTATTTATTACAAGGCAAATGTGAGAAAATTGTCAGGAGCAAAATTGTGACTTATGTATTGCTTTTACTGATTTATTCAAGATATTTTAACACAATTAATTTAACAAGTTTGTAACTATATTTGAAATAAACTGCTTATTAGTCAAAACTTATTTGTATTATACAGCTTCTACATAAGTATTATTATTCTTAGAGAAAATTGTGAGTCATTTGGTATGAAAACTTCCAATTTACTTTCATGAAATGGGTATCCAGATGTGATTATGGTTTGATGATGATAGTTTTCTTTGAACCAATCAAAAGCAAAAAAAAAACTTCATGATCATACTTTTTAGATTCCTAATCATGTTTATATTATTCATATTGAAATAATGATGTACAGAATGTTTTTAATATTTTTGAATAAAACATACAGACTTTAGTTTAGTGATAAAATATTTTTTAAAAAAAACTTGTTCTTTATTATTCAGTGATAGAAGAAAAATCTTCAGCAACTTTTATCCTGAATGGCTATCAACTTCAGAATCATTACCATCATTATTTTCAACCATTATCAATCCATTGCAGAATGAAAGTCTTTGCGAGTTTAATACAGTTTCTCTGATCTCTAGCCTCTCTTTTTCACAACATACTATCAGATTTCCTTATTTTTCTTCCATCTTACATATAGTGTTCTTTATCACATGACTTTATCATATGATTCCAGCTTAAATATTGCTATTTTAACAACATATGTGGCATCTATCAATTACTAAAATTCACAGTATATGGCATAGAGGAGGTGAAAGAAAAAAAAAAGATATCTTTCTAGATATTTTACTTATAATCTCTAGGAATCCTATGTGATTATAATCTCTCCTAAGAATAGTTACAACCAAGTTTCATTTCAATCTCTCAATGACATGAGTAATATCTGCTTCTCTCTCTCATGTATTTCATTTTCCACCTCTTCTATTAGTCCTAACATACATATCACCAAGGTTCATTGAGTGATCTAAACTCTATGTATTGCTCTTATGTTAAGTGACCAAGTGGCAGGTCCATAAGTAAAAGCTGGTAAAACATATCTATTAAAAACTTTTCTTTTTAAACATATATTTCTTTTTAATTCTATTTTATTCCTACCAAAAGCACCTCCATTCAATAAATATGAATCAATATAAATATCTTAATAGTTTTTTAACTAGACAGATGAATCGGATATTGAAGTAGAACAACAAAATCTAATGTTCTGCCATGGCATTTAACAAATTGAAAAAAAAAGTATTCCATTATAGTGATATAAGTACTGCAATTAAATTAGTTATACATACAGCTGTTATTTTCCCAATTTTATTGTATGGAAGTGAGATGAGGCCTTCCTTTTGATGCAAAATAAAAGCATTAGACAGATTTCATTTAAGATAGTTCTCTAAAATTCTAAGAACCTGATAGCAAGATTATAAAAAATCAATTAATATGTTCAACTGGAAGCGATACTTATAGAACCTGCTTTATAAAGGCAAATTTTTGTTGAATTGGGTTAATAAAGAATGAACAAATCTATTTTTCAATAATACTGATCTTGAAGAATATATACAAAAACACATAGTGAATCATTTATCCCAATTACTTTACATATAACTTCACTAGGAAATTCCACATCTTCAAACAAATGCTGTAGAAAAAATTACAATAGTAAACAAAGAATCTCTAGATCTTTCCAATCATGTCTTGTAATACTTCTGGAAATATGAAGTCAAAATATAAAACAAAAAACTGAAGTCACAAAAAGATTATTCAAAATTCTTTTTCATGACATATAAGCATCCAAAATACATGAAATTACCAACTATGGAGCAAAATGGAAATTAATATTGTGAATTAAGATAAACCTTTCAATAGTTGGTTGGGTAGGAATTTAGTAATCTTGCTTTGTGACATAAATATATGCTGAGGAGATTCATGTGATAGTAGCACATTAAACTGTCAAGATTACATCTCGAGTTTAAATCTGGACTGAGTAAACTTGAAAAAAATACTTCGGAACAGGCATCAGATTTTTCTTTCGAGCCAATCCAGCTAACAGTTCAATATTGTTCTGCAAATAAGTATCTAGCTTTCTTAATTAGATGATACAATAAGTATGGAACTTTCACAATCTGGAAACTGGCAAACCTGGTGATTACTGCTTTCTCCTTTATGTACCTCTGTGTTGGATAAATTTTGCCCTGCAGTGGGCTATTTAAAAGCTATTTTATCTGTCTATCTATTTTATCTTCATGTTAAAATGAAGATTTACAAGTGTAAAAGATCTGTACCTATACTGACTCACCTTTGATATTTTTTCCTTAATTGAAACATTAACTGCAAGAATACAATTTTCTGTTACTACATACAAAATGGTATTTTTCCCATATGGAATTGGTCGAAAAGCTAAAGCAGTTATACAAGATGATTCTTCTAAAAGAATTTTGTGTTTGCTATGCCTAAAAATAATAACAATAAAAATAGCATTAGTAATATAAGTACAATAAACACAAGTTCACTTTTTTTAAAAAAAAAAAATTATTTTAAAATTTGCTTCATTTAAAAAATAACTAAGATGTTTTAATTATAAATGAAGTTTGTATGCCATATGAACATACTTGTAAGATGACAATATTGTACAGAAAGAAAATTAAATATAGTAAGACTACTGATAAAAACAAACAATAATAAATATATATATACTGTATATGTAATTTTTTTAATGTTTTTAATAAGCTACAAAAATTACAAATTATTAAGCTATTATTGATGTACTATAAAATGGCTTCTCCTTAAACATAATCAGAAGTTTTTGTATATAGGCTATATGCCCAGAAAGTCTGATATCCAAGTTAAACATTCCCTCCCTCCAAAACCTTTAGTACCATAATGTACTCATTAGCACTTCACACATATGATTCTTTTTTTTCTTTTTCTCCCATCCCATTTTAACAAAAACTGTTTTAATAATTCTATTATACTGTCTCCTCATATTCCTGAATTTGATGATTTAAATAAAAAATCATGAAATCTCAACCTCTTTCAATTTGTTTATCTTTAAATTTCTCTTATTCTCTGAAGAATTTATCCTGATCCTCTTTCAAGAACCTATATTTCAATATTTTCCCATCTCCATATAAAGCATATCTATAATATGAATCTTTATTCCATTTTGGCTTTCTCTCCTGGTATTTAAAGATTATTAACTTTGTACCAATAACAATAAGCTCTCATTAGTGTTATCACACATCCATTCATATTTTACAAAATTTTTATTTTTATACAATTTCAAACTATTTTTTTCTTCTCCTATTTGTTTTTTATTATTCTGTTTCTCTTTCTCTAATAAATTTATCCTTTTTTTTCTCATCCTCCATAAATTTGTACCTGAATACATTCACTACACATTTATTCCATTTTTTACATAAATATATGAAAATAAATTTTCTATCTATTATCTTTCTTGCACATGAATAAAAGCATCTAAGCAGCTTTTATTAGCTGACTTGGAAAAATGAGATTTAAACTAATGTATATATATATAACAGAATTCTAAGTACTGTAATAAATTATTATATATGACTATTTCCAATTTATGAATTATGTAGTTTAAAACAACAAAATTATACATTCGTACAGCTATTGTTTATATATAACTTGAAATCTTCAGAAAAATAATAACAACAGTTAAAATAACTCTGCTAATAGAGCTTCAGTAATAGTATTTAATCCAATCTCAGACAGTAAAATTGGCTTATTTAATCTGATAAAGATTCCTAAATAGAACTTTTTCCATTATTGTTACCTACAAGTTCCTAAAACCTCTTCAGTAGAATATAAGCAATTTCACCTCATTCTAGATTTTCCCTTAAAGCATATTCAGTAAGATACACTGTAGAACTTTCTCTAATGACTTGCTATAATGGTCCTTCAGAACTGCATTGGATACTTTGTTAATAATTTATTAATAGTTTAAATAAACATAATTTTTAAATCTTAATATGGGCATCATAAAGCAATATAACAAATCAACAGTGTGTGATTAGGTTAATACCTCAATAATAATATACTAATCCAATTGCATAGTACATAATCAGAGTTGCAATACAACACATTGAAAATTCTTTTGTTAGGCCAGTCCTGAGAGTTCACAAGGTAATAAATAAACAATGAAGGTGCCCCATTAAGATCAAACAACTTGTAAAATAGATGATCATCTCTTAAAATTTCACCCATTATTCTGACACAAAATTTATCAATAAATAATTTTTCCAAATCTTCAATGAAGTCAATAGTTCAGTTCAATGTTATGTATTTGCTCTAATTAAAATACATTTCTTTTTAAAAGCTCGGAATCTATATTCTAATAAAAGTACTAAAACTGAAATTTAATATTAACACATAAAATGGTTAAAATTGTCTACATCCAATTTCATTGATCACAGATATAAAATTTTGATTGTAACCAGTGATTATAGTATAAATCAGTGATTCTCAACCAACACTTCCTTCATAATATTCCTTTGGTCCTAAAAATTAATATTTTTTTGAAGATTAAAACTAATAGCAATATCTCAAAATTCTCATATTTTTGCTCATATGCCTCTAAGTGCAATTACTTTCAATCTACTATAGAACCATTTACTGTAAGTAATCAATGAACATTATTAGGGTATAGAATTATAAAATCCCCAAGTCAAAACTGCTTTCTGACTTTGGCTTTCAACAGTGAAGTTTAAAATATGGGAGTCAGCTTAGGTTCAAAATTTAAGATTTTTTTAAATTTCAGAGTATTAACTTAGTATATTATTTCCAGCTTAGAATTTTAATTCTTACTACTGAAGGCAAAAGTCACAACTGATCTGGAAATGGATATTACAGCACTATATCATCTGACATCCACTGATTTTTCTCTAGCTTAAACTAAATAGTTCTACAGTAAAGATAATTACCTTTTTGAAGATTTAAAAAAATATTTATAATCGAATTTAGAAAAGAATATTAAACTTTTAGTTAATGTCAAAGGTTTGTTTTAAAATAATTTAAAAATTAAAAAGAAAATTAACACATAGAACAAAATATGTGAAAAAAAATCAAAAAAAACTTTGCTATTCATCTTTGCTAGTACTTTTCACATTTTTATCGCAAAACATCACTATGCATATGACAAAATACTGCTAAAACATCAAAGAATACAAATCTAATGTACTGTACTTAATAAAAATCATTTGAATAATGATATTAAATAGATAAATGAATTTAATTCTATACAAAATTAAAATTAAAAGAAAGTTAAATTGTTTTGATGTTATGATTTCTGCTCAATATACTATTCCCATTTTATATTTGATGCAACACTTGAGCATGATGAAGAATTATTAATTTGTTAAGGTTAGGTAACTATCCATACGCTGAAGTCACAGATCTCCATGTTCATCGCTTTGCTTACAATTTCTTTATTTGGTTACAATTTGCACATTAGTCTTAAAACTTCATTCAACTAAATATGATACTGAAAATGATATTAGAAACTTTTTAACAACAGTCCACATTGCAGAATAATGTACTGAAATATTTTGTTCTGTAAGAAAAATTTTAACAACCATTACTACAGTTTGTTTCAATTCAACATCTTCTCATAATTTATAAATTCTTCATCTACAGAATGTTTGATTTCATTTTCAAATATTTATATGCTAATTTACTATCTAATCTGGAATTTCCAAAAAAAGAACTTCAAAACTTTCCACTATATTTTTGTGCGGTTTTTATATAACGATTCATCATCCTGTGTGCTTAAGAAAAACTACATAATAGTCTTAAAAGAATTTGTAACTATATGAAATATTTACCTTCTGATAGGCAATGAACATTGATGCAAAGTAATAATCGCTCAAAACTTTCATCATTTAAGCTCAAAGCTTTTGAAAAAGATGATCGAGAGAGTGTGATTTATTTTTCTTTATATTAGTAACTATGTTTTTTTCATAACTCAATGCTAGTGGTAAAATGAACAGTAATAATATTTAGCATGACTTTTTTTAAATAAGTTATAAAGTCCCTATCATGACCTATTTATTAAATTAAAGACCTGCTTTGTTATGTTAATTTCCAAATATTTTGCAGAAAATAATTTTTTCTTCAACATTTCTTTTTTTTTTTTTTTTTTTATGAATTACACATATACAAGTAACAATGATCCATACCTAACAATGTTGAACTTATTTAACTATTATGCGAATTCCATTGATCATAAAGGTCACTTCATATATTTACTTTTGAACTGTATCTTTACTAAGCAGAATTGATTTTATTATATTGTGTAGTGATTTATGGAATAGCACTAATTGGGTAGGGTTTTCATAATTAGACAATTAAATAGGTAGATATTTAGACCATTGTTATTTCATTACAAAAAGCACACAAATTTATTTGAAAACGTTAATCTATGTTAAAATTTGTCACAAAGCTTTTGAACATAAGACAAGTAGTTATTCATTGTAACTATAATGGTCAAATATCCAATATAATTTATTTATCCATAAGGTTGTCACAAAAAAAAATAATAATAATCAATCAAAACAGTTGTTTATTTAAATCTTATTTTGATTGATTATTTATTTATTCATTGTATCTGATGAAACTTTTAAATATCCCAGTAAAGCAAGATGACTTTATCATCTCATTTTAACCTGTTTTTTCACAAATGAGGCAGAGTGAGAGTCGTTTGTTTTTTGAAGGTTAAAACAAAACATATTTTAAAAATATTCCACACAATAATGCTTACATATCCTTTTTGATTTTTATGGATTGTTATTATTTTTCTAATACAAATAAGGGTGCTAGTATTATAGATAAAGACGCCATTCGATGGCGCTGTTTTCTCGCTAAAACTATAAAATATGAACATTCCCAGGCCGTTGATTTTAATCATTTTGATGTGTTTTTTGTAATGCGAAAATAAAATAAAAAACCAAATCGTCTTTTTTAAATATTATTTTTTATTAATATATACAAATTAAATGATAACAATAAATGTAAAATAAAACTATTCTAATTTGTAACTGATATAAGTCTGGTCTGCTTATGATTTAAATTCTTTCATGCGAATGGCAAAATGACATTGTACGTGTAGCAAATCAACTACACATAT
Organism: Epiperipatus broadwayi; assembly: GCA_028023455.1. Lineage (NCBI taxonomy): Eukaryota > Metazoa > Onychophora > Udeonychophora > Euonychophora > Peripatidae > Epiperipatus > Epiperipatus broadwayi. The sequence goes on from JAQFVV010006442.1 coordinate 171,693, forward strand.
ACCGCACACTTGCATGTAAAGCAAAATTGTTAAAAACACTATAGTTATTGTCAGGTCTTGATTAAAATTGATTGTAATTCATTTATAACAATACAATACTGTATAAGAATCATGCACAATCATATATTAAAAATATTGCTCTGTCATCTCATTTTGTCTAATGTCTTCCTGTTGCCTTTTGAAGGCATTGGATGCCATCACCACCCCCAAGGAGAAAAAGCACCCATGATGAAAATTATTGGTATAAACTAACAATTACAAACATGTTTGCTGCATAATGAATAAGGGCTTAAATTTTGAGTTATAGCAATAAGATAATCATCAAAAATCATAAATTGTGGAAAGTGTCACGGTTATCTACTTTAAATACTTTCACACATTCTAAAAGCATATAATAAATAGAATAATTTTCTCTTATTTATTGTTTCAAATGATTAATTACATGGACAAAAGTGATGTGTGATGCATAACCATTAATCAAATAAAAATCCTGTTCAAAAAGTCAAAATACCTGCAAGTTTAAATATCTTATCCCTCCATGCTTATGAATAATCAGTGATATCAAGTGAAAAATGGTAATAAAAATTTTTTTTAAAATCTCAAGCATAAAAGTCAGTGAACAAAATATTTTATTAGTGTTCATAAAGTAGATATTAATAAGCATCTACCCTAGCTTGAAAATACTAGAGACATTTAAACATTAGGATAGAATATTTAGGTTCTATTAAATCCTTATGCTTTATATTTTTGACCTCAAGTAAGTGTATGTGATGTATAAAAGCATTTAATCATTCATTCTTCTATATACGGTATTAACTAACTGGAATTAAATGCAATAAAACTTAGTGCTAGAATTTTGATATTATTTTAAAATCTCAATCTCAGTTTTTTATCCTCTTACACTAGTATTCTCCCTGTAATTGCGTTTACACAATATTTTCCCCTTATGTTTGCACTACTGCAGTTAAGTAGAGATAAGTGTAACATTTAGTTATAGTACTAGAATTTTGATATTATTTTAAAATCTCAATCTCAGTTTTTTATCCTCTTACACTAGTATTCTCTCTGTAATTTTGTTTCCACAATATTTTCCCTTTATGTTTTCACTACTGCAGTTAAGTAGAGATAAGTGTAACATTTAGTTATCTCATAAAACCAATCTGTTCAAAAATCTTTAATAGTAGTGCTTCTAAAAATAGTTATTATTTCTATCAAATAAAATTTGATTTTAAAGCATTTGAAGATGACAAAGTATTAAGATTTATTCAATCAGATTTAAGAAATAATTTCCAATGGAATAGATTTATTTTTTTAATAACTTCAGATATACTCTATTTTTATTTTATCCATTATAATAAAATTGCTATTATTATCACTAAATGAATATTTTTTTGCTGTTGTCTTTAGCATAAACTTAAAAGCAAAGGATCGATAAAATTCATTCAATTATGCTCTACATACATTCTTAATACAGTTAAATAAACAAAACAGAAAAAAATTTTATCATACATATCACTTCATGATCTTATTTAACAACCATAAATTAATGATGGCTTTTATATGGTTATGTTTAACACTTTAAATTTTGTTCAAATATCAAGCTCAAGTAATTTTAAAAATTCATCTTCCCTTGAAAATTTCTAAGTAATCCATGCATTTATATTTTTTTTGTTGTTGTTTTTTAAGACTGATTTACTAGAAATACTTATGACTTTATAACTTTTCCTTTATTTGAAAATGTTTATAATTTCCATACTTTAATTTAATGTTTTCTATAAAAACTATCAATATATTTTTAGTTCTTAATAATACGACAATTTTAAAAACCTAAAATTTTTCCATTCAAATGATATGAAAATAAAGTACAATTACAAGAGAGTACATTTTTTAAAAAAATCTTATATGATTTGAATATTAATCTAAAATACTGACTATTTAAATAATTTTTATATAAATTACTTAAAACAAAAATCTTTAAAAATATAAACTTCGAACACAAAAAAAAAAAAAAACAACAAAAAAAAAAAAATGAAAAAAAAATCTCTAGCATTCAAATTTTATAATTATGCATAATATCAGGAATTAAAGTCAATTTTGATGAACTTTGTGAAAGTTGAATTTTGCATTCATTTTTATAATTTTAGAAGTAAAAGTGTATTTATTAATAGTATATATGTTTTTTCTAATATTGTAGAAGTACTGAGTTTATTTGAATTAAATATTTGATAAATCTACAATATCTCAATTCCAATTGTTAGTTGCATCAAAATAATACATGTAAGCAATATTAGAAACTAAAGATATCGAAATTTATTCATAAATTCCATTGCTCGATTAATATTTAACCAGTCATGAAAAAATAAAAATAACTACGTATATACATATGTTTTAAAACAAAACAATCAACGATAGCAGAAAAAAAAAATATTTAAACTAATCTCTGTATTTCACTTATATACATATAAATAATTAAATGTAAATCAATTTAAATTCCTTAGTAGTTTTATAATAAAAAAGTGGGGATGTTGAGATACAAGAAATTAAAAGATAGAGTATTTCATCACAAGGAGATAACTACTGGAACTAAATTAGCTATGTATAAATCTATTATTTTATCTAATTTGTTGTATGAAAATGAAACCAAGACTCACTATAGCAGCAATATAAATCTATTAGAGAAGATTCATTTAAGAATGTTCAAAAAAAAATTTAAAAATACAGTGACAAGATCATAAAAACAATCATTATTTTCTTCAACTATCTAGAAGTAGTATTACAGCGTCCATTATTGTAAAATCATATCCTTGTTGAATTGGACATATAAAATGAATAAACAATCAAGACGTCCTAACAGGTGTTTTATGTTGAACTTGAGCATGGTTATAATAAGAGAAATAGACCATGTTTACATTATAAGAGTTATCCCTAAGACATACTGAAAGATATGGCAGAGAGTAGAATATATTGCAGAGCTAATTAGACATGCTGCTGAAGAAATAAAAGATAGTATCACAAAATATCAAACTAATAAAAATAGATCAGAATGTTCAATATGTGGATACATTTTGTGGTTCATAGATTGGTTTGTATAGTCATCATAAAGCTCATTTCTAAGCAGTTTTCTCTCTCTTTTTTTTTCTCTTGAAATCAGAAGGTTCATACATCATCTACCTAGATCACCACCAATCATAAATGTAAATTTATTCATCTTATTTTAATAATGATAAATTGTGTTTGGAGTTTATTCGCTTCCAAGTTTCTTAACATATATATATAAATAATTTAAATGAAAAATGCTATATTGTAAGAAAACTATTTTTATATGCAGTATGTCATTTTGCTCTTATGTAAATAGATCAACACACACACATAAAATAAAAAAGGACCTGTCTCTTGTGATATCTCCCCGATACAAGACAACACTTCCATCTTTAAAGCCTACAGCCATCAAATTAAGATTTTCATGAACACATAAGCAACTCACCTAAAAGATACATTGTCATTTTAGAATTTAGAAACTATGTTCATATTAAGTATAAAATATTACATTGCACATAAAAACAATAACATCATTAAATATTAAAAATAAAAAGTAATACCAATTACAAATTGCAAAATTATGAAAAAATAATGATAAACTTACATGTACTGGCTTATTTCCAGGAATAGCCCTTGTAATCCTAGTACACATGGGATTACCATTACGATCAATTTTATCCAAATTCCAAACTTTAACAAGTGGATTTATTCCTGGTTCATCTTCCTAATAAACAAATTAATGTGAATTTATATATATATATAAGTATTAAATTTATAAAATACAAATATTAAATATGATTTTTAAAAAATCTGCTTACACCAATAGAAACTAAGATGTTATGCTGCTTCATTTGATATAAATGTGTAATTTGTTGTTCATAAGCTTTGAATGAGGTCAAATTTAATTGCCGATCTAGAAAGTACAAAAAACCTAAACGGTCACCAAAGATCATGTGACCTCTTCCACTTGCACAAACACATAGTTCTGGAATATCCTAAAACAAAAATATTATCATATGTAATATATATACATATCATATACTTAAAAATTTTAAATAATTTGCAATAGTTTTTGTCACAGATTTTGACTTCTCAATACATATATATATATGTAGTTTATTTATTAATATTTTATAATAAAAAAATATTTACTTTGAAAGTAATATATTAATAAAAAAATGTAAAAAAGGATTATGCTAAAAAGCAAAAATAGACAAAGAAAAACCATTACCATAATCTTTCATTTATCATTAACTATATATTTGGAATGCATTAAAGATCAATAAAATTTTAATATCTTGAAGAAAAAAAAAACCTGTAATATATGAGTAGAAAAATGTGAATGATTAAAATAAATTGTTATTCACCTGTGTAAAAAGTAATATAGATATATCTAAATTTTGTTATAAAAAATATTAATTCAACATGTATTTTCATTTCTATGGCCACATAGAGTTTAATATAGCAGTTATTCCTATTATTTGGCCTAATTTCAGTTGAATATAATTAATATAATGCTTACTGATTATAAAGATCAACGTTTCATAATTCTTTAAAAATAAACCAAGTAAAATCTGCTTAATATAAGTAAGATTCAAACCTATTCTAATTTGTATTTAGTAAGGATAAACCTTTGCACAACTGATGGAGATTCTTCCCGAAACAGTCCTGAAATCTGCAATTTAGAATTTGACTATTATATATAATATATGGTGTTAAATTAAATATTTTCAGGGGCAATTAAGATGAAAAAATTGAAATAAAGAGGTATATTTATATAATAACTAAAAAAAAAATATAAGGCAAACACCAATTAGAATTGTTAACCTAATTAATGATTGCTGGGGGCTAATTCGACACTTTCCTCTAGTTATTACACCATTTACTCACTTATTTCAATAGTTTACATCTTACATGTTATTTAAACAATAAGAATACATAATCCTATGATTAGTTCTCTGAACAACTCATGTGACATTTGAGTGCCGCAATGATAGATTGAGTACTCAATTAAGATTTACATGAATTTTTTTTCATTTACATTATTCAGCGTGAAAAGAGATACTCCTGGTATCTAAATGTGAATCTGATACTCTCTGCTGTGTTAAACAACACAAATTGGCTATGAGCTAATAGAGAACATTTTAAAGCTTTTATTCAAAATAGTAAAACAATTAAACATAAAAGTTCTAAAAACTGGAATGTTAATCTATACAAATTTGGATGTAGGTACCTTATAAAACTTGAATTTCCTTAAAATTATTCTTTTTTGTAGTGTTTGGCTTCTTTCATTTCTTTTCTATTTTTTTTTTAAAAGATTTATTATGATAGAAATATTGAGAGTAGAGGGTTACACACCAACTGCTTCTAAATAATAAAAAGATCATGTTTAGCTGGTTCTGATGTGATAAAATCTACTAAATAATTTCTGCCAGTAAACTATTATTTATATATCTACAAAAGTAGTATACCAGAAACATTTCTTATAAAATAGTTAACAATAGATAAAGAGATTATAGTAAGTTACTTACATCCTGAAGACAGACACATTAATTAGACAATAAAGTAATTAAGATAACACTTGATCATCATTCCCAATAGTTTGTCATTGTTAATCTTTTACAATTTATTTTAGCTTCTTAATTTTAAAGCATCATAACACTTTTAATTACATACGTCAATAAATGTATGACAAGATTTGGCAATAGTAAATTACTGACAAGTCCTAGCAGTTTTAAACTTATAAACAACTTTTCAAGATTCTAAGTATGGTCTTTTTCAATAATTTACAAAATAAAACTTAGTATTTTTTTTTTCATTTGTTTATATTTATTTTATTATTAAATTATTACAAAGTTTTCATTGGGATAACAGTTTTTACGATATAGGAAAAAATTATGTACAATGCATATGTATAATATGCATGTTACAGTTTAATTATTTTATTAATTTAAAAAAATATAACTCCTGACAATCATATAAACATTTCCCCAAAATATCCTGCCTCTTGTTTTAAAGTTTTTTAATAATAAATTTCTTATTACAAGGATTGAAATAAACAAAAAAAAAAATTATTACTTACTGGTAAAATTTCCAAATAAAAATGAATAAGTCATAATAAATCTCAAAAAAATCAGATCACAACCATTTTTAAATTAAATTTTTATGCAAATCTCAATGAACAAGAAAATTCAGTACACAATACAAATAGTGAAACCTACTACCACAAAGGTCTCTGGCACACTGATCATACAGAAGTGTTAAAAATGCAAGTATAAAATTGTAAACAGAATAAGATTCAATCTGACCAGATTATACACCAGCAATAAACATCAGTTAATAAATATTTACAAAATTATAAATGAATTATATGTCTATACTTGCTGTCAATAAGCAAAGACATTTTACATTAGCAAGATTGCATGTGAACATTCTCATATCATACACTTCTATGAAATGAACAAAACCTGTACTCATACAATAATGTATAATCAAAATATAAATGTTTTATATTGCTAATAATAAACATGAATTAATGGCAGCAATAATGAACACAAAAAAATAAAAATATAAGGTTTGTTTGTATAATGTCACAAACTTTCACAAACTGTTAGGATAATAAGCACAATTGATTTAGTCTTTACATAACATATATCTGAACACTAAAATATCTGTGCACATACACTTGACAGTTTATGATAGCCTTGGGATTTCTGTTTGAATGAACTTAATCAAGTAAATATGGTTACAAATAACATTTTAACAACTGATTCAAAGAACTACAAAATTTTTAAGGAATTCTATCGAAGTGGCTCCACTGTATTGATAAAAATATTCTTTCTTTTTATCCGCAAATTCTTACACATCGAAAATGTCTTCAATAAAGCAAATCAAAAATTTCAAATAAGACAGCATCAATCTGAACATTCCTAATTCAAGTAAATATGATTCCTTACACTATTTTGTAGTAAGCAGTGACATTAAATTATTTCACTTATTACTATTAATTTAATCCAATGGACACCAGATAACTTAGGTTACAAAAGATTAGTGCAAAGTTGTAAGTCTTGAAAACCAGAATAAAAGTAGACTATACATTTGATAGTTGCAGGGCTAGATAGATTACCCAGAACCAATCAAAAAAATTTGACATTGCTCTCTAGAGACCATTAACTGACTTGATACATTATTATTAATAGATATTGAAAAGATTAAAAATGTCTGAAGCTTCAAATCAAAATTCAGAGAATTTGGTTAATTTAAAATGTAATATTTTGAATTTTCTATTACTTGAAAAATTAAAAAATCAATGAGTTTACATGTGTTTTATGTAATTTAGTACAGTGGTAGAAAGAAAGAACTCAACAGCTAAAGCTTAAATGACCCTATCACTTCAGTTGCCTGAACTTCCCAATCTACAAACTATTCTAATATTTTCATTAATTGTATTTAAAATATATGTACATTTTAATTTAAAAAATATTTCAAATCATTCGCTTGTACTATTTCTATCTATTTCTACCTTATTGACTTATTTCTTATCTCTCTTTTTCTTTTCCTATGTTTCAAACCAATTACTAATATTACCCCTGTCTATTTCTGTTTTATTTAATTACTTTTATCTTTCTTTTTCTTTTCCTATGTTTCAAGTGATTTGATTGTATTACTACTATTTCTATTTTATTTAATTAATTTTTATCATTCTTGTTCTTTTCCTATACTTCAACCCCTTCATATTAACTTCCACAGAAAATAATATTTCTTTTATGCAGAAGTCCAAATTTTACTAGGTATATAATACAGACAATATTCAATCTGCATTACATTTTGTTATTAGTACATTTACTTTTTTTATTTTCTCTTGATTATCTAAATGTAATGAGTAAATTATTTTTATTTATTCTTCTGAATTCTTCATTTACCTTTATTGCTATTTTTTTCTGATTCAGTGCTAACTAATATAGTAGTGTTAGTTAACAGCAATGAATTCACAATCAATCCAAAACAAAGCAAAACTCTCCATATAGTAGTGCCATCTTGTGCTAACAAGAGCAATCAATGGATGCCAGAAGGCTTGTGCATAAAATCCCTATCTAGTGCCTACTCATCCAATATCCCCAGACTAGTTTCTGGCTTGTGGCCTTCATCAGTGAGGAGCCTTGGATCTGAGAGCACTGCACCTAGATCTTAGGATCTAATGCAACCCTCCAGCACCCACCTTTTAACTCTATTTAACTACAAAACTATGAGAATGAAATTGAAAACACTATTAATATTTTCAATCCAAGCTCAATAGCTTATATAGTCATATGGGTCTGAACTCAATTCAGTACCCATACATTTTGGTGTCTTTGGATGAGTAGGCACTAGATAGGGATTTTATGCACAAGCCTTCTGGCATCCATTGATTGCTCTTGTTAGCACAAGATGGCACTACTATATGGAGAGTTTTGCTTTGTTTTGGATTGTTTAATAACAATTATTGTGCTAGTATGAGATAGTGATCATGTGATGTTTAGTGGAATTCACAATCTTTATTGTTATTTTTCTTTAATTTGTATTGATGTATATATAGTTAAAAAATGCATATATATTAAATGCTAAACTTATTCATGGAGCAACTATTTCTAAATACATTACTATAATAAATTTCAAACCAAAGAATCATTTTATAACTCTCTGAAAAAATGTTCACTTTTTCATATCAATGCTAACTTATTGGTGAGACAAAAGATGATCATTATCATCTGAACTCCATAATGTTATAAAGTAAATAATCCAAGCATATAATATGAGAAAATAGGTACTATTTATTAAAAAATGATTATTTAAGAATCTGATTTGTCAATTACAGTAGTAACTTATTCAGACTTAGTTGCTCGGTGAATAAGTCTATTTTCTCAGGATTAATATTTAAGAGGCATAATTGATGTACAGGCTTATTAAAATTATTAAGAGTATTAAATTTTATACAAAATGGATGCATAAAAACATTATTCGGCTGAGAAAAGCTGTACAGAATAGTTGAAATATAGTAAAAAGAAATAAATAATAACAATACAAGCAAAATGAAGAATTAAAAAATGTATCAAAATTTTTATTTAGTTAATATCAAACATTTGATCAGAAAAAAAAAGTGAAATAAATGTAAAAATTCTGAAGCAAAAAATGAAAAATACAAACATTTTAATACATAGGTCTATACTTTGCATATTAAAAGACAATGGTTGCCCATGACATCTCTCCAATAAGTAATGAGTGCTATTATGCTTATAAACTTACACTCATCTGATCAATACAAATTGCTCTGGGATCCTTAACCTAAAACTAATAATTGCTAAATACCCATTAATAAATGATTAATTAAGGATGCCTGATAGTGAACCAATTATCTGAAAGAAAAATTATAAGCGTTCTTGTGATTTTGAGAAAAAATTGCAAACTCACCAGCAAAAAATTCAAACCCCAGCATGGGCATCATAGCTTATTGGCTAACTATTATCCCAAAAATCCTTTTCTTTGAATACTTATTATCATTAAAAATTGCTGATCTGACATTAGATTCAACTAATGAAATAGTTCTATCTACATCCAGTTCTATTTTCTGTATTATTTCAAATTTGTTAACAAACTAATATTGTTCCTTAATTCTTCTCTGCATTTCATTTATTAAATTTTACAAATATTAAGATAGCGCTTTAATTTAAAATAAATATGAAATCCACAAAAGTAATATAGTTTTCTTTTAAAATATGGAAATGTAGGAAAATGTATTAATCATTAAATATATTACTAAAGTTTGATTCATTATATTTATTCCAATTACTCCACTAACAATCATCAATTTATACTTTGAAAAACTTATTTTATATCAAAACATTCTTACAATTTGTTGCCCAATGTTTTACCATTATATACAATTACTGTCAAGAGTTTGCTAATCAAAAAAAATCTTAACGTCATCATATACAATAACTGAAAAGTTGGGCAACAAATTGTGTCAAAGATTTTGATTCAAATAAAATAACGTTTTTAAAAAATTAACTGGTAAATATTTGTGAAGGTATTAAAATATATAGACTGAATACATTGTGGATAAAATTTTGGAAGGACAAAAAAGAGTATTAACATATACAATAGAGATATTATTAAAGTTTAATTCCATTAATTACGCTGTTGTAATTTTGATGGGTTTTTGTTTTTTTTTCTGTAATAAAAATATACAAAAACAGATTATTATCTGAAAGAAAACCAATTCTGAAAATTTGATAAATATTAGGGATAGTACGGTAAAATATATATATATTAAAAAAAAATTAAAGATTCATCTGTAGTTATATGTTGGACCATTTCTATCATTTAATTAAAATGTTAAAAGTTTTTGGAAAAATTAAAACCTTATTTATACTTTTTTAAATACTTCAAATTGTTAAAAATAATACATAAGTTAGTAAAAATTCAATGTTGTGAATAGTATTTTCTTCTTTCTCAGATATTGTTGACCTGATGAAAAATAGTTCAACAGTGGAACTGGATTGGTAATCTTTAGATTCATAAATACTGAATTTAAGATAATGCTTCTAAGATATTCTGGAAAAGTTTTAAGCAATTAATATGTCTAATGGTTCCAATTCAATTCCCATTCAGTACTATAACTGATCATACCAATAATACCTGAAGAGTAAAATACTATTCAAAACACTGCATTCAATATCAAACTATGAGTTATTATTAGCAATAATAATTTGAAAATGTATAAATAAAATTTGAATGTTTTTAAAAATATTTGACAAGATGAGCACAGACTAATGTATGAGTAAAATGCTTCATTGCAAACTTCAGAAAAACTCTAAAAAATTCTGTGAAAAAAAAAAAAAAACCACCAACAACAATAAAATACAACTTTGTTTCATATTGTTAGTTAATCAAACTGAGAATATCAATGAAGATGCTTATTTAATATCAATGAAGATACTTACTTTTAATTTTTCAAATACTTGAGCATTTTCTTCATACTTCACAACTTCTTTCTCAAAAAAATTAAAACGCCGCCACTAAATATATAAAAGTAAGTAAAATAAATCATTTCTCAGCCAATTAATAAAGTTTAAAATGAAGAAAAAAGTTACAAAGTAAACCAAAATTATATTTTTTTTTAAAAAAAAAAAAAACTTGTTCTAAGTAAAATTTAAAATATATTGACATATAAATTCTGATGCAAATACAAACTATATTTTAACTATGTATACATTCACACATGAGTGCACAAATATATACCTTTTTCATTTTTCTTGCATTGCTCATATTAAATAAATCTCTAATAAAATTCATTCCATCACTACACTGTTCTCCATTTGTTTTATTTAATCAATTATCTGATGAATACTACTAGATATTTGAAACTGTCATATAACTGAATGAGTGCAGAGAAGTGATGTGTATATACACATATATAGGTAAAACAGTTTTTAATAATCCAAAAACAAAGCATTACTAACCAGTTACATATCATTTATTCACTCTGCACATAGCTTAGATATATCCAAATAAGTTTATAATTATGGCAACTGTGCCACTGTTATGAGATCTTTATATCCATAATGCTAACACATTTGCCTGTTATGTTAGTATATGCCTGTTATGTTAGTATAGACTTTATTTCTACTTCTGCGGTAGCAATTGATAAAAGATTAGCATCATTCATCCTTGTATTACTTTTCAGACCTTTTTCTATCAATCCTTTGTTTAGTAACCAAACATATTTAAATATTTCCTCACTAATATGAAAAAAAAATCTATACTTTAAACACATTATATTTCAAATCTCTTGACTACTTCACACTTTTTAAGTTATGTATTTTTCCCTGCATAGCTTGACTACAGTCAAAATGTATCCTGAACAACCTATTCATTGAAAGTATATATTGAGATACTCTTAACACTTGTAATAGGGTAACAAATAATCCTCTTGAAATTATAATTTATGTTTTTACTAATGTATGCACATTCACACAACTGTTTATATATATATATAGGTGAGATTAAGAACACTATCAAATTAAAAGAATACTAGGTTTACTAAAATAAATATTAAATCATAAAATCTGTTATAGTGTATTTTATATGACATATATATACATATTAATCAATAAAGCAAGTCATATATAGCGTGACATTGTTTTATAAGCTTGTATTTATAAATATGTAATATAGAGAGCAGTGATATTATTATTTGTCAAATAGAAAAAGCTTATTGAAGAAGAGCAGACCAATTGACTTCAAATCAATGATTGGTTATGTCAATTCTTTACAACTTCCAATCAACTTCAAAATGTTTTATTTGTAAATATATATTTCTCATGATGGTTATTAAAATTTATTTATCAGATTGTTACATAGTACTAAAAAAATAATAAATATCTATCGAAACTGGTTGTAAAAACCAAAGATATTCCCTTCCATCTCTCTTCTATCTAAATATTATTTGAAATTTGCATTAGAAACTATCAAAGAAATGTTTCTCATCTTGAAATGACAATACTGGCAATTTCATTTATAGATGACAATTTCTTTACTTTCTGTAGCTCGACCAATATTTTCAAAGTCATTAAAATTATAAATAGTTCACTAATACAATCTATTAAATTTTACCACTGGCAATTTGATAGCAGAAAAGTTGATCCATCTAAAGTTAAACTAAGCAAACATCAAATTTTCTCTCCTCATACTTGGATAAAATTGATAATACCATTTTTGAAAATCTCATTGCCAGTCATTGCATATGCTGGATTCACTCGACAATTGACAAAATAAACAAATAATAAATATGGTTCTTATTTCTGATACTATATATAAATAATACCATCTATACATTCAATTATTAATATTTTCTTTATAAAGCTTGATAATTGTATAAATCAATTTGAATGTATCCTTATATAATCTGCAGTCAGTCATCAACTCCAAACCCATATTCCATGGTCATTTTCAAAGTAATTTCCAATACTTTTTTGATTCTGTTAATTCTCACACTTAATGTCACAAAATGACCAGTATATCATTGAAGAGGAGCATAATCAAAGTTCTTTGCAAATTTTATTAAGAGCTAAAGCATTCATAGTCAGACATTACAATTTGCTCCAAACTTCTACTACTAACATGGACTTATTGCTAATGCTACTCTATTTTAGCTACTTTTTTTTTTTTGCCTATTATAAATTGTTGTGCAGTTGGATGACCTCAACTTAATTTCATCAGTTAATATTCAATTTGCCAACAAAAGATTAAATACTATAAAACTATGAAAATTTTTGCTAGTAGAAAAATCACTTATCCTGCTATTATGAGATGTTCTGAAATCATTTGTAAACAGTAATATAAACATCACATGATCACTATTTCTTATGCTTGCTTATAACTTATTAAAACAAGCAAAACCCTCCATACAGTATTGCCACTCAATGCAAGCCAGAATACTCAATGGATGCCATAAGGCGTGTGCATAAAATCCCCATCTAGTGCCTACTCATTCAATATCCCCAGACTAGTTTCTGGTTTGTGGCCTTCATCAGTGAGGAGCCTTGGATCTGAGAGCACTGCACCTAGATCTTAGGATCTAATGCAACCCTCCAGCAGCCACCTTCTATTTCTACTTAACTACAAAACTATGAGTCTTAAATTTAAAAACACAATAATATTTTCAATCCAAGCTCATTAGCTTATATAGTCATATAGGTCTGAAATCAGTTCAGTATTATTTAAGACTTATAGTTTTGTAGTTAAGTAGAGATAAAAGGTGGCTGCTGGAGGATTGCATTAGATTCTAAGATCTAGGTGCAGTGCCCTCAGATTTAAGGCTCCTCACTGACAAAGGCCACAAGCCAGAAACTAGTCTTGGGGATATTGGATGAGTAGGCACTAGATGGGGATTTTATGCACAAGCCTTCTGGCATCCATTGATTACTCTGGCTTGCATTGAGTGGCAACACTGTATGGAAAGTTTTGCCTGTTTTAAACAGTAATATAGCAGGATTTCTCAATACAACAGATATATAAAATCTAAGGTCAACATTTTTCAGATGTCTCATTATTTAAATAATTGTTTGGTTACTTAAGCAATTATAAAAAAAAAAGTCAAACACCAGAAATGGCAGGGAGACTTTCAATTGAGTAACTTTTAATTCAAGAGACTGTCATTCTATTATGCGCTTAACACAAAGAGCAAAAATAAACAATTGCAGCAGATCCTGAACTCATATCTGGAGATAAGACTATTAGTGTCTTGGACCATATTAATAATTTCATATTTATTACAAATAAAAAATGAACATATCTGACAAATATATTTTTATTTAAAATGAAAGTAATGCACTACTAATAAAAACAGCAACATACTCAGGGTGGTTTACAGTGATTAAATTCAGACTCTGGAGAATTCAATTTCAATTCAGAAACTTCCAGCACTTCAAATATTCATTAATTTATGGCCTTGTATCATTATTATGTGTTCCCTATAAATATTTTGAAAGAATTATAAAAAATTTTATCAATAGATATGAGCTGTGTTTATAGGCTGGATTTAGATGCTGAAAGAAACTCGCTGAGAACAAATTTGATTTTCAACTACTCTCATTGAAAAAGGTTATCCAAATAAATTAAAAATTGGTGGTCCTTTTATTGATCTAAACTTAAACTAATGATTATTTTTGGAAAACTAGTCACCTAAAAGTTTCTAAATTCTTAAATGTAGTAATGATCTCCAACAGAAAAATTTTAAGTCACAATAAATGATAATTGTACTAGATACAGAATTTTACAAAATCATTCAATCAGGATTCAGTTCTATCACCTACTTTATTTAATATATTTGTTAGTTATCTTCCTGAAATAGAATATATAAAATTCATCTATACTGATAATATTGCTTTGCCTTTTTGAAATAAGTCCTTTCCTGAACTAGAAAAGCCTCTCAATAAATATATGAAAAAAATGGAAATCCTTTTCAAAGATTGGGATCTTATTCCTAATTAATGAACACAGTATATTCAATTTTTCATCTAAACAATTAGGGAATATCTTTTAACCTCAATATAACCCATCTGTGATAGTAATCTGAAATATGATTCAACCTCATGTTTTTTTGGGAGCGACCTTTCATCATAATCTAATTTATTTTCTTTATTTATTTAAGGCTAATCCAAAATTAATTTCTAGGAATAACTTTCTTGGAAAGCAAGCTGGAATTTCTTGAACTTATGATGCATATACTTTGCAGACAACTTCCTTAGCATTAGCATATTCTGCTGGTAAATATTGTGCACTATTTGGAGAAAGTTTTCATACTAAACTTCTTATACTCAATTAAACAATACCATGAAAATTATTACTGGTACACCTAAGCCTACTCTTCACATATTCCTCCACCAGATATAAGATAAAAAATTGCCTCACAGACAATGCCTAAAAAATTGTAAACAGATGGGACTTGCAAATATAACTCAAGATATAATTTCATCATTTAAGATTTATCTCAAATCAAGATCTACTTTTTAAGTGTTTACCGATGAACCTACAAGTGAAGAATTACAGCATAATTTTATGGAGTTCCAAACAAATATTTTTTTTGCAAATCCAACAAAAAACCAATTGGATTTTATCTTCCCAGACTAAACTAAAGACTCATCAAAACATTCAAGACAACCTATGATCACTGAGCTCATTTACTTCAAAAATAAAATTTAGCAGCCATTGATCAATGCAGATGTGGAGAAACACAAATCATCAACATCAGTGATACAGTTAATAATTGCTGAGAAGCAGAATTGATGTTTTTCATACAGCCACTAGAGAATCTATTTCCTGGTTGGAATCTGTATTATTTCCTTTGTGATATTTTAAACATTTCACACAATATTTGTGTAATGTACTAAATTATATGATTAATGCTGTAAAATCTTTAAATATTTGAGGAAGACTATCAACTATATGCCAACCATATCAAACATTACAAAAAACATAAAACGAAAAAAAAAATTATATTTACAGAATGAAGTGATACAAAATTCATCAAGCTGGAAATTGAATATAAAGATAAATTTAAAATTACAATAGGCAAATTCTCTATACTTATTGCCACTCAGTGCAAGCTAGAGTAATCAATGGATGCCAGAAGGCTTGTGCATAAAATCCCTATCTAATGCCTACTCATCCAATATCTCCAGACTAGTTTCTGGCTTGTGGCCTTCGTCAGTGAGGAGCCTTGGATCTGAGAGCACTGCACCTAGATCTTAAGATCTAATGCAACCCTCCGGCAGCCATCTTTTATCTCTACTTAATTACAAAACTATAAGACTTAAATTGAAAACACTATAATATTTTCAATCCAAGTTCATCAGCTTATATAGACATATAGGTCTGAACTCAGTTCAGTACCCATACATTTTGGTGTCTTTGGTTTTTTAATTACCATAGCCACCACTATCCTATTAGGCAGGATTGGTTTTAAGCCAATAAACATCACATGATCACTATTTCTTATGCTTGCTCTTAACTGTTATTAAAACATGCAAAACTCTCTATACGTGTTGCCACTCAGTAAAATACTGCATGAGTTGGCACTAGATGGGGATTTTATGCAAAAGCCTTCTGGCATCCATTGATTACTCTGGCTTGCACTGAGTGACAATACATATAGAAAGTTTTGCCTGTTTTAATAACAGTTAAAAGCAATAATAAGAAATAGTGATCATGTGGTGTTTATTGGCTTAAAACCAATCCTGCCTAATAGGATAGTGGTGGCTATGGTTATTAAAGAACCAAAGACACCAAAATGTATGGGTATTGAACTGAACTTAGACCTATATGACTATATAAGCTGATGAGTTTGGATTGAAAATATTATAGTGTTTTCAATTTAAATCTCATACTTTTGTAGTTAAGTAGAGATAAAAGGTGGCTGATGGAGGGTTGCATTAGATCCTAAAATCTAGGTGCAGTGCTCTCAGATTCAAGGCTCCTCACTGATGAAGGCCACACACCAGAAACTAGTCTGGGGATATTGGATGAGTAGGTACTAGATGGGGATTTTATGCACAAGCCTTCTGGCATCCCTTAATTACTCTGGCTTGCACTGGGTGGCAATAGGTATAGAGTTTTGCCTATTTTAATAACAGTTAAGAGCAAACATAAGAAATAGTGATCATGTGATGTTTATAATTTAAAATTACAAGCAAATCGACATGTATCACAATAACCTTATAAACATTTTAAAATAACATCATTATGTGTGTGTCTGCATGAAATATTCACAAGATGGGTTTTAATCTAAGAGTATTATTCTATAATTAGTTATTACAGTACTTTAAAATACATTATTAAATACCATCAATGTTGACTGTCAGTAGCATGTTAATGTTTTTTTTTTTCTGAACAGCCTATCAACCATTTTATTTCTCAGTCTGTTCAATGGCTCACTTATGCAATATGGTCCATTGGTGATTCTGAGTCTTTTGTGAAGATCTAGGAAAGCCAAACATTTAGCACCTAAGTCCTTCCATCATTAAACACAGAAGTAGTTGACTGGCTGACAAACCCAACAAATGGATGAACCTTGCATGCCCAGTGATCAAATAAATTTCAAATGAATACAGAATAGTTAAATATAATACGATAACATTGTTCCTCCCTTCCCAACCAATATCATAGAGTTTTGCATTTAGCACAAATAAACTCTTTTATTTAGTTATTGAATAGCATAACAACTCAAACAGATAGGATATTCTAACAAAATGCTATTCATAAGCTCACTAGAAATCAATTGATAATTATGGCATATATATAGTTTAATATAGATCTAATAGGTTAAGTCTTTGTTTTCAACTAAAACTGGCTTTGTGTTAACTTAATTATTTCTCTAATAGTGCCCAAGATTTGATACAACTGGATAAATAAAGTTTGGTATTTAAAACTTCTACAAGGCTATGTATTCTATTTTCCCACTATAACAAAACAGCAAGAGGAGTTCTTTACTCTAGTGCCATTTATAATAAATTTGAGTACATGATAGTACATTCTCATATCCAAGACCACATCAATGTTTTGGCTTTTGTCTTTATCTCTGAGGTTTGAGATTATGCATCTAGAAATTATCTAATTCCATTTTACTAATCTGGAGGTGGAGATTTAAATGTGCTACCATCTAAAAATCACTGATTATTTATATTCTGTCTTTATCATATTTACTCTATGGAATTATTAAGATTTTTCCAATATTCTTTAGATTATTGAATAATTTGAAATCTAGATTTACTTCGGTAAGATTTTTTTCATTTTCATCTTTAAAATAGTAAGTATTAATTACAAGATTATTTAAGTATTTTTTTGTCTCCTTTAGCATTTAATTTTGTTTTGATTCCACATTTGCTTTGCACTTTTACTTCAATCTTTCAATTTCACTCTTATCATACACAACGTATGTGTTTATTATTGAATTACATTGCTTTAGGAAAAATTAAAACTTTACTTAAAAATTAAAAAAAAGATTTATAAAAACTTATTTTTTATCTATTTTTACTTTACCTTTACTTTAAACCAAATGATATGACTGATACTTGGCTATCTATAATTTGAACCATTATACTAGGAAAGATTTATTTATATGTTCTTGCTTGTTAAATGGTGAAATTACAAGACTAATATAATACAGAAAATATTCTAGCCACCTTAGGAGGTTATAATGATTATAGAAAATCTATCAATTCATAATTGTCCATAGATTTCCAATACAATATTACTGTCAGAGACATGCTAGATCTAATAGAATTCATCTTGATTTTCTTACAGTTCTAAAAATAGTTTTAGTATACAGCTAGCTTTTATGATGCAAAAATATTATTAACAATTTTGATAAGAGTAAAAAAAGTCACTTAGATATCATAAGAATTCCAACAATTGCAATAGAACATGTCTGTTAATATACATAAGAACTACTTATTCATCTTTTTAACATATATAAATATATTCCTTTTACACCAGAAGCAGTCACTCACAAAGGTGAATAGCCATTCAAGTGATAAAAAAATAAAATAGAAATGAGTTTTGCAATAATTAAACAAACCAATTAATAAACCATAAATACATCAACATATATATCACACTAGTTTATTATTCTATTTATTTGATATTTTGTGATGCTGTCTTTGAACTTATTCTGCAGCAAACTTTGTTGTAAAAGAATTCAATACTATATCTAAATGTAACTCTCTATTATATTCTATCCTGCCATACCTTCTCATTGAAAAAGATCACTACTATACTTTTTTAGAATGTATTTCTAATAAACTTTCTAACAAAACAGGAACTCCCACAGAAATCATGCTCAAGTTGATTATATTTTTTTTAGAAATTCTTGTACCGTTCATTCATTTCATGTATATTCTAATGAAGATGTAATTTTATAGTGACTTCTATTCTGGTATCATATCCAGTGAGCTGCAAAACATTTAACCTTATGATCTCATCATTATACTTTTTATAATTTTATGAAGTATCCCTAAAAAAAAAATTTCTAATGTATTTATATTATATAGATAGGAGTTCACGTTTTGCTTCTATAACAGCTCTTTACATAACTAATTTAATTGCAGTAAACAATATCACAACAATGAAATACTATCTTTTAACTTGTTAGAAGCAGCAGCAGATCATTGAAGTATGTGTTACATCTCAATATCTACATCTATCTTTCTATTTAAAAAGCTATATTCTCAAACTAATAATCATTCAAGCTAAAGTTGAAGATTTTTCGTCAGTCACTGAATAATAAAGGATTTTAGTTTTTTAAACATTAATTACTATACCAACAACTTTACATGTTGTATTCAAAACATTACATATTGTTTTCTAGAATTGGGGTGGAGAGGTAAAAATGTTAGCCAGGGACGGATATATTAGATCGCCCTACATTTTACCGCACGTGTTTTTGAGTAAGAACGTATTATACATATATTATTTGTTCTAGCAAAATACCTACATGATAATCATCTATTAATGCTTAACCATAAATTGTTTTAACTTGAAATCATAAAACTCAAAGAATATGCAATATTTTTATCATTTAAGCTTCTTTTGAATAAAAGTGGGGTTTGCTGCATCACAAATGTATATGTTCATAACGGACACACCCTATTAATGAAAAAGAAATTAAATTTTAAGGAAAATGAGAGTTCATTTAGAATTAATATTTAATGATATTTTACAACAAACCTATATTTAAAAAATAAAAACATTGGGAACGGAAAATTACTAAACTATGCTAATTGTTTTAATTTTTTTTAAAAAAAGAAGAAAATATTTATTTGTAGAAAATTTTTGTAATATATTTGGCATACTTAATAGTAATAAAACAAAAAAAACAATAAGAACATGCAATCAGCTTTCCTACGATAATTTGCACAGAAATTACAGACCTGTAAAAATGCCATCCTGAATCACGTTTAAGATCTCGTTTTATTACTTATTAAATAATCTCCTAAACTGTAGAACAATCTTTTTTTCATTAAGAAAGATAATTTTTATTTTCAAAAATAAATAAGGGTGATTAATTTATAATATATTTGTTTTAAAAGCATTTCAGTTTATTGTTTTGGTTTTTTTTTACGAAAATGTTTTTGTAAAGTGACAATCATTTTTTTAAACATATTTGCATCACGGTTGCTAATAACAACGCCAAATGCACTCATTTAATTATTAAAGTAGTATGCACATTACGGATAGAGTTTTGATGTTATTATACTAAGTGTATGTGAAATATTTAAAACATGTCTCGGTCATCGATAACATTCGGTGAGTTAAGTATTTTTCAGTTTTACTTAATATAAAATAATTACTATTATTGAAAAATAATTAAATAGGACCTTTTTCCATGTGTCATAGCATCGGCCGGGACGCGAACCCACAACCGTCTGCAACCAACTACTTGCTTGCATGGCGGCTGCGATACCTCTCGGCTAACAACTTTCTTCAACTTTTTTTTTGTTCGTAACAGGACTTAAATCATCTTTAAAGTCCGTATTTTTTAAATATCCTGATTTCGTGTTTTATGAAAAACTTAACAATGTTTGAGAGTATTTTCTTGCTGCTTATTTAATTTTTGTTTTTGCTCCAACTTTTTCTTTGCCTTTTTAAAATCTTTATAAGCGCCCATGCGAGGTTTGTTGCAATAGTAAAGTGACAGATTCAGGAGGTCAAGGTCCATGAATTGCAGTCACGGTCTATTACTTCCGGTTCTCAAACTTTTAATGAATTCCCAAGCAATAAAGTCACTGGCTTGTTTTTTCTTCTAAGGCAAATTTAATTTAAAAAAAAAACATCTTAGTATTTTGATATCCACTATATATTTGTCTTCTATGCGATTTGGTATAGCGATAGAGTAGAAGAAATTGAAACTCAAGGTCCTAGAGTTGCAGCCCATGCTCCATAACTTCCGGTGTTCTGACTTTTTATGAACTCTGGAACAATAAAACCTTTCTTTTTTTTTTTTTTTTGCGGGCGTATCTAAGGGATAAAAAACATTTTATTGATCTGATATCAATCTTTTTTTTTTTTTCACCTGCATGGTTTGGTGCAGCGATAGAATGGCAGAATCGAGGGCCCAAGCTTCAAGAATCATGATTCAGTTTTGTTACTTCCCGTATTCGAACTTTATAAGTACTCCCAAGCAGCATACCATTCGATTTTTTTTTATTCATTTTTTTTAGTTACTTGTTTGTTTGTTTGTTTTTTATGTATTATTATCATTTTTATATTTTTCGATGAGCCTTAATGAACTATGACACTAGTTTTATTTAGAAAATATTTTTCTATTTTATTTTTTTTTAAGTTTATTCATAGTTAATCCTTGATTCTTTAATAGACTTTTTTGAAACTTTTTCTCATTTAAAAAATATTTTCCAATATTTAATATTATCATCATGTATATGGGTAAATATAATTTTTATTTTTTAGTTTATCTGGAAAATTTCCAATTATATTTTCATCCTCTTGGATTAAAGATTCACTTTAGTTATATTGGTTGAAATAAATCGTGGGTATTAAACCAATAAACATCACATGATCACCATTTCTTATCACTGACGAAGGCCACAAGCTAGAAACTAGTATGGGGGTGTTGGATGAGTAGGCACTAGATAGGGATTTTATGCACAAGCTTTCTGGCATCCATTGATTATTCTGGCTTGCACTGAGTGGCACTACTGTATGGAGAGTTTTGCCTGTTTAAATCATGGGTATCTTGTATGGAAACACTTTTCTAGTGTAACTCATAAAGTTTTTGAACTTGTTTCTGGTTAAAATGAAATATTTTTTATTTGAATCATCTCACCTATGACTCAATCATAAATTAAATAATACCCTTTTTCAATAAATGTCACTAAAATATTATAGTATAAAAGATGATATATTAAGAACCACCCCTTCATCTTTCTTTTCAGTTTCATCACCATTAGTTTTTGAATGGAAACATTCTGATTCTAATCTTCCTATTATTTTAATCATCACTGTGCATTATTTCCAATGAATAATTGATTCTAACTTCTCAAATTTGAGCCAGGTTTTGTTCTATTTTCATATATACTTATTTTCTTCACAAGCAGATTTTTCTTTCTTGGATCAATCTTTTCAAAATTTCCCTAAATGTCTGTTGCTATTTTCCAATTAAAATATCTAAATAAATCGAGTAATGGTTTATTTTATAATAAAAACATACAACACACAACTTTACCATATATTATATAATTATTCTATGTATCAGCTACAACTTTGACTAAAATGATAGATTCAAATTTAACAGTCATATTTTTTATCCACCTAACTTTACCATTTTGACTTAAATTTGCACTATGAGCATCAACAACTGCTAAAAATATTTTAAGTGTGACTCAAAAAGCTAAATGGAATCTTTAGTTCATTCATTTTTCTCACTATTTTTTTAATAAATAAGGGTTCTTATTTTTTAGACCATACAAGCCACCTGATGGTGCTTTACACTCTTTAATACTCATAAATATAACATTACCTGGCCAGCCTTTATTTATTGTCCGATTTATGGTATTACAAAAAAAAAAATCTACATTAATTTATCTACTTATTTTTATTGGAAACGAACAAGTTATTTTTTGTTTTTGCTTTTAAAAACACGCTTTTATTTTAATAACATTACTGTTTCGGACTTTTTTGTCTTTATTATCCGATTTCAGGTATTATTTTGAGATTAATTAAAATAAAAAAAATACATGTATAAATTAATTGCTGTACTTCTTTTGGATTGAAAAGAAAGTATAAATTAATTTATCTACTTATTTATTATTGGAAACGAATAAGTTCTTTTTTGTTTTTGCTTTTAAAAACATGCTATTATTTTAATAACGTTACCGTGCTGGACTTTTTTGTCTTTATTTTCTGACTTCAGATATTATTTTGAGATTAATTTTTTAAAAAATGCATGTATAAATTAATTGCTGTACTTCTTGTGGATTGAAAACAAGCTATAAATTAATTTATCTACTTATTTATTCTCGAAACGAACAATTTTTTTTTTTGTTTTTGCTTTTAAAAACAGCTGTTATTTTAATAACCTTATAATGCCAGACTTTTTTTATTGTGCAATTTTAGGTCAGGAAGGGGGAATATGTCAGCATGTAGTGATGGAATGTACGGGGGGGGGGGACGATGTTTTTGCCAATCCGAAGGATCATCCAAAAGATGCAGTAGCAATGCAACCTCAGCCATTTGATTTGTCTTGTATGGGTTCTCATGCAAAGCTGAGTTTTCGCATGAGTTTTCTGCAATGGTGCTTGTCCCTACTCTTTTCCAATTGTTAAAAACCTTTAAAGTTATGTATGGAAGCATGGCAATGCATTCAAAATTATTACTATGTAATACTACATCAGGTAGGGTATAAGATCATTACTTGGAATGTACATTTCAAGAGTTATGGCCAGTTTATTTCTAGACACCCTCACATGATACAGTAGTGATCTGGGAAGTGTGCACATTTTCAGAGTTTCACAAAGCACATCAGCAGGCCATAAGATTGGTGTGCAATAACATCTAGACCTGCTACTGGCTAATATGAACAGAACTGTTCTAGAGGCCATACGTTTGGTACGTAAATGGCATTTTTATGTGTTTTAGAACATAAAAAATGCCATTAGGTGGCTTATATATCTAAAAAATGGGTATCAAAAGAAGTTTAGGTTTTTCTTCTCTCTTACTTCTTCTCATTTAAATCAAAGGATAAAACTTTATAAAGGAAATAAATTTAATTATTTTGTTAAGCACCAGCCTCTTTTTCAAATTGCATAGCACAAATAAAATGACCATTTAATTATGCTTGATCTGATCATATAGAATAGCAAATCTGACAAATATTATTATTTAGGCTGAATCTCAAATTAAATGCAGATGCAACCCCAGCCTCTATCAATATGGTTAAACATTACACTTCACAAGGTTGAGATAATTTCTATCCAATTTCAAACCATTGGGGATTATTAATTAATTAATTAATTGTATGATTGATTGATTTTAAGAGTATATGGAAAGTTTGACATTCCAGTGTTTCCATTTATTTGAAGCACTGTATTTAATAATTATTATATATATTTGATATTAGATTATTTCATAATAGTTTTAAATGAATAGAAATTATTTCTGCTTGTGAATGAAATAATCTAATATCAAATATATAATAATTAATAAATACAGTGCTTCAAATAACATGCAAACACTGGAATGGCAAACTTTCCAAATACCCTTAAAATCAATCAATCATACAATTAATTAATTAATAATCCCCAATGGTTTGAAATTGGATAGAAATTATCTCAACCTTGTGAAGTGTAATGTTTAACTATATTGACAGAGGTTGGGTTTACATTTGTGTTTGATGTGAAGTTCAGTCTAAATAATTTTTTTGTCAGATTCATCATGCCTGTGAAATCAGAAAAATCATATTTAAATGATTCTTTTACATGTGCAGGGCAGTTTGATAGAGAGCTGGAGATATTGATATTTGGAAAATTTGTTAATAATAGTTTAAAGCATTGTATTTATTAGTTATAATGTACAAATCAATGACTATCAGTTAAATAACTTATATTAAAGAGTTGAAACTTATATGAATCATATCACTGAAGCACCCTCAAATAATTTCATTGTATTATACAACAATCAATGGCAAATTATGACTTATAGAATGACATCCTAATACTAAATCAGATTTAGCCAAAATCTAATTTTTTCATGCATAGTTTTGTTTTATTCAAAGTATGATATATCCATATAATTATAATCAATATGTTTATATATATATATTCATATTGCTGCTTTAACTAGTAATGATAGTCAATTTAGATACTTTACTATGACAACATATATTGAAGCAGTCATATATATATATGGGCTTCATGTATATATTTTGATACTAAATTGAAATATTAAAAAAAATTTAAGTATAATTTTAAATTCTAATTTTATAATTGTTTGAAGAAAAGGTGTCAAAATATGTAGGATTAGATTAAAATCATTCGGAATTTAATTAAGGAATGCAATTAGCAAAATTTCAAAATTAAATTGTGGTGGGATTCTTTTAGATAAGAAAAGAATTTAAGTTTAATTAATTGATTAATTTGGAAAACAGCCAGCCTTTGTTTGGAGCAAGATATATATATAGGCAAAAAAATGGATTAATTAGTTATTACTGTAAACTTCAGGAGTACATGTCTTGGAAAGTTAGTCAGCTACCGTAAACCTCTGAAAGAGAGTTAGTTACTGTACACCTCTTGCAGAGTTCTGGAAGAATTTTATTTTAAAGCTGTTAAATCACTAACACTATGACTACTAGTGAGTAGATCGCTACAATTTCTCTGCCCAGCTCCTGTGCAGCTGAGTTGGAGTTGCCCTTGTACTATAAAATGCTTGTCTACAATTGACCATCCATGTTGCTGACATGCTATGCCATCGCCATCAAAAGGTAAGCCCCCAGCATATATATCACAGAGTAACCAGCCAATTTTATTGCTTGCTAAGATCTTTCAAAGGTCTGCTTAAATAATAATTTAATTTAATGATAAATTTGAAGATAAAAGCCTCTCTAATATTCTCTTCCTTTGCTTTAAATAAATATATATTAATCATTCTGTAAAATATATTTATTATTGTATTATTTAGATATTATATTGCCTTATTTAAACATTTTCTTATTGTGTTATATCGCATTCTTATTTGCTAGACTTATTATTTAAGAATCAAATGAGACAATTTTAGCAAATATATTTGAGACTAAATATAGAAAAGTCCAGTAATTAACTAAAGATATTTAAATCCCACTCCCTCTGATTCTAATTTGTTTTTTATTATTTCAAAATTAGTAGTTGAATGATTTGCATAAAACTTTCAAATTTTAAATTAAGCTCAAGTGTTAAAATGTTAAAAGCAAACTTTGTTCTTTTTTATAAGAATATATGCAGGGCTGGATTTAAGGCGATTGGGCTCCGCACTTGAAGGGGCCCCGCATCTCCACCAAAATTAACAAAAAGTTATTTTTCCAAATTTAAAGCAAATTGCTTTTGACGATAAAGGATAAATTATTCAAATAATTAAAAATATATCTATTTTAAGTTCGCATTGATGGATGAGATTTATTATTGTGTTTATTATAATATATATATATACATTATAATACAGAAAACGGATACCCGTAAGTGTCGTTTTTGACTAACGTTTAATTAATCGGATAGTACTATCTTCTCTCTCAATTATTCTATTCTATATGCGTCTTACTCGTCGCACTCACATTCGTTTTTTGGCATTAGTCATTGCTGCGCTGCGCTCGCTATTGAATAGATGTGGCTATCAAATGTCAATCGTTTATTGCATTTGCAGTTCTCTATTCTTCTAATCGTTTTAATTATTAGTGTCGTATTTTGTGACTATAATTACTAATTGTTAAAAAAGGTAAGTACTAATTATATTACATAATATTTATTAATAAGAAATTATATTTAAAATTAAAAATTTAAGTATATTTTGTGATTAAAAATGGATTTAATTTTATCATTAGATGTCGAATCCACTGAAACGAGAAAGAGATGTGGGAAGAAAATATAAAAGTGGTAGTCTAAAAAGGAAATTTTTAAAAATAGTTAATGATGACAAAGATGAAGAAGAAGAAAATGACAAAAATGAAAAAGAAAATGATGATAAAGATGAAGAAGAACAGGTAAAAAATAAACAAGAAACACATTACACAGACCGGAAGAAGCAAATATTGGAATGAAAATGGAAAAACTGGATATAACTGATGATCCCGTTTCTATTTAATATATAGAGCGCAAAAAAAATCCAATCGGGCCCCGCACTTATTGGATCCGGGCCTGAATATATGTATATGTATACTGCGTACAGGATTTGTAAACAACTTTCAGTTTTTAAAAAAACAATTTAATGTTCAAGATTAAAATTAAAACGTTGTTTTATTTTAACAGATATATATGTATACTATACGATATGATAGTTCATTCTTTAAAACTTCAATTCTAATTTAATATTATCATTGTAGCTGTTGTATCGATATTTTCGTCTATATGCAAGACCTATGGGGCGGATCTCTAATTAAGCAGGGATTAATTTCTTTATAAAATCTTTTATTATATATCTTAACTGCATAGGCCTTGATTTAGCCTCTTTTAATAGATATTCGCATATTGTAAGCTTATGGCATGACCATTTACGTTTTATTTTATATAGATTTAAATTCTAAGGCCAAATATTCATTATATATAAATATTGAGTTACTGCGTTGTCTAATTTTATGTTTCATTTCATCGTGTTCTTCATCAGGCATATATCCCTGCTTCAGAAAGCTTAATTTGACGGGTTCCATTTGTCTAAGTTCCACGCAAAATATGGAGCATTATTTTTGTTTTCCAAACCCAGTGTGTCTTATTATTTATTGTTACCAGTGTAGTGGATCATTCCTGCCGGTTAATGAGAGTTACTAGGATTATATGAAGTCGCTTATTCCTTCATACTATGACCCATTTATTTTATAAAATTTGGATCTAAATTTGCAACAACGAAGATATTCCCATCGTGCCTTATTAAAAGACTTGAATATGACATCGCAGAGGTGATCATATTCCAGTTTACCTTGTTATTTAATTATTTATTACTTTAGCAACTCCGTACCATCTTCCTTATCCCTTGGATATATTAAAACTTGATATTTCAGCTTTTATTGGTCGTGATCATGAGAGTTATGCATTTATTTATTTAACCATATTTTCTAGAGTTAATTAAACTTACCTTATTTATTATTATGTACCTGTTTGAGGGACACCTGCCCCAACGATCAAAGGTGTTCATCATC
Organism: Epiperipatus broadwayi; assembly: GCA_028023455.1. Lineage (NCBI taxonomy): Eukaryota > Metazoa > Onychophora > Udeonychophora > Euonychophora > Peripatidae > Epiperipatus > Epiperipatus broadwayi. The sequence continues at coordinate 200,158 of JAQFVV010006442.1, forward strand.
TGAAATCCCTTATTTAGTTATCCATTATGCTTTGAAACTGTTACATATGCAATCATCAATTTATTTAATTTCCATTATCTTATAAGTCTAGCAATCCAATTAAGCAGAAATCACTTCTTTTGTTCATTTGTTGTAATTTTATTACTAATATAAAGAGTTTGTATTTTGTATATATGTTGCATTGGGTGTTTTGTTTTGTCACAGAGAAGTGATGTAATTAATCATCTAGTCTTAGAGTCTCTACCTCTCCCTGATCATCGAGCCTAAAAATAATGAGGTGGTATGTGGGTTTGGGTGAATTGTGGTGATTTAAATCACCCAATTGGTGAGTTGCAACTATCAGCTCATAACAAAGAGGCAAAACTTGCTATATGTATTGCCACTCCCTGCAAGCCCGAGTAATCAATGGATACCAGAAGGCTTGTGCATAAAATCCCCATCTAGTACCTACTCATCCAATATCCCCAGACTAGTTTCTGGCTTGTGGCCTTCATCAGTGGGGAGCTTTGGATCTGAGAGCACTGCACCTAGATCTTAGGATCTAATGCAACCCTCTAGCAGCCACCTTTTATCTCTACTTAACTACAAAAATATGTCTTAAAATTGAAAACACTAATATGTTCAATTCAAGCTCATTAGCTTATATTGTCATTTAGATCTGAACTCAGTTCAGTACCTATACATTTTGGTGTCTTTGGTTCTTTAATAACCATAACCACCATTATCCTATTAGGTAGGATTGGTTTTAAGCCAATAAACATCACTTGATCACCATTTCTTATGCTTGCATATCTGTTGTTCAAACAGGCAAACTCTATGTACATATTGCCATTCCCTGCAAGCCAGAGTAATCAATGGATGCCAGAAGGCTTGTGCATAAAATCCCCATTTATCGCCTACTCATCCAATATCCCCAGACTAGTTTCTGGCTTGTGGCTTCATCAGTGAGGAGCTTTTGATCTGAGAGCAAAAAAAAAAGAGCCAAAGACACCAAAATGTATAGGTACTGAACTGAGTTCAGACTTATAGACTATATAAGCTAATGAGCTTGAATTGAAAATATTACAGTTTTCAATTTAAGACTCATAGTTTTGTAGTTAAGTAGAGATAAAAGATAGCTGCTGGAGGGCTACATTAGATCTTAAGATCTAGGTGCAGTGCTCTCAGATCCAAATCATGAAAAATACATAATAAAATAGAAAAAAATTGAGACAAATTAAAGAAATGCATAATGAAATGAAAATAGTGTATGTTCAAATCAAAGAAATGAAAGAAAAATTACAGGGAATAGAAAATAATTACTCTGAAACCAGAGATGATAGAGCAAATAGTTGAGCAAGTCCAGGAAAAGATGGAGTTTATGAAAAAAAATCTTGTCTGTGTGTATTAAAACCTATCAAGATAGTGTGAAAGAAACAGTGTTAAGCCTAGGAGAAAGATTACAGGGGCTGGAAGTGAAAAGATGAGGAAAAGATATACTTCAAATGGAGGATTCTTCATTAAAAGAAATGGTTGTCATCATATATGACATAAAATCAGATTATGATAAATTGAGAGACTGTATAATAATATAAAGAGGAAAATCAGTGTAACTCTATGGATATAATGGTTCAAGAAAAGCAAGAGAATACATTAGTTAAAGTCCAAGATGGACTTAGTGAAAATATAAAAAGCATTAATCAATTTTTGAAGTTAAAAATATTTAGAGTAAATGCATAAGAGACACCAACGAAGCATCTAGGTAGTCTAGAAAGTTATTTGAGCTGAATCTGATAATTAAAAAAGGGCAAGTAACCATTGTGTATAATAATCTTAATGGATTGGCTAAGGAATGGTCGAATTCACTGATAAGCAAATCAATGACTTATTTGGAATATAAAAACAGATCTTAAGCAATTTTTGGTCAAAGAAAGATTGGAAGTGATAAAGATCTAGATCATGCAAGAGAAATTTCATATAAAAGAGTGTGAGACCTATGTATAATTTTTCAGAAGACAGGTCACCAAATTATGAATATTGTCTGCATGTATGATCATTGGAAGTAAAATAATAAGGATAATAAGGCACAATTTACCTTTCAGGATTGGTCAAATGGTTTTTAGTACTGACAGAAAGAATATTGAAGATGTGGCAGATATCTTGATTTCTGAAGGTAGTTTTTATAGAGTGAAGAAAGTAAGCTTCCTACTGTAGCTAATCATCATTTAAGAAAAGTGATGCATCCATTGGTAGCATGAAGGTTGATTATAATCAGATATGTACCAGCAGAGAAATAAAAAAATTATGAAACTAATAGAAGATCTGGAGTGAGACTACACTCAATGAGTCAATCATGAATGGAGGTTAAGCAATCACCACCTTTATCTTCTGTTTAAGGTGCAAATGAGACATCTACAAAAAATGGAAAACAGATAGAAAGAGGTAGACCTAGATAGTAAAGAGGTTTTCATGTCAGCATAAGGCAACTAACAATATCCAGGATGAAGGCAAAACAAGTGAAATCCAAGAGATTACCAACCCCATCTCCACTTAGGATCTATTTCAGAACATGTGAAAGCTATTATTAAAGATAAAGGATGGCTTGCTCCCTGTCAACTTTAGATTTGTTACAGAATTAATGATTTTGGATGATAATAATAATAATGATGATGATGATTTTTTAATAAAAGAATATCTTTCATTTTAAAAAATTTTTAATAGACAAAAATGTCAAGAAATAATTATAAAATTATTAATGGTATTGTGATTGAAGAAGAGAAATGGAATATTTCACAGTCCCATTGTCTCTTCTTGATGAGAGGGGATATGTAATGGTTATACTGGCCATGCCAAAATTATTTCATATTTTTGGAAAATAACATGATTTATTCCTTTAGTTAATTTTCACTTTGTTAAAAAAAGATATTTTAAATTCATTATGGAGATGGCTTCAAAAAAATTATAAATACAACAAAAGCTTTGATATGTAAATGAAGTTGAAAAAATTATTAAAATTTGATTTTTTTTTATCTCACCCTCTTTACTCTTGTTTGAAGTAGAGGAGAAAAGCAACATAAATTATTAAATAAAAAGAAAAATATACACAAGAAGTGAAAATTTCTAATTATTATTTTCATTTACTTAAAGTGATGGAAATACTTTTTGTACTCAGGATTATATGGAAAATGAAATGCTAATTTAAAGTAAATAGCTCATTGGTTCCAAACTTAGTGCAATTCCCAATCTATTTTTCTTATCAATTAGTTAAAAACTGCTATAGGTAAATGGAACTCTGCAAATGGATTTCCAGAGAAGAAATAAGGATACTAATACTTTGTGTAATTTCCTTTAATGGGTTACTTAATGATATTGAAAGGAAGAAAAATATTTAAGGAAGAAAAAACTTTCAAGATAGTGGTAAGATAATCTAAAGCCAGAACTTTTAATGTTTTGATATTTTTAATTATGAATATTCAGGACAAATAAATGAAAAGAATATTGAACTTTTAAAAGACTAAAACACGAAAAACTTGTCAAAAATAACATTATTTTTTTATGCATTGTAATTAATAATAAGAATAAAGAAATGAGACTATTGCTAAAAAAAACTATCTAGCAATAAATGATAATAATTCTTTTTTTTATGTGAGAAGTTGTCATGTAAAATTATGAAGAGATAAAGCATTTGAGCTTTTATTATAATTTCTGACTTGAAAAGTAGTCAAAGAAGAAAATCTCACAAAGAAGTTTTCGGTGATTTATTTTAATATCTATTTATTGATTTATTATTTTATTTTGTCATTAATAAATTGTTTCTTGATTTATAAACTTATTGTTATTTCATGCATCATTAAAGCAAGTATAGAATGAAATACTTTGCTATTTTATAAAACACAATAATTAATTATATTGAGTTAGTGAATTGCTGTAATACGTTTATCTTATATATAACACCTGCTGATAGAATATACACAAACACCCTTGTCTCAGAAAAAACCCATAGCTTTGAGAACATGCTCTCCAATTAACATTTGGGGTATACAGTAGCTAAAGCAAATGAATATTTGTATGAAGAATGAGCTTTAGTTAATCAACTACTAGTATCATATTATTTTACTTGTACATTTTGCTACTTCTGCCTACATTGACCAGAGATATTATATATATATGAAATCAATGGGAACAGAATAGCAAAATCACCTTTTTATCTGGCCTATGTTAATGCATAATAAATCAAATAATTTTTTTTTTGATGAAATTGATCATAGGATATTCTTGCTACATGTTGGTCATTGAAATATAATGGGAAAAATGATAAATGTGATGAACATAGCAAAATCATCTACTGATAATGATCAGAAATAAGATGATTAAACAGAACACTTAATAGCCATGATTTGATGCTTTCTATATATGGAAGTGAATATATGTGTTGATAAGGAGATAATAGACAATTATTTATCTGAAAGTGATGGTGATGATAATCCAATGTATCAACATCAAATATATGTATTGCAATAATAATTTTATAAAATGATCTAAACCTAGGCAAAGAAGATTCCTTAGCCATCTAGTAAAAATACAGTATTTATTTATTATGAGCTTGTTTTGCTCTATATATCAATGACATTTTTGACCATACAATATCATACAGATATTACTCATTAATAAGAACTATAAAATAATATGGGTCAATTTTATGAAGCTGAAGAAAAACAGCCTAATCTATCTTTTTTTAATGTGGTTTATTCTCTTACATTTATCCAGATGTAGCATGAACAAAACAAAGACTTTATGTATTTTTTTTTAATTAATAATAAAAAATCCAGTAAAATAAAATCAATTAGTAACATACACTTATTTAATTATTAGCAATATGAGTAACAGTTTGCAAGATTTAATTACTGTATTTAAAAAATATTAAATCATTCAATAATGAATTTTGAAAATTTATCAAGATATATTATTTATTATAGAATTTTTATTTTTTCATCTTTTTTTTTTTCAAGAATTAAAAGCAAATTGGGTTAAAATTTCTTAATTATTTTGAAAATACTCTCATGTCATGCTTCCTCTACACATATGTACAGAGTGAAAGTCAAAAGATATTTTTAAAAAAATAGTCATAATAAACTAACTTTCTTTTCAAATGAATGTTTAAGTTAATCTGTACCTATACACCCATTCTCACTATGTATGCCTCCTACAAACAACATTAATTCTCCAGAAAACTAGAGATATTACACACTCAAATATTCATACCAATACTATCTTAATAGCTTTTATCACATCATTCTCATGTAGGTGCAGACTGGTTTCTATCCATTTAACACCTTATAGATAGACAAACAATCACTGCAATGTGTGTATGTATATATATAAATAAATAAAAATTGTGTGATTTATAAATGAATATGTAGGTGTGGCAATGGATATATAGGTGAATCTATATGTACATTGGAAAAAAGAACTAAAGAACACTTGCTATTATTAAAACATGTTCAGAAATTGAAATAAAATTGCATAGTAGATAATAATATTTCAGCATCTGTTTTTTACAACCATAATAAATCATGTCTTTATGGTTTTGACTTCAATTTTAACAGTGTAAAAATATTGCAAATTGAAAAAAAAATAACAATAAAAGAAAAATAAAGGAAGCTATGCTAATATACAAATATAAACATGACTTAATTAACAGGCAAGCAGCAAACGTTAAGATCACAGAATTGTGGGAAAGTTAGCATTTCAAAGCGTTAGTTGACACAGATTACTGGGATAATCGAAAGCGCTCCTAAGTGGATAAAATATTGTTTAATTATTTAGTTACTGTATTTACAAATATTCAGTTGTATAATTACGTATATTGCTTTAAAAATACAGACATCGAATTATATTATTACATATATATATATTGTAATGGTCTAAAATGTACAGCTCCCATAAAAATCACCCAAGGGCAATTTGCATGGGAGCTCCACATTCTGACATAACATGATCAAAAACTTTTTATAGCCTGCTAAATCAGCTAGATGCAAGAAACTATCTTAGTTTAATTAACCTTATTGATTGCAAATAATGACATGCTAAAAATAATGAGACATTACAAATTTATTTATGTATATACATTATTATTACAACACAAATGGTAACATAATTGACAATCATCCACAGGAAACATTAGTTTATTAGTTTTTTTATCCAATATTAAATTTAGAGTAATAACTTTTATTTTATTTAACTGCTGTATCAATTTTGAAGATGAATATGGTTAAAGATTTATTGGTTCTATTGGTATTACTATGCACAGATAATATATGGTACAATACACTTTAATTATGTCTAGACAAATATAAATTCACTGCACAGACGAACTATCACTACTAATTACTAATACAATTGATCACTATACAGTTTTAAGACTTAATAAGCTTACAGATCAAGGATACACTAAAATTACAAACTACAATCAATCATTTCAGGCTCTGGTAAATAACTAAACAATACAAAGTGAAGGTAAGAGGCAGGAAACAACATCTGCATTACACTAATTTATGAACATATGTATAAAGCAAAGCACCTGATATACAGTAGGGATGTGCATCTACCACATACTACTGCTCAAAGTAAATTATTGAATGTAAGTGGCCTGCCAATGCAAACAGTATGACACTCATTATGAATACAAAAAACGCATATAAATTAACATTGCACATAGGTCAAACAGCTAGAAACAAACGTATATTATCCACCCAAATAACTTTAATACACTTAATTATCTTTTCCCATGCTTGTGTATTCTCAAACCTGGAGGGTATTTAGCTTAAAACTAAACTTTTAGAACTATTAAAAAGACATAAACAGACAAACTTACTTAATTTAGCTAAAGGGTAAATCTGATTCAGATTTGCCATTTCACAGTCTGACCCACCTAATTATTTATTTTATTAACATTTGCTTTTTTTTTATAATTCTAAAAAAAACATTTTTAACTATCCTGAATAAATCCTATAATTTATTTTGGATCATAATTGTACTAACACTTATTCTATTTTATTATTATAAGAAAAAAATTCAAATAATTAACTTCGAATTTTTTTATATATTTTAGATATACTGTATATGTTTAAAATGCTTTATTTTTAGTTCAAGAATCCAAGATGGCCTTTTTGAAAAGATTTGTACCTCGACAAGAAGTTTAAAATAAATGTTTAAATTAAAAGCATTGATAAATTACCAAAATCCATTCACTATGGAATCTCTATTCATTAATTAGTAGAGATTCTACATTGTTATCTAAATTAAAACCTAACATAAAATTATATTGAAATATATTGATCCTTATCGAGGTACAAACTTTCTAAAATTAGAATAAAAACCAATTTCTATTGTTTTCTGAAAGATCACCTGAGGCAGCAGGAAGTAATAAATAGTGACCTTTTTAGACAGAGAGTGACCAGAACTAGACAGAACAGACAGAGTTGTAGAAAGCACACTATGATGATCGAGGAGTAAAACAGGGTAATCACTGCCCTTTCCCTCCTGAGACCCAAAATCTTCCGTTATGCTGCTGCCAGAACATGCCATCAACTGCCATAAGCCATCAATGTTCGCCCGCAGAACTCTTCCCAGGGAGCACCAAGGTAGTCATCCAGATTTGACAAAAGTATTATTAGAATGTAAATATAATTTCGTAAAGCTTTAAAATGTCAAAAGTTAATTTTTATTAAGAATCTTTTTTTTAACTGTCCCTTTAACCTGTTCTTTTAAATTATTTATAATGTTTTTCCTTTTGATAACTCAAGCTCACAATAATTTTCTAATATTTTTAATTGAATATGAATTTATTTGTTTTATATTAATTTTAGCATGAGATTATTTCATGCTTTGATTTTTTTTTTGTATTTCGACAAGCTTCACTCGCGGGGGCTCAGAGTAATTTGCTAAGAGAGCAAATTATGTTTTATTAGAGGGAGTTCAGGAAAAAACGATTTGATTTTAAAAGTAAAGTAAGTTGATCTATTTTCACGAGTGAGGTTATGTCGAATATATATATATGTTTCTAAGCAAATCCACCGTAATTTCAAATAAATTTATTATAGATTTCCCACAATGGGATTCTATAATTTTATATTTCTGTAATTCAAAATAGAATAAAATATGCTATGGATTTTTGACCTAGTAACAGCGCCGCTGGATAGTGTCAGTTAATTATCATGCATTTTTTTTAGTTAGGAAAGAGGGAAGGTTTATCAGCAGAATTCATAGAGGCAAATATGAGGACTCTCTGTAATTCCTATCTCCTATCGATACATGGACATGACATGTGGATGTATTGATTTTCCTTTTATTCTTCGTTGGAATAGACATACGAGTGTCCGTAATCCGGCTCGTATTTTCTTACGTTTCTTCTCTCCATTTTGCATTCGTATATTTATTAACCTGACATTATTTTGCTTTTATTTTTCCTATCTAATATGTAAGCCATAGGGATATGATTCTACCGAAAGGATCTTCGACTTGAGTAATCGACTCTTTTGTTCGTTTGCGTAATTAGTTAAAATTGTTTGGTTTTGGCTAATTCACGGTATATTTCATTATAGGTGATGTGTCTTGAAGTTCGCCATGGAGGGTGGTCCAGAAGTTACACTATGGGTCAGATCAGGAGTGTGAACACTGCGGGGATTATCCGGCCTTAATCGAGGCTCCCTATATATCTTAGTGCTGCACTGCGCTATGATATCAAATCTCCCGAAGTTGTTGCCTTCTCCATTGGCTCTTATATGCCTTCCAGATTATTTTCTCCGACGAGTAAATTATTCCTTCTTCCTGACCGTGGAACTTGGGTATGACTGGCAATTTCTGGGAAGGGTTTTTTTTCTCTATATGGCTATTGTTCTCTAAAGTATTTTTTACCAATGAAATCTCTACATTCTGAGAGCAAAAGCTTATCTCCAATCAGAAAGGTCCACTTATAAATGTAAGTAAATTCTTATTAGACAAAAGTTATCAATTGCCCCAGAAATCTCTTGAATATTTTAACCTGTATAATTTTAATCCAATTATATATATATAGCACTCCTCCCCTTTACTTTAGAGAACCATGGTTCCCCCCCTTTTCCTCTTTTTTTTTAACACAAGTAATCATTAAGGTAGACAGGAGGCTTCCGCACTCTTTGAGGTTTATCTTTCCCTGGTTTAAGATTACTCTCATATGTGGTTACTTCTTCAGCCATTTGGTCAGCTCCCTTTTCTTCTATAATTTCATGATTTAGTCCTGTGTAGGGACTTGTTTGTTACTCGCTTCTTAATGTGGTTTGTGTGGCGATGGAATTGTGTGCCCGTTTCTGATTCTATGAGTACAATTTTGTTTGAAAGTATTTTCAAGATCACACCTGGTGTCCACTTTTTTTTTAGGGAATCTCTAACCCAAATGCTTTGACCCACCCTAAATTCTTTGCATTCCTCTGTCGTAGTTTCAATGGATTCATGTTGTGGGTGTAGTAGTGATAGTTTGGTTCTTAGTTTCCGGCCTAGTAACCTTTCAGCTGGTGAAATCCCAGTTGATGCTATGGGTGTGGAATGTTTGTAAAGCATTGCTAACTGAAGAACTTCATGGGTTTGTTGAGATTCTGATTTGTTAAGGGCTTGCTTTAACTGGTGTACGGCTTTTTCAGCCAGTCCATTTGACTCTGGGTGGTAGGGTGGAGTGTAAATGTGTTTGATACCCCATTCCCTTGTAAAATCTTTAAATTGGTCTGAGGTAAAACCAGAACCATTATCTGTTACCAGGCTTTCTGGTATTCCATGGAAAGCAAAAATTTCTTTAAGAGTTGATATTGTTTCATTAGACCCTGTATTCCTAACTAGTCTATATTCTACCCAGTTAGAATATGCATCTATTATAACCAAGAATAGGTTTCCTCTGAAAGGCCCTGCATGGTCCATGTGGACCCGCTCCCATGGTTTAGTTGCAGTTGGCCATGATGTATACGTTCGCGGTTTCTGATTTGCAGTTGACTGGCAGTTTGTACATGCCTTTACAGTGTTTTCGATGTCTTTATCTATACCTGGCCACCATACATAGGAAAGTGCCAAAGCTTTGGCTCTTACAATTCCAGGATGTCCATCATGAATCAAACTTAGGACTGCTGGGCGACCTTGAACTGGTATGATTACTCGATTGCCTATCAGTATGCATTCTTTATTTATTGACAGTTGGTCTCATGCTTTCCAGAATGCCACTGGGAGATTGTTGGGTCGTTTAATTGGCCAGCCATTACATATCCAATTCCATACTAGTCTATACCCATCGTCTAATTTAGTCCATTTTGCTACTAACTCGCTATTCAACACATTTGATTCCCATGTATCTATGTAGTTTATAGAGACTTGTCCTATTGTTTTTTCATTATTATCTGGTATTCGGGACAGTGTGTCAGCATGTGTTATAAAGCTGCCTTTCCTGTATTCAAGGGAATAATCATATGCAGATAATATTTCAATCCAATGCAGCATGTGTGGGCTTAAGTGATCGGGTAATTGTTTTGACCTCAAAAATATTCCCAGTAATGGTTTGTGGTCAGTGATTGCTGTAAAATGCCTTCCATATAGATATTGGTGGAACTTTTTTATCCCAAAAATGATTGCCAAGGCTTCTTTGTCTAGTTGACTATAGTTCTGTTCAGACCTTGATAATGTTCTTGAAGCATAAGCTATGGGTCGTTCACCTTCATCTGTGGGGTGGCTTATTACTGCTCCTACTCCATATTCTGATGCGTCAGTGGTTAATATTACCTGTTCATTGTTATTGTAGTTTATGAGTAGGTCATCTGATGTTAGCAAGCTTTTTGTCTTCTTGAATGCATCTTTATGTATTCTATCCCAGCTCCACTTCCGGTTTTTCTCTAATAACTCGTATAACTTACTGGCAATGTGGGCTTTCCCTTTAAGAAAACATTCAAAATATCCAATAAGGCCCAGGAAAGATTGTAATTCCTTGACATTCCGAGGTGTTTTTGCATTTTTAATAGCCCGTATCTTTTCAGGCATTGGTTTTTTACCATTATTGGATATTATATGTCCTAGAAATTTAATTTCTGGAGTATTCCAGATACATTTTTCTTCATTTAGTCTGGCTCCTGATTTTGCTAGCTGTTCACAAACTTCATGAACCTTGCTCTGGAGTTCTGTCTCTGAATTTGCCATTATTAATATATTGCCATTATTAATATATCATCGAAGTAAGGTATCACATTATTTATTCCTTGGAGTAGTTGGTCTATGTTTGATTGGAAAATATTTGGTGCGGTGGTAATTCCAAAGGGCAAACGGTTGTATTTAAATAGACCAAAAGGTGTAGTCAGTGTTAAGATCTCTGCTGACTTTCCTGTTACTGGTATTTGGTGAAATGCAGCATTAAGATCTAATTTTGCATAGTGAGTTGCTCCCTCGAGAGTGGCTAATACTTCACGCATGTTTGGCACTGGATAATTGCTTTTATTTAAAGCTGGGTTAACTGTTATCCGGTAATCCCCACAAATACGTATACTGCCGTCTGGCTTAGTAATGATTACTATGGGTGTCACCCACTCTGAGTTTTCTGTAGGTGTTAATACCCCTTTATTTGTTAACTCCTCCAGTACATTGGCTAGTTTTTCTTGTTGCGCGTATGGCACTCTCCGTGGTTTACACAACACAGGCTTTGCCTTCTCCCTAAGCTGTATTTCAACTGGTTTTGTTCTAATTTCCCCTAGTTCTTTTTTAAAACAATGACGGGAATGTATTTTGTATTTCCTTTTCAATCATAATTTTTTTTGTGATAGTTATTTTGATGCCCATAGGTTTAAACCAATTTCTTCCAATTATGGGGTTTGTTTTTCCGTGAATGATATATAACGGGAGATCGGTGATTTTGCTATTTGTTTGTACCAGAACAATAACTTTCCCGACTATTTCAATGTGTTTCCCGTTTACGTCTTTTGCTATCAGATTTGTTTTTTCTAGATTACTGGTTCGATTGCATTATTGTTTTCCAATCTCTATAAGCCATTAAAGATATTCCGGAACCGCTGTCAATTTCCATGGCAAATGGTCGGTCAAATATTTTTACTGACAACATTATTTGATCGTTATTAACGGTTTCGTATTTTTAATTTCCACTTGCTTGTTGTTTTTAACGATTCCGCTAAGTGTCCTATTTTCCCGCAATTTCTACATTTACTCTTTTTCCATTTACACATTTTTGCTAAATGTCCGGATTTTCGCATCTGTAACACTTCATTTGTCATTTTCATTTCTTTCCGTGAAGTTTATTTGTTTACACGTTTTAGCTAAATGTCCGGATTTTCACACCTGAAACACTTCATTTCGTCATTTCGTTTAGTTCCACGAGGTTTATTTGCGCCATTCTGCTGCCGTTAGCCTGGAATTTTTGATTGCTCCATAGCCGCTTCATGTGTGAGGCCCGTTTTGATCGCTGTTTTGTATGTAAGGTCATCGATTGTTAATAACTGCTCTCGAATTCCCGTCAGACATGCCCCATAAGAATTGCTGCAATAGTGCTTCTTCCAAATAATTCCCAAAAACACAATCTTTTGCTAACTCCTGTAGTGCAATGTCGAATTTGCAATTTTTTTCCCCTCTATTTTGCCTACGATTCTGGAAATGGAGGCGTGCTACATGTTTGGTTGGTTTGGGATCAAAATATTTTTGAAGTATGTCTCGTAGTTCTGAATATTTCAGTTCTTCTGATTTTTTCGGGTTACATAAATGATTTGCTGTTTTAATTACATCTGGACCTGCAAAATACAGTAGAGTGGCAATTTTTCTCTCGTCCTTTACAATATTATTCATTAAAAGGTATTTATCTATGCGGCTTGCATATAGGGGCCATTCTGATTGTCTATGCATGTCAAATTCTCCAACGTTTACCTGCGCCATGTTTAATTTGAACGGCGTCACTTATGAATTTGTGAATTTTGGATTACTAGTTTCCCGATGTTTATATATTTCTGAATATCCTACTGGTTTGTCAACTCGCCAATGATGTGTCTTGAAGTTGCGTGGAGGTGGTCAGAAGTTAACTATGGGTCGGATCAGGAGTGTGAACACTGCAGGGATTATCGCCTTAATCGAGGCTCCTTATATCTTAGTGCTGCACTCACTATGATATCAAATTCCGAAGTTGTTGCCTTCTCCGTTGGCTCTTATATGCCTTCCAGATTATTTTCTCTGACGAGTAAATTATTCCTTCTTCCTGACCGTGGAACTTGAGTATGACTGGCGATTTCTGGGAAGGGTTTTTTTTCTCTATATGGCTATTGTTCTCTAAAGTATTTTTTACCAATGAAATCTCTACATTCTGAGAGCAAAAGCTTATCTCCAATCAGAAAGGTCCACTTATAAATGTAAGTAAATTCTTATTAGACAAAAGTTATCAATTGCCCCAGGGATCTCTTGAATCTTTTAACCCGTATAATTTTAATCCAATTATATATATATATATAGCACTAGGTATGATTTTAGTTGTAAGTCCAACTAAAGTGACTTGTTTGCTTTGATAATTAACTGATAGATTTTTTTTATTATAATCGCTTACAGTTTTAAAGTTATTTATAAGCTATACCAGCAAAGTCCACTAATGTCATAAAACATTAGTTGTTGAAAATCCAAATTATTAATTTTATAAAGATAAATAAAAATCTTTTTATATATATGTTAATGGAGTAAGACGTCAAATTAGTCTTACTACAATCGTCTATTTAATTAATATCTTTTCCAATAGAAATGTTTTTTTTAAGTCATTCTTATATATGTGCATTAGGCAGATGTTTAAACCTATCATTATATTATAAGCTTGTAATAAATGTGCATGGGGAATTTTGAAGTCCGTGGTCATTTAATTATGAAATAATTTTTGCTATTTAAAAAAAAAAAAAAGAGAGAGAGAATAAATGTAAATTAAATGAAAGATGTATAAACTTCACAAAATAAATTGCACAAAGTCAATAACGTCAATGCTGACCTAATAAAATAAAGTCATCAGGAACTCATATAATTATGAAGTTAATTTAAAAATTGTATTTTTTTTTTTTTTGAGCTTGAGTTTAAACTAATGTAAAATAACTAATGTAGAATGTCCAATGATTTTAAATATATATATATAACTAAAACAAACTTCCAGTGTTCTCAAATCATGTTATTTACTTTTATTTTAACTAAATTTTGACTTTTAAATATACCTATCAACCAATCACCCAAGTTCTCATTTAAATGTAATAAAATCGAATCTCATGCTTTAAGACCCAGCTGCCGGCACAGTAAAATAAAGGAATTCGATCGTATCATCAAGAAAGGATATTGATTAGATCTTTGACCTGGGGATATAGGTAAATAGGGCAGAATTCACGATGTACCTGATTTATCTATCTTGTACATGGTCAGACTCGAGGTACTTTACCTGTATTCAGGGGTTTGTTGGATCGATGTGTGTTTTTTGACCGGCACATTATTAAATCGGTCTATGCAGCCTGTTTTATACTATTCAGAGATCATTAATCTACATTATTCATGTTATTGTTTAAATTACTATTTTTATAATTTCTGATCATTATTAAATCTAGTTTTAGAATACTAAGATTTTAAGACCATGGTGAGGGGTTGCCATAATATGCTAATTACTTTATTAAAAAAATGTTTTTGGTTATAGATTTATACCAACTGAAATATGGCATGACTAATAAATAAAAGCAATACTTTGCCATACTAATTTATAAACAGATCTACATTTATACAAAATGAATAATAATGATTTATAACATAATTTCTGTATAAATTAAATGTCAGAGATTAAATATCTAATATTAGTAATAGATCGTTGTAATAATATATATTCAAACTTCATATACATTACTTTTTCATTATTAGTAGCTCAAGATCTGAATTCAAGTATTGGTAAACATTTAGCAGACTCTGTACAAACATAGCTATGTCTGTTGAAGCTTCTATCATGTTGGTCTTGATTCCTGCAGCAGTCTTCACTAACATGCATTTAATTTATTTGTTTAATGGGCAGCATCTGATGGGGTTTTTCCTTCTTGATTGATGGCTGGTTTCTCCCTAAAGCAATAGACACTTGAAGTTTAAGTGACATAGTTCACATGTAAACTGGATACTATGCTTCTTAAGATGGTTCTACATTATTTGACAGCTCAGAAACTTTTGATGGACTTATGGTTTGCATCCAGCCAGCTTGGCCTGAGTGGAGCAGATGGTGACTTTTCTACTCTGCCACTATATTTTAACACAAAGCAACATCAGCATACTCCAACTAAAGCAAAATAAGCAGTACTAAATGTTTCTGAGAGAAACTATTTATATTTTACTGAGTTGTCTTATCCACCAAATCAGTTTTCATCCTGGGTTGTCTCCAATATCTATCTATTGGTGAGAAAGAACTCTTAAACTTTATTACAGTCTATTGCTTATTTGTCTAATTATAGCACTTATAAAATTTTAGCTTTGAAAGGGATTATACTCAAATAAGATAATGCTTTGACTAAATTACATCAGATATTTATCTCTTAATTAGTTGATCTGTTTATAAAAATTTAATTACATTTTATACAATAATGCCATTTCCACCCACTTAATTATAAAATACCTTTACAGATGTTAATAAAAGAAATATTTTGTTTTAAATTACTTTTAAAATATACTTAGAATTAATAATATTGTATATGTTTGTCTGTGCACATATTTATATATATAATTTCCACTTATTAAAATTGTTAAAAACTTTTAATTTAAAATTTCTTCAAATTTTTCAACTTATATACATGAAGCATATTTAAATATCACTTCAATATGAAAGAGAAACAATTATAATGCTAGCTAAACTCTATATAAAATATTTGAAATGCCATATAACTATGCTATTCCAGCCATCTCACAATCACTCACCGGCACAGAACTTGAGACAACCTCTCATTATGCATGCATTCTATGAACAACTTTTGAATCAGAGCTATCAGTGATCCAAATCTCAATATCCTTGTTGACAGTTTGATATCTTTTATTATATCACTTTCTTTCAATATGTATATATAAATTTAACATTTTTAAAGGTTAAGATAGATGTAAATTAATTAATAAATGGGATTACCATTATATATACAAAGTTAAATCCACATCCAAGGGTGTATCGGTGTGCACCATCTAAGGAGATGTGGCTTTGCAAGCTGAAATAAAACAATAACTTGTCCAAGCTTCTCCTTTTAATTAATAGCTGCTTGTACAGGTTTTCTGTCATTTTCATTAACCTGCAGAAATTTGACTAATTAAATGTTGCACATCAGTACACCTTGGCTATGGATTTAACTTTATATATTTTATGGTGGTCTCATTTACTAATTAATATGCATGTATTTTATATACAGAGCTAACAAAGATTATTGTAGTCTCTGAAAAAAATCTTTTACTAATTGACCTCAAAAAACATTCATGCTTCATTCTAGATTTGAACTCCAAGTGATGTCCATAACAGGATAATGCTTTAACCTTTACATCACAGAGCCCTTTAATGGCTCTGATTAGTATCTAATTGTAACTTTGAGATGCACAAAACGTATGAGATCCCATAAATCAGACTGCAGCTCATATCATTTTTGATCATTATGATACAATAGATTCATTTTAAATGTTCAAACTTATATATAAAAATTGAAATATCTCTCAAGCAATGAATTTTATAATGAGCCAATCACTAATTATATTTATATTGGCATTATTGCAACCTTTCAATTTTAGAATCCACAATGTCCATTGGTTTTACTTACTGCTTACTTTAATGACATTAATAGTATTTTCACACAAAGTCAGTGTTTCATTGGATTATAGCAAGAGATCAAAATTACAACATGCAATGTTAATAAATAAAAAATGTATGTATTTATATTAGGAATAGGATAAATGTATAGAGAATATATTAATAGATTCATAATTATAAGGGATGAAAAAAGAAGATAGATAATTTGGTTAGAGTAAAAAAGTAGAATTATGGAAAATTAATATGAATTAAAAATAGTTTAGATTTTTATAAAAGTAAAAATGTATATAAGCTATGACATAATATATAATAATACTAAAGGCAACTTACTATTATTTAATGCAAATACCTGAGCTTTTTGTACCAAAAAAAACAAGCAAAATAACATCAAGAATATAAGCTGCCTGTGGTTTATTAAACTGGGAGAGATGAAGAAAAAGCAATGTGTTAATCGCTGGAAATATATGTATATGGCTTTATTGCTCTAGAGTTCATAAGATCTTTGAGCACCAGAATTTATCATAGGACACCACATTTCCACACTCTAGCACTCTATTACTGTGCTAAACTGCAAGTAATGCTGGAATAATAATTTGTTGATTAATGAAAGGATAGGTTAATAGGAGGAAAATAGCAATTAGATTTGCAGAAGTATATAAAATATTTTCTGAGAAATCGTTTACCTTGGCAATAGTTGACCATATATCCTACACAGACCATTTTATAGATATCACATCAAATAAATAAAAAAATTACAAATAGATTAAGTGTGGATGTTTAAAGATTTGTAAATCTTGTATTTGCTATTATTAAATTTGGAATGTGAAATGACACATTTAAAAATTTTAATTTCAGTAATTTGTATACGTACAGTGCAATAATTATTTACTCTTTCACAAGTTGTTAAAATTTATGGAAAGTAGTTCTTACCTTGCACAAAAATTATATAGTGAAATTATTGAGCTGTTAGTATTAGCTTGGATATTCAAGTGTGGATATCTATCTCACTGGAAGAATGGAGATTTTTCACAAAATGTCTTGATAATAGAAGATAATGGCTTGACTTTCTATGTTAGTAGATGGTTGTGATAAAATGTAGATAAAATGAGGGATGCATTAATAAAAATTAAAAAAATTGAATTATATTACAATCTCTGTAAATTAGAAAATGGAGTAACTGGACGATGCAATAAAATGGCATTTTCATTATCACAATTTATTTCAATATTTAAAGAACATCACGTGCTTAGTCAATTCTTTATATCATTATTCTGTGTTAGCATGCCATGAATTTTTACTCACTGCTATTTCCAGCATATAAAAAAATATTTTTATTTTTATGGCCCTCTTTTTATGTTTGTTTTACTCTCAAGATTTAAAACTCGTTAATTAATCGTGATAAATAGATTTTTTCTGAAAGAACAATTATGAATAATTTATTTGACGAAATAAAATATTAATAAGTTCTTGGAAAAAAAAAAAATGTTGGTTGCTAATTAAATATTTTTTCTGTGATATACTCTTAATTAAACTTTTACCAAAATCTTTAAGTACGTGAATACACACCCTCGCACATACATAAACCTTTTTTTTTTATTTGTTGTGATGCATTTATTCATGTTGAACCTTTTGGTTTGGTGGCTTGATGTCTACTTGCTATCTCCATATGTAGACTTTAGACTTCGAATCAGTTCGTAACATTTGCAAATGTTCTCACATAGCTGAAAATGTCCAATCAAGCTCAGATTTGTATTTAAATAGTTGACCCACGCCAAATTTCAGCTAATCTTTATTTTTTGGCTAAGTATTTTTTTTATAAATTTTATTTTTTTATCATTCAATTTGAAAAACTAAGTTGTGCCATATAATTTTAAATGTATTATTTTTTAAATGTTGTATACCGCCCGAGAGCACGCGGATAAACTGAATGATTGGTATTTTTATTTGGAGGGCAAACAATAAAGATAATAAAAACCGTTCTTCTAATAGAAGGTGCTGGTTTTCATTGCAACCATTTAGTAACCACTTTTATTCTCATCTAAATTTAAATCTTTATATGAGTTACAACTATATATGTTAGTTACCTCAACTATAAGAACTGATGACCTGTTTAGGAAAAGAATAATAAAACAGGCAAAACTCACTATACGTATTGCCACTCACTGCAAGCTAAAATAATCAATAAATGCCAGAAGGCTTGTGCATAAAATCCCCATCTAGTGCCTACTCATCCAACAATATTAGACTAGTTTCTGACTTGTGGCCTTTGTCAGTGAGGAGCCTTGGATCTGAGAGCACTGCACCTAGATCTAGGCTCTAATGCAACCTTCCAGCAGCCACCTTTTATCTCACTTAACTACAAAAGTATTAGTCTTAAACTGAAAACACTATAATATTTTTAATCCAAGCTCATTAGGTTATATAGTCATATAGGTCTGAACTCAGTTCAGTACCTATACATTTTGGTGACTTTCGTTCTTTAATAACCATAGCCACCACTATCCTATTAAGCAGGATTAGTTTTAAGCCAATAAACATCACATGATCACCATTTCGCATGCTTGCTTATAACTGTTATTAAAACAGACAAAACTCACTATATGTATTGCCATTCACTGCAAGCTAGAGTAATCAATGGATGCCAGAAGGCTTGTGCATAAAATCCCCATCTAGTGCCTACTCATCCAGTTCAGACCTATATGACTATATAAGCTAATGAGCTTGGATTGAAAATATTAAAGTGTTTTCAATTTAAGACTCATAGTTTTGTAGTTAAGTGGAGATAAAAGGTGGCAGCTGGAGGGTTGCATTAGAACCTAATATCTAGGTACCATGCTCTCAGATCCAAGGATCCTCACTGATGAAAGCCACAAGCCAGAAACTAGTCTGGGGGATATTGGATAAGTAGGCACTAGATGGAGATTTTATGCACAAGCCTTCTGGCATCCATTGATTACTCTAGCTTGCAATGAGTGACAATACATATGGATTTTGCCTGTTTTAATAACAGTTATAAGCAAGCATAAGAAATAATGCTCATGTGATGTTTCTTGATTGAAAAGAATAATAAAGACTAACACTAAGGAATGCTGCCTTTCTTAGCTTATATTTAATTACATTGCAGTGGTAGTTTTTTTCAATGCTTAAATTAAATATTTACCATTCTTTTGCTAAAAAAAAAAAAGAAGTTAATAGTGCCTACAATTAGCATGTAAATGAGGTAATTAAAACATGTAGTTAATTATCTAACTTTAGACTTATATAGGTGTATATATAAATTTGGTTTGGATTCAAAAATTAAAAAGTTTTTGAAATGCCAAGCCATAAGCATCAATAATAGGATAACAGTCAAATTATGATCACTGGGTAGTTGCAATAAAGATTAGTCCTATCAGAAGATAATCAGAAAATAGCAGCAATTTTGATAGTCAACTTATTGTTATCTAGTGTTCATTGATTTATATGGTAACTACTTTGTGGCTTCTAAATTTGAAAAGAGTAATTAATTGCACACTCATAACAGTGATATTTCTTAAATATTAGTCTGTATTTGAGAAGTCTGTTATTTGGTGATATTTTTGTCTATTTATTTCTCCCCACTCTATTAAAAAGCCATCTACTGTAATCATGAGTAATCTGTGGATACTAGACAATATTGTTCTGATATTTCATCCCTTTAGATTTTTACCTTCATTAATTGAGAAATTTGAGAACCAAAATTGGAACTGAACTGATGTGTTTATACATGTAGAAGCACCTTTTAACTATTTTCTATTATTCAAGTGGATAGTCTAAAATTTAAAAAACTCCTAAGGTTTTGAACCCAAGTCAATTCATTTGCATATAAAAGTATTAAAGCAGTTTTTAGATAGATGCACTAATGTATTCATTCCAGTTTTGATTTCTAAGACTTCACTGGTAAAGTCAAAAGCCAGAAATTAGTCTTGGGATGTAATACTATCATATATCAATTAATTACTCAAAAGTTACAATAGATGTCTGAAGTAATAGGAAAAAATTACTCTTGGAGGCATATATTAAGAGTAAATTGATGAAGTCATGTGATATTTTTTATCTTTTTATTTATGTTAATAAATGATGAGCAAATGTTTTTATTGTGAGGTTATAATGCTCTTCATCACCCAATATCATTCTTATGTGTTCCTTACAAACTTTTTGAAAGAATCATATTGACAAGAATTTTGCCAGTAGTGGAGAAGCCATCTCTATAGGCAGAATTGGTTTAATTCTGGTAGAAGCTGTTGCAAATAAGTTATGACTTTAACAAAGTCATATTGAAAAAAGACTTGCAAAATAAATTAAAAACTGGTGATACTTTTATGATCTAATCTCACAACTTATAATTCTGTTTGGAAAAATGGGCTTCTAAAAGTTTTGAAAATTTTTAAGTGCAGCAAAACCATTAATTTATTTGACAAAATATTCTCCTATAGAAAAATTCAAATGACAATCATAGTAGATACAAAATTTTACAGCAATGCTTATCACAAGATTCAGTTATCTCACCTGTTTTATTTAATATATCCATCAATAATCTTTAGATACAGATTACAAAAGATTTTATCTATGTTGATGATGTTGTTCTGACTTGTCAAAAGAGATCATTTTCTGAAATAGAAACATCTCTCAATAAGGATATAAAAAGATTGGAAATATTTTTTACAAAATCTGGAGTTTTGTTTCTAATCTAATGAAGATTTTTTTAAATTTAAACAAAAGAAATCATATAATCTGAATATAACCTTTTGCAATAATAATCTGAACTATTTAGGAGTGGCTTTGGTCATAGCCTAACTTTTTCCTTTCATTTATCTAAGGTTAGAGCAAAATTTATTTCTAGAAATAATATCCTTGAAGAGTTCTCTGGCACAAATTGGAATTGTGATGCAAGTACTTTATAGACAGCTTCATTACCATTAGCATATCCAACTGATGAATATTTGAAAAAAAGGTTATCACGCTAAACTTCTGCATACTCAAATATTATCATGAGAAATATTTACTGGAATACTCAATACTACTCCTTAACAGTGACTTCCTGTTCTTTTCCATATTCCTTTGCCAAATATTGTAAGAGAAGTTGCTTCACAGAAAAGATATAAAAAATTGATGTTAACTAGTTTGACTTGCTAATAACTCAAAATGTAGTTTTATCATGCCTATAACTTGACTCAAATCAAAATAAACTTTCCAAATATTCACTCTAGAATTAATAATTGAAGAAATATTCAATTCAATTTATTAATATTTTGACAGTTAAGAAAATCATTAAAAGATGTACATTATTATAATATATGTTATGCTAATAGATAATCCTTCAATAAAAGTATTTAGATCTAAAGAAAATATGCCAATGTCATTAAAATAGATATTATAGAGATTTGGAAATTTGTATAACACTGCTAGATGTAAAGATTTGCAGAGGTCCCTACTGTTGTTTTTTCAGGCACATAGTCTTAAGGTTATAGCCTTAATAAATATTATTTATCAATGATAAATAAATTTTTATTCCTCAAATGGATATGAGATACACATATTAGTATTTTAAAATACAACTATGTAAGGAGATGTTTTCAATAAACAATTTGATAGAAAAGTTTCATATCTTGAATAACTCTTCAATAATATAGATTTATAAGTCTATTCTTTGCATTATTATAGTATATAATGACTAGTTTATTTATATTTGATAATTTATCTGAATTTCATATTATTGAGCTATATTCTATCATAATTATTACAGGAGTCATTAAAAAATGTATCTTTACATAGGTATTAAAGTAACAACTATTGTAAAGTATAAGACCCATCATTATATTAGCTTTGCATTTAATATTATTTACATGAGTTGTCAAGGATCCATTTTGATTGAACCATAAACAAATATCTTTATAATATGTTTTGTATGCAGTAGATCCTCATTTATAGAATACAGATCAGTAAAATATTGATCTTTTTTGTAAAAGTGATAGCATAATGTTTATCCATATTTACTTGCATATTATTATGGCATTAAAAGTGAAATTGTTATAAGGTTACAAAATATTTATTTTTCCAGATCCAACAATAAAGCCAACTGGATTTGATCTTCTTAGACATAACTGAGTATCATCAACAGATTAAGGGCAATCCATATTCATTGCACTTATTTGCTTCATAAATCAAAGTTGAGCAAACATAAACTATGAGCCACATAGTTAATAATTACTGAATCTATCTCCTGATTGTAATCTCTACAGGTTTCTTTATGTTTTATTAATAATTTTAAAAAATTCATATGCTAAATAATAAATGCCCTTTGCATACGAATATTTAAATCACACAACTTATTCCCCAAAAACTTCATCACATGTGTAGATTTATATTTGCTAAGTATCTCAGATCAAAATGATTAGATGAAACTAATATTTAAAATGATATATGTTTTACTTTAATATTGTTAATATGATAACTACTTTTTTTTCATTTTAGGTCCAGTAACATCAGATGAAATGAAATGGAGAAAATCTTTAAGAGGTAAGTTACTATTCTATTAATAGAATTGCATTCAGTATGCAAATTAATAAAATTAAAATACTGTTAAGTATACACATATTTCATTAAAGAATAAAAGTGTGTGTATGGACATTTAATGTTGATATCTGGAATATTCCAGAAATAAAATAATTATTATGCAGAAAAAGAAATTACTAGAAATTGTAAGGAGCTAATTTGCAAATAAAGAAGTTTATTTTATGCAAATTAGCAAAGCTGGTAAAAAAAGTCAGCAGAAGAATTATGTTAAGAGAAGAAAAAGTAAACTGTGATAAGATAAACTAGTGAAAGTGAAGTGGTTCTAGAAATTAATTTAAAAAAGCTCTTGTCAAGAATCTAATTGGATTATTTCTCAATTATGGGTGTGAACAGTGAGCAATTTTTGCTTACAGAATTATAAAATTAAAAGTTACAGAATAAAGAGACTTTACAAATATTAAATCTCTAAGGAGATATGAACTTTAAAGAGATCTAAGTGAGCTTCT
The DNA here is from genome assembly GCA_028023455.1 of Epiperipatus broadwayi. Lineage (NCBI taxonomy): Eukaryota > Metazoa > Onychophora > Udeonychophora > Euonychophora > Peripatidae > Epiperipatus > Epiperipatus broadwayi. The sequence goes on from JAQFVV010006442.1 coordinate 224,005, forward strand.
TCTCAACTAGCAAGTTAAAATTACTAATATTTTACTAATACAATCATTATTTTGAATTTATTGTAATGGATTGAAAAATATACTATTGACAGTCCTTTAAGAATAAGATATATATTTAGGTTATATACTCATCCATTCCTATAAAGATCTGACAGATACTGACAGCCAAAAGAATGATTAGCATTTCACAATTTTGAGATAGATAAAAAGAACCTACTCACTGCTCTTAAAGTATACAATGTTCCATGAACACTCAGATGATCATCACATTTCAGTCATTCTAAGCTACCACAACCCATTATAGTTTTCTGCAAACACTATTGCACTGCCCTGCTTACATCCAAGTCTTAGGGACTATTATTTATAAAATATTGCCTTGCTCATCTTTGGGAGTCTTAAAGGCAAATATTATACATATATAAAAAAAACTATACCTTACTCTCTCTGGAGTCTTAGAGGTAAAATCATGGCAGGACTACTGTTAACTGCTTCATGATAAATAGTAACTAACATTACAATTTGGGTTAGAGCAGTGAATGAGATCAATCGATCACAAGTGACATGAATACATCACATCCTCAAGACAATGACAAAAATTCCCCATCCAACATCAATACTTGCAACAAAACCAACCAAACTTCAAGAATCAAATATCCAATTCAACCTTAAAATTATGGATTTTCTTCAACACAAATTTTCCAAATATTGATAAAATTACTACTCTACAATTTAACACCATCAATATAATTTTAAATTGAAACTAATCTCCAAAAATGTAATGGACTGCATATCATATATGATCTCAAATGACAATAAACATATGTAATGGACGAATTATATTTGATGCCTGAAAATCATTGATTCAATGCCACACAATTGGGCTCGCCAAAAATGTAACGGACCAACGAATATACAAACATATAGCCGACCGCATTGTGACATCATAATGCAATGGGATATAAATAAATGATGAAAATTATAATGGAAAATTCTCCATCCATCATCAACACTTGCAGTAGAACCAACCATTTACCTAAATCCATCCCATTACATTTATCGAAACAATAATCCGGCTGTCCATGGAAAAACTGGAAAGATCCAATAACACTACAACCAAGAGGAATCTTTACTATCATTCAACCCCCATTCATTTGGCAATATGCACCAGATCCACCCAATTTTCATGTCAATCCATTAGATTCCCTAGAATTCAAACTCAGTCGTAATCGAAGTACTTACTCTGTTCAGGTATAAATTATAAGAATATATCTAGCCAATGTGGGCAATGACTTGATGTTATGGCTTATATAGTACACTTATTGGATACATATTACATATATATATTTAATATCAAGAGATACTTGAAATTCAATGATGTATTCTCAACAAATTATAGATAATCCTTGATGTAAAATCAATTAAAATCAACAAATTTATTTTATCTTAACATAACATATTTAAATATATAAATATACATTTTAAAACACCATAAATATGATTCTTACACTTCCACTTAATCTCATTAAAATAATAACACACACAAAAAAATACATAAAATAATAATATCATCAACTATAGTTCATTCTTGTTATACATAGGTCTCTACCTTTCATGCCATCATATTAAAAAAAATAATTTATGATCTTTCATACCAATCTAAACAAATGACATTGTTTATTTTTTTTTATTTTTTTTTTAAAAAATAAGGTATCATCATATCAATATACAATTTATTATTTTATAAATATAATTGAATTAATGGGTTCGTATGTGAATATTATAAATCATGAGAACTGGAATTGCCATCAATTGATTTTATAAGTAATTGTTAGTATGTATCTTGTTAATAAAGGATAATATAGGTTTTATTAATAATTAATTTTGTTACTAATGTTATGTTGTTAGTGAGTCAAAAATAAGTCTTACCTTCATTTATATTCATTTCATCATAGTCTAGTCCTTCTCTTTTTCCTAACAGAACCATTTTTTTTTTCTTTATTTCAAAAATACATTTTATATCATGAAATACATACATCTAAATTCTTTGGTACTTCCAGCTCAAAAAATCCAATGTGGAAGTAAAAAAAAATAAATAAATACATAAATGAAAAGGAGAAAACCTTAAAAATTATAGCATCAGTATGTTAACCATAACGAACAAACAGTTACATATCATCATAAAATTATGAACAATTTAGTAAACCTCTTAATCAAAAATGAGCATCTTCTTTAAATGGAAAAATTCATGGTAGATTGAGAATTTTCAGCATCTTTTATTCGCTTCATTATCCAAAGTAGTGTCTTCCATGATCTATCCAATTCCCATAAGTTGACCAAGTAATTTGGATAATCTTTGATTTGGCCACTTTCACCACTGATCTATGCAACTTCACATAATATCTGGTTGCCATTTTATATATATATATATATGATGGTGAGAATTCACACCTATGGATCGTGTTCATCGCTCTCTTCAAAACCCATCTGAGTTGCCTTGACCTTCACAACGATTTTTTTAGCACACCTGCATCATTTTTATGTTAGTATTGAAGCAGTCGGATCTAAGTTCGATCCTAGCTTCATGATCTTTCACATGTAGCCAACTTCAAACCCTTGTACTAACTTTGAATTTCCGATGCAATGGGGCTTTATGCGTTCAGTCCACGCTAGTTTCCTTAAAGAAAAACTATTATAAATGTGTGTTAAAATTAATTCATTTGAGATTTAAACTAATCATTTCTATTAATAAATTCATGTTAGAATTATTCATGAATTTATATATATTATAACTGCGTGGATTGTGCGTATATATATTTATAAATGTTTAAATATATATAATTGTTCGAAAGTTTCATTGCGTCGGGAATGTTTATTTTACTTTTAAATAATATGTTAAATTTTTAGTGATTAATAGCTACATTCTTTCGATAAGCTTTCAGATTTTCTCTTTCCAAAACAATGGTTAAAGTTTTTATTAATTAGAAATAGATAAGTCTTTAAAATGTTAGGACGGTCCTAATTAAAATCATTTTCTGATATTAAAAATTCATTTTCTAATTAGAAAATGAATTCAAGTTAATGAGTTTGAAAGCCTTATCAAAGGGAATGTATCTGACAACAACTAGTAAATTTTTTGTAAGATTGAGTTAGCCTAAAGGCACCAGAGATACAGTATAAAGAGCCCAGGAAAAGTTTCCAAGCAGCTATTATTCCTCATTAAGAGAAGCCATATATATTTCATTAGAGAAGAAGCCGCCCAGTTAAATTATGAAGTAAAATAGTGTTTCTACCATGGTGGGGGGGGGCTTAACTTCAAGAGTCTGACTACGGTTCCTTAAGTCCCCTGAAAATCTTCAATGTGGCTGCAATATAAAAATTCATATACCAATCGTAAGCTGCCGAAACCTTAGAGAAATCCATCAAAATGCTATTCACATAATTTTCAAAATGCGCGCATATGTTTCATCCAACTGGACTCTGCCCTGTGGAAACTCAGAAGTCAACCATGAAGAAATGGTAATATCTTTCCTTTTGAACCTGGCCAGTTCTGAACTTTAAGTTAAAACATCTTTAAGCTATCTACTGTAAAATTGTCTTTTTGTTAATGTTATTTTAAATTATGTAGTAATTCTCTATCTTAATCTCTAGTCTTTAAATTTAATATTTAACTTTCTCTTTTCTTACGATGGCGGTTCATTTATTGTATTATATATATTTATTGTGTGATTTATTAATGTTGTTTATTTTTTTTATTATATGCCAATAATAACTTCAACTCGATAATAATTTCCTTCGTTGCATTTGCCTTGTTAAATAATATTATATTTATTTTTACAGTAATTCTTACCCACTAGAACTATTTTGATACAGTTCTATTAATTATCGAGTTGAATGATTTATACAATTTTTGCTATTTTATTAATGGCTAATAACAACAAATTATTAGCTCAATTTATAACCTATGCTCCCGGCCACTTTACTGAGTTTATAGTATTCGTTTATTCACATTAATATATTGTTTCGCAAAAAGATCGATAAAGGAGTTAAATGAATATATTCTAATTCAAATTTTATACTTTCTAGTAATATTCAGGAAGGGCATGGGATTTAGGGCATAATTAATATAATTTCTAATTGCATTAAATACTTTTTGATTAAAGCACGTTTGACTTTAATTTAACTTGATCAGGTCATCACGTAGAGCACTCTTTATATAAATTGGGTTTTATTATTTAAATACGATGATTACCAAGTCATCATTTTCCGAACGTTGCTGACGCGAGCCATCTCCTGTTTCATAGGCTTGTCCTCAGTGATATTTCTATTAGTTTAATTATCTAGGAAGAAAGCACTTCCTCCACTTGCTCGTTTTATATTTGGAACACCAAAGGTTCGAGGCTACGACCCGACCTGGTTTTCCCCGTGTTCTATGGATCCTTCATATAGGGCATTGAAGACTTGTCAAATACAAGCAGCCCTGCTATTTTCTCAAATCACAGACAAGCCATTATTTTTCATATTTATTCTTATAGCTCATAAGTCGTCAGTACCGTTTATTTCTCAGTTCCAGTAAAGCCCGCTCTCATGCTCGTAAATCGTGATGAATTGATTTTATTAAAGTCGAACAAATTCATGTTTATTTATAATTAAATAAGTTTTCTATTAAATATTAAAGTTATGCCCTAAATACGTATCTTGCTCTTTGTGAATTGATTTGCGAATGTGAAAATAAATCTCACATTCTTTCCTTTAGAATCAGAATAATAATTTCAGTCATAGCCAAATACCTTTATCTACCTTTATTTTCTTGTCGGGGGCATAGACATATATTTATCATATAATATTGCGTAATAGTATTGGCATATAATAAGGACTGCCATTCTTGTTGTAAATATAAATTCTGTTTAAAGACTAGAGGTAATCTATATAATCACAATCTAAAAGTTGAACAAAATTATAATTATTATTAAACATTTTATTAACACATTTGGGTTTTTTTTTAACTTTCTTTCTTATTCAAATTATTTTAATATTAATGCTCACTGTCTGTATTGGCAACCCGAACATATATATATGAGTTGACTTATAAAGATTGTTAGTTATTTTATTATACTTTATTAGAGTTAGATCAGGAGTCTCATTAATCATCATCATCCGTTGAGCTAGTTCCTTGGCGCATAGTCATGTACCGTCGATATATGTCATCCATTGATTTGATCTGAGCTCGTGAGTTGGGTTTGAATTCAGTTTGGTTCGCCTGAGTTTGAATCCGACTTTGAGTTTGGGTTTGTTGATGTGTTGGCTTCTTTTTGACCGGTACATGGTTATGTTTTTGGCTGCCCAACCGTTGTGGCTTCGATTTAATAAACCCCACACCCTGTAGTCAGTATTTATGTTTTAGCCACCCAAATCATTGAGGCCTCGATTAATTAAATTCTACACCCAGTAGAGAGTGATTATATGCTGTAGAACGTTATATATACTTGAGAAAAAAAGTTATATGCGATTTATAACTCATAACTGAAATGATTTTATGAATTAAAGTGTCAGTTTCGTTTAATTTCTTATACTTAAATGTTTTTAAAGATTACTTAAATGCTCAGTCAGTAATAGAATTTGTTTGTTAAACTCCGTAATAGATTTGTTAGTCAAAATAATTATTTAAAGGAAAAGAAAAGTAATAAGATAGTTAATATATATATATAAATTATGTGTATACCAGTATATATATTATACGTTTGTTTATACGCGTTCGTGACAGAAAGAAAAAAAATAATTATTGTTAGAAAGTAGTAAGAGTGAAGCAAGGGGTAAAATTAGGTGAAATGTGTTTCCGTGTCAAAATTAATTAGTATTCATCTTAGTATATATGTAAAAATATCCAGTATCGATATCATGTTCAAAGTTTAATTTCAAGTATTGCTTGCTAGCACATATATTAAATGTTCACTCTGTATTCTTAGTAGCCTCAAAGCAGGTGAAGACCTTCTGACTGGGAATTATATGTCAAGCAGTCCGATGCAGTGTGACAATATGCTTAAATGACAATAATTTCTAGAGTAACCTCAAAGTAGGTGAAGACCTTTTGTGTAACACCAAGCAGCCAGATGCAGTTGGCAAAATGCTTCAATGGTTTACACACTCTTATGCTAGCAAGATTAAAAATGATATCAAATAAAAGTTCTTGTGTAATATTAATTTTGACATTTTTTTTGTGTGTGAAAGCCTCATGCTTATTTGAAATGAAATAGTTGAACTATGTTTAAAACGTTGTCAGTTTTAAAATAATAAATATTCATCAATTAAATTGTTCTATCCTAAATTATGTCAATCATATATGGTTTGGGTGATCAATGGGTTATTTCACATGTCCTATTAATCTCATATTGCTGACTGGCGCCCATATAAATAAATTTGTCAGCAAATATGATTGTCAGTACAGCAGAGAGTGAGTTGCCTAAATAAATAATAAAAACCAAATGGATCCAACATAGAGAATTACTAGTATCCTTGTTAAAATATATCAATATTTGTATGTTACTAATTACTTGTATAGTCTACCAATTAATCAAGTAAACTTATAAATGTATCAAATATAAGTAAAAACATTTTTTTTTCATTGTTTTTTTTTGAAGTGGAAAAAAATGAAGCAGTCGGATCTAAGTTCGATCCTAGCTTCATGATCTTTCACATGTAGCCAACTTCAAACCCTTGTACTAACTTTGAATTTCCGATGCAATGGGGCTTTATGCGTTCAGTCCACGCTAGTTTCCTTAAAGAAAAACTATTATAAATGTGTGTTAAAATTAATTCATTTGAGATTTAAACTAATCATTTCTATTAATAAATTCATGTTAGAATTATTCATGAATTTATATATATTATAACTGCGTGGATTGTGCGTATATATATTTATAAATGTTTAAATATATATAATTGTTCGAAAGTTTCATTGCGTCGGGAATGTTTATTTTACTTTTAAATAATATGTTAAATTTTTAGTGATTAATAGCTACATTCTTTCGATAAGCTTTCAGATTTTCTCTTTCCAAAACAATGGTTAAAGTTTTTATTAATTAGAAATAGATAAGTCTTTAAAATGTTAGGACGGTCCTAATTAAAATCATTTTCTGATATTAAAAATTCATTTTCTAATTAGAAAATGAATTCAAGTTAATGAGTTTGAAAGCCTTATCAAAGGAATGTATCTAACAACAACTAGTAAATTTTTTGTAAGATTGATTTAGCCTAAAGGCATCAGAGATACAGTATAAAGAGCCCAGGAAAAGTTTCCAAGCAGCTATTATTCCTCATTAAGAGAAGCCATATATATTTCATTAGAGAAGAAGCCGCCCAGTTAAATTATGAAGTAAAATAGTGTTTCTACCATGGTGGGGGGGGCTTAACTTCAAGAGTCTGACTACGGTTCCTTAAGTCCCCTGAAAATCTTCAATGTGGCTGCAATATAAAAATTCATATACCAATCGTAAGCTGCCAAAACCTTAGAGAAATCTATCAAAATGCTATTCACATAATTTTCAAAATGCGCGCATATGTTTCATCCAACTGGACTCTGCCCTGTGGAAACGCAGAAGTCAACCATGAAGAAATGGTAATATCTTTCCTTTTGAACCTGGCCAGTTCTGAACTTTAAGTTAAAACATCTTTAAGCTATCTACTGTAAAATTGTCTTTTTGTTAATGTTATTTTAAATTATGTAGTAATTCTCTATCTTAATCTCTAGTCTTTAAATTTAATATTTAACTTTCTCTTTTCTTACGATGGCGGTTCATTTATTGTATTATATATATTTATTGTGTGATTTATTAATGTTGTTTATTTTTTTTATTATATGCCAATAATAACTTCAACTCGATAATAATTTCCTTCGTTGCATTTGCCTTGTTAAATAATATTATATTTATTTTTACAGTAATTCTTACCCACTAGAACTATTTTGATACAGTTCTATTAATTATCGAGTTGAATGATTTATACAATTTTTGCTATTTTATTAATGGCTAATAACAACAAATTATTAGCTCAATTTATAACCTATGCTCCCGGCCACTTTACTGAGTTTATAGTATTCGTTTATTCACATTAATATATTGTTTCGCAAAAAGATCGATAAAGGAGTTAAATGAATATATTCTAATTCAAATTTTATACTTTCTAGTAATATTCAGGAAGGGCATGGGATTTAGGGCATAATTAATATAATTTCTAATTGCATTAAATACTTTTTGATTAAAGCACGTTTGACTTTAATTTAACTTGATCAGGTCATCACGTAGAGCACTCTTTATATAAATTGGGTTTTATTATTTAAATACGATGATTACCAAGTCATCATTTTCCGAACGTTGCTGACGCGAGCCATCTCCTGTTTCATAGGCTTGTCCTCAGTGATATTTCTATTAGTTTAATTATCTAGGAAGAAAGCACTTCCTCCACTTGCTCGTTTTATATTTGGAACACCAAAGGTTCGAGGCTACGACCCGACCTGGTTTTCCCTGTGTTCTATGGATCCTTCATATAGGGCATTGAAGACTTGTCAAATACAAGCAGCCCTGCTATTTTCTCAAATCACAGACAAGCCATTATTTTTCATATTTATTCTTATAGCTCATAAGTCGTCAGTACCGTTTATTTCTCAGTTCCAGTAAAGCCCGCTCTCATGCTCGTAAATCGTGATGAATTGATTTTATTAAAGTCGAACAAATTCATATTTATTTATAATTAAATAAGTTTTCTATTAAATATTAAAGTTATGCCCTAAATACGTATCTTGCTCTTTGTGAATTGATTTGCGAATGTGAAAATAAATATCACATTCTTTCCTTTAGAATCAGAATAATAATTTTAGTCATAGCCAAATACCTTTATCTACCTTTATTTTCTTGTCGAGGGCATAGACATATATTTATCATATAATATTGCGTAATAGTATTGGCATATAATAAGGACTGCCATTCTTGTTGTAAATATAAATTCTGTTTAAAGACTAGAGGTAATCTATATAATCACAATCTAAAAGTTGAACAAAATTATAATTATTATTAAACATTTTATTAACACATTTGGGTTTTTTTTAACTTTCTTTCTTATTCAAATTATTTTAATATTAATGCTCACTGTCTGTATTGGCAACCCGAACATATATATATGAGTTGACTTATAAAGATTGTTAGTTATTTTATTATACTTTATTAGAGTTAGATCAGGAGTCTCATTAATCATCATCATCCGTTGAGCTAGTTCCTTGGCGCATAGTCATGTACCGTCGATATATGTCATCCATTGATTTGATCTGAGCTCGTGAGTTGGGTTTGAATTCAGTTTGGTTCGCCTGAGTTTGAATCCCACTTTGAGTTTGGGTTTGTTGATGTGTTGGCTTCTTTTTGACCGGTACAGTATATATATACATAAAATTCTTTTCTTATATCAGCATTAGAAACATTATAGCTATATACCAAAACGAAACACGATTAAAGTCAGTTTTTTTCTTTTGATGATAAATGTTATTAAATTTAAAACTTCCAACAGTTCTATAATTATTAAATGCTTGATTATGTAAACGAATATTTTATCATATATTTTTTATAGCAAATAGTTCAATATAATTATCAATACCAAAAGAAAACAAAATCTTGGTTCCTATTATGCTTTAATCAACAGGTTATAATTTGTTTATTTTTAAATTTTCATAGTTTATACAAAATTTTAATTCCAATGGATATATAGTGATATTCTTTCGTTTCAGTTTTTTTTTTTTTTACACATATAGATCAAACTAACAACGTACAGTTCTGTGCATATTTACTGTCCAATAATTCTTTCTTTCAAAATGCTGAAAACGTTTTACCAAAATACAATTTTAAATTAACTGTCTTGCCATCATTAGCGAATAAATAAAAGAAAATCTCACATATAATCTTCTCTATACATATTTTTAACTTTCCAGCCATTAAAGAAAAAAAAATAGTTGGTTGTTATTGTTATGGTTACTGCATATGCTCTATCAGGGTTTTCTTTTCCCTCTCCCATTTTATATCACTAGATTATAAATTTTTTTTTGTTTTATTCTTTATAAAACTTTCTCAATTGTTCTGTCAAATTTGTTATTTTAAAATATTAATAAAATTAAATTTAATAACGAATTTATAATTTTGTTTCAAGCATTTCCAGTTCATTAAACTACAATATAATTTTTATTCATACTGTTATATATCATCAATTCGAACTGTTCAATAGATGTATTAATTTTATAAATCAACACATCCATGTATATATTTATGTTCAGTGCATTTAATGATAAGGAGAGGCATGAGACTTATAGCGATCCTTACAATATATACACTTGGGATTTAAGTATAATTATAAGGGATTTGAACACAGAGATTTTGGCATTCCATCGTCAGATTTTCAAGAATATGGATGACTGAAGATTGAAGGGTACAGTAGATTGAAGCCTGTCCATTAAAGTTTGAAGATTTGCTATCTTAATATAACCCGAGCACTGATTATATATAATGTGTGTTGGAGATGATGATCTGAACCAACTGATGAATGTTGGAGATCATTTATCTTTTTCGCACATGTGTGGTCATGTGAAATGGTTGTATAAGATAGAGTGGATAGCTGAAGAGAGCTTGAAAGTCTGTGTTCAAACCCTCTATAATACAATCATTATTATTCAGAGTAAATAAACTCTTAACATTTTATTTAAGCTTTGTTGTTTTTTCTTATTTAAAAAATATAATTATCCAATTGCCAACTGATTGCATGGCCTTGTATATATTAAATACAAAAAATATAAAAAGGAAAAATAAAATTTTATAAAAAGTAAATACATAAGAAACAATTGGCTTTGTTTCATAATAATAATTTAATTTAATTTAATTTAGTGCATTTAACAGATTTTACATCCAAAGAAAAATGCACAGCTAATCTAGTTCACAAAACATTTGCAAAGTTTTTTGTACAGTAGTCCTAAATGTTCTATCATTTGTTTCAAATATATCAACAGCACTAAAGTATTTATTATATAATCTAGAATTCTAGATAATGCATAATTTTTTAATGTTTCAGTTTTAAACTGTGGAATGTTATACAAACTTTTTAATCTCCTATCCATTATCTTCATCTTAAATGAGAATGTTGTTTGGTAACTTCTCAAATCTATTATACCTGATATAATTTATTTTAAATACTTCATATCAGTATAGATTCTTCTTTTATAAAATGCATTATCATCATATATTATTTCTTATTTTTTCCAGTGCTAATCTATTGCTTGACAGATCCATAATTTTAAATGGATAAAACCAATATGTGAAACAAATAAACACATGTATTTCTCTTAAATAATTTACTTTCTGATAATCAAACCTATTATTTTATAACTTTATGCAATAATATATTGAATATTGTTATTAAATGTTTTGTTATTATTAAAAATAATACCTATATTTATGATATTCTTTTTGTGAAATACTTTTTGAATTTAGTGTATAATTGGACATACTTGATGATGATTTTTTACACACCAATCTTGAAATCTTTTGATATCAGACTGTAAAATTTCCTGATATCAAAATTTTTAATAGTTTTCTACAATTTAATATTATCTGTAAAGAAAAGAATATTAGAATCAAGTACACACTGATCTATAGCTAAACAATAAACTGAAAAGAGTATACTTCCTTGAGGCACTTCAGCATTACTAAAATATGTATATGATTTTGTATATCTAAAAGAAACAAATTAGGTCCATTTAAAATAAAAGATACAAACCACTGCTGAAGTTCACAACTAAAACCAATAATATGCAACTTGCCAATCAACCTGGAGTGATCTACTCAGTCAAATGCTTTGCTTAAATCAAAATAAATTACATCTAGCTGCAACCTGTTATCAATTGCACTTGCAATAGCATCTTGAATATGTATCAAATTAGTTTCAACAGATCTACCTAGTATAAAGCCATGTTGTGTTTTAAGTAATAATTAGTTACTTTATTTTTTATCTTATTATACATACATTTTTCAAAGATTTTTTCAGCTATACATAATAATCAAATAGGTCTATAATTACCAACACCATTTGATTTGAATTTTGGTATTAATATATATAACTTTTGCAACTTTCCGTGAATCAGGAAAAATACTCTGCTGTAAAGAGATATTAAAGATACAACAAAGCACTGGAGCTAATAGTTCAGCACATCCTTTGTAAATAAAAACAGATAACATATCATACCCAAAACTTTTTTATTTTTCAGCTGTTTTATTGCTAATAAAACATCATAATTTAGTGAGTCAATACCTATTAAATTGTTAGTTTTAAAAAAAGTTAGATAGCACATTCTTTCTTGTACATACTGAGAAGTAGTTGGCAAAATCATCAGCTGTAAGATTCCCATTGTCAGTTGACTTTTTATTTTTTACATCAGAAGGCTTTTTAATGAGTGATCAAAAGTAATTTGAATTGCATTTTATGTTTTTCTCTAGTTTCTCAATATGTCTTCTGAAATTAATTTTTTCTATGATTTTAAATAATCTAAAATTTATAAAGTTATTATAACATATTATTGATCCTGATTTCTTAAACAACTTATGATGCCTAAATTTCCTTTTGTAAATGCAAATCAACTTCTTAGAGAACCAAAGAGGATATTTTAGATGATTCATAGCATAATAGTATTCTATCATTTAAAATGTTTTGCATCATTTTTTGAAACACATCTTCTGCTTCATTTACATTTGTGGAACAATATATTTGATGTCAGTTAGCATGCTTGATGTCACAATATAAATTATAATAATCACCAAGTTTATAATTTCTATTTGAAGTTATTGATAAGTGTTCAATATAAACAAAAAACTCAATTGCTGGATGGTGAGAGTCTTCCTTCAATAATGGCTGTACACTATGTTTCACATTTACATTATTAAAGTTAATTAAAATAAAATCTAGAATACATCCAGTATTATTTTTAACTGATTTTTTTGTACTACACCAGTTATATTCATGAATTCTATAATTCTTAATTCTCTTTTAATTTTATTATTGCATAACTCAGTTGTTTCATCCGCTGTCAATACATATCATGCGTTAAAGTCACCACAGATCAAATTATTGTTTATAACTAAATAAATATTTTTCCAACTGCTCCAAATCATTATTTAGTTCAAATTTATTAATATAAGGAGGAATATATATATATATATTATCAACCAAAACTAATTGCCATCCTTATGTCATTTTAATCCAAATAGAATCAATAAACTTCAGTTCTATATTTACTTACTTTATTACAATATCATTTTTAATAACCAATAAATCACCTCCATCTCTTGAAAACTTAGAGGTTGCATGATCATGTTTATACAATAAATATCTATCATCTACAATCTGATCATTACCAAATTGATCATTCAATGATGTTTCTGTCAAAACTATTAGATCATACACTTCTGCAAGAATAGCATATTTCAATAACTAACACTTAGTTCTTAATCCTCTAACATTTTGCATATAACAACAGAAAATGTTACTTTTATTAACTAACTTCTTATTACTATTTTTATCATTTTTTTATAATGTTTACAAATGCAATACTCCATTATACATTACTAATATTATCATCAGCTACCAGATTCTTTATTTGTTCATTAACAATTAAATCTTTATTTAATTTCCCATAAAATGGATAAATATAAATGCCTGCAGCCCAATTATTTCATTCATGTCATTTTCTTTTACAGAAATATAAAATGAGGAACACAAATTATTTGCAGATATAAACATGTGACATATCACAGCTGTATTATATAAGAAATCACATCTTTTGGTGTAACTTCTGGATTTAACCTTGTCAAAAAGAATTTTTCATATTTTTATTTAATAGGAATAGTTTTTAATTGTGCGTCAGTAAGATTTCTTATAATAGCATTTTTATTAAATGTATTAGATTTAACTTTTCTTATGTGTCACCAACTCAAATTCTTTTGAAACAATATCTTTCTTTAAATAAGGACCACTGCTTTTAATTTAATTATTATTAAAATATTCTGTTTTAATATTTTTATTCTCTATAATTAGACCTTTAGATAAAACTTCATTCCACTTCTTAATACCACTCTTAGAAATAATATTTCCTTTTTTAAAATTAGATTTTGATAAGATAAATTTTCATCAATTAGTTTCTCTACTTCCATAGAAGCTACATTTTTATCAATAATTGTTCTTTTATTTAATTCATTTTGTAATGGCAAATTCTTCCTAATTTTTATCATTTTAATCTCTTCATTCTTAAGACTTTCATTAACAAGTTCTGTTTCAGATGTAAAAATAGAAATTTGAGTTTGATTTCCTTTGTCTTCAAAAATTGGGGGAGGGAAGCGAAACTTTTTCATTAATTACACAATATTTTTTGTCGTAGAAATCTAATTTGTTTAGAAATTAATGGTATATTATCTTCAGAAATATTTTTCCTTGCTTTAAAATCACTATTATTTGCCAAAATAATAATTTTCAAATTTTCATTTTCACTAGCCAGATTATCAATCTTTTTAGCTAAATTGGCTATATTAGTCAATAAACCAGTAATCTGAACCTGCAATGTTCTGCAACAAACACTACAAACATGGCCAATTTCATATCCTAGGGAGCACTGTCATTTAAAATTGTTTCATAACAAAAAATATTTTCTTCTTGAACAAAATCTTGACAATTAACACAAATAAAATTATTGTAATTTTGATCAATTAATAAATATAAACTACAGCTTCTAGTTCCATACACTTTAAATGAAAAGATCTATTACACTTTTTTTACAAACAATTTTTAATTCATCAGCATTAATTTTTCCACAAATAGTCATTTCTATATCTGGATTTCTGGCTATCATATTAGATGTTTGTAGACTCTCACATATTTCTAAATGAGCTGGATATACAAAATTATCCTGACCATTATTTTTAAGAATATCCATATTATTAGATATTAAACAATCAATGTGAAATTCAAAAGAACAATGCATTGAGCATTTAACACTTTTTTGGCATTCATAAATTGAATCATTAAATAATAATATTTATGATGATAGTGATAAAGTGAGATTACTTTTAGAGCTATGCATTTTAATATTGTGAATATTTTATAAATTATCATTAGAATTATAAAGAACAGAATATTCATCAGCATATTGTAAATCTAAAAACCAAAAAATAAAGTTCATGTTTTTTTTAATGAGTTTAAAACAAAAGCATAATCATCATTAAATCTGTATCACATCTTGATGTCTAATTTATGAAGCTGTCTATACATTGCTCCACAGTTGTCATAAATATATAGTTACAACTAGAACTTATCTTTGTTTAGCACCAATTTTAATTTTAAATGTCTATTATATTAGTGAATTGTAATACTTTTTCTCATGCTATCATGTTGGAGCTATATAATATGAATGTTTTGATAACCAATGAGATAATTTCAAACCATGTCATAAACCTTTTGATTAAACAAGTCATATGTCTGAGCATAAATTACACTCTTTGATCATGACTTTTTTTCCCTATCAACAAAAACCATGTTACCACACTGAGTTTATGATGATCATGGTAATCTTTAAAAGAAATAGATACTTCTAATTCCCTTTCCATGATTCATTATATACCTCTCCTGTAGCAGTTTTGACTGCCTAGAAGTCTTTTTCAGATCTTTTTAATAAAATATATTTTTTTAATTTTCAAGCTAATAGTTAAAAAAAATATAACATCCTTTAAAAAGTAATGGGTCATATGTGAACTGAATATCTTTTATTAAAATATCTGAAGAAGGCTGCTAGTTTGTTGAAACTATTAGAATGGAAGAGATATGTGAACTCATGAAGTTGGATCACCTGACTTAAAATATGCATATATTGTTCTAATAATTATATAAAAAATTAACTGTTTTGAAGCTAACATATCCCTATATTTCAAAACTTCTCCAAATATCTCACTAGGGACTGTAGCCTTTCTATTTTTAAGATTACAAAAGGCTGCTTTAATTTAATTACTCTGTATGTTTTTATCAATTTCTGAAACAGTTGAGAGAATGGAAATATTAAAAAACTGTTATCTAAATGTTTGTATAATTACTCAAAATAATATTATCATGTAAGAGAATGTTATCTGCAAATTTTAAAGGATTATGAAATTATTCTTCAAGTCTATATATTATACTTTCAGGGTTAAAAAAAATTATAGTAACCATTTTATACCTAATGACTATATCTTTTAACAAGGTTAATCCACCAGTCATTTTTATGCTCTCTTGACAGTCATTGAATATTTGCTTTTAAATTTACATTATTTGTGGAAGTTTCCTTGTACTATGTGATTTAGCATAATAGTAGAATGGCAGACTCTGGACATCATGGTTCATGGATCACAGTCAAGCTCTATTACTACTGGTGCTCAGACATCTTTATGAACCCTTGAATTATAAACCATTTGATATTAAAAGTTCTATAATCAATTTACTAACAATATAAACATTAACAGAAAGCAGTCATTATTTTTTTTTTTTTTTTTTGTAAACTTAAGAATAAGTCTTGTATCTTTTACACATTTTCTAAGATATTCAGAATTCTTTTTCCTTTGCTTATTCTACTGTACTTAAATCAAATTTCATTGTTTTGAATATTGGATAAGTAAAGATTTATTTGGTTTAGTTTGTTAATAGTAGCTGAACACACTTTTGGCCAGTAAAGCTCACTAGTACTAAACCTTTACTTATCCAATGTTCAAAATATTTAAACTTTAATAATTACTTTCTAAGGTAATACTATCTTGAATAATATAATAAGTTTGCAAATTAAGATTGATACTTTTAGTTATATAATAGCTATTGAAATTTTAGCATGATTAATATTTTTTTTTTAATGCTAAATTTCTGCTACTATGTAAAGAATACTCTGCTGCATCCAGATATTACCCTCTGGTTATAATCCTGGCTCACATATAACATGTGCATGTGAAATACATATGCAATAATAGCAGATTTTTGTAATTAACACTGAGTTGAATTGAAGTATTTGCAGCTTTTTCTGCTTGTGTCTTTTAGGTGTGTGGTAGAGAGTTGGGCCCAAGAGCTAAAAATTGCTCGATTGATTTCCCAATTGGGGAGAAAAACGAATTCTTTAGTCTATTAAATAGAAATGTTTCAGATTCATCCTTCCAAGGAATTAACTATAGGATTATTATTTTTCGGTAAAAAAATAGTAAAATAATCAAACTGTTTGTTGCTTAAGAGTTCACATGAAATTTGAAGTGATGACAGTGGGTAACAATCCATAAATCTTGAGCTCTGGAATTTACTATTTATTAGAATGCTAAAATATGTAAGGCATTTTTTTTTTTTGGCTCTGTATAAGAAAAATATTTTGTAGTATAATCACATAATCACCGTTTCTTATGCTTGCTTATAACTGTTATTAAAATAGGCAAAACTCTCCATACAGTAGTGTCACTCAGTGCAAGCCAGAGTAATCAATGGATGCCAGAAGACTTATGCATAAAATCCCTATCTAGTGCCTACTCTTTCAATATCCCCTAACTTGTTTCTGGCTTGTAGCCTTCGTCAGTGAGGAACCTTGGATCTGAGAGCACTGCACCTAGATCTTAGGATCTAATGCAACCCTCCAGCAACCACCTTTTATCTTTACTTAACTACAAAACTATGACAATAAAATTGAAAACACAATAATATTTTAAATCTAAGCTCATTAGCTTATATAGTCATATAAGTCTGAACTCAGTTCAGTACCCATACATTTTGGTGTCTTTGGTTCTTTAAAACCATAGCCACCACTATCCTATTAGGCAGAATTGGTATTAAACTACCAAACATCACATGATCACCATTTCTTACACTTGCTCATAACTTATTAAAACAGGCTTGCACTGACCTGCACTGCCGTATGGAGAGTTTTGCTCATTTTAATAACAGTTATGAGCAAGCATAAGAAATGGTGATCATGTGATGTTTGGTGGTTTATTACCAATGCTGCCTAGTGGGATAGTGGTGGCTATTGTTATTAGAGAACCAAAGACACCAAAATGTATGGGTACTGAACTTAGTTCAGACCTATATGACTATATAAGCTAATGAGCTTAGATTGAAAATATTATTGTTTTCAATTTTATTCTCATAGTTTTGTAGTTAAGTAGAGATAAAAGATGGCTGCTGGAGGGTTACATTGGATGCTAAGATCTAGGTGCAGTGCTCTCAGATCCAAGGCACCTCACTGATGAAGGCCACAAGACAGAAACTAGCCTGGAGATATTGGATGAGTAGGCGCTAGATAGGAATTTTATGCATAATCCTTCTGACATCCATTGATTACTCTGGCTTGCACTAAGTGGCACTACTATATGGAGAGTTTTGCCTGTTTTTAAAAAAATAATAATAAGTTGGAGTATTATCACCTTAAATAATTAATATGTTTATATTCATAGCTGTATTACATAAAATAATTGAATGGCTTTATTGCTCAGAAGTTCTTAAGAATTGAAAAACTGGAATAGATATGAAACTTTACATTCCAGAATTTGACACTCTATCGCTACATTAAAAACTAAACTACTCAATAGATTTATTGTTCAGGAATTCATAAAAAGTTCAAGTGCCAGAATTGAATCAATCTAAGACCTTTAGTTCCAGAGTCTGACACTACCACACAGGGCATAGCTGTATTAAAGCATTATTAAACCACTAAACATCACATAATCACCATTCTTTATGCTTACACAAGCTGTTTATATAGAGGCTAAACTCTCCATACAGTAGTGCCACTCAATGCATGCCAGAGCAATCAATAGATCAAAGAAGGTTTGTGCATAAATCTCTCTCTAGTGCCTCATACTGATGAAAGCCACAAGCTATAAACTAGTCTGGGGATATTGGATGAGTAGGCACTAGGTCAGGATTTTATGCACAATTGATTACTCTGATTTGCACTGAGCAGCACTACTGTATAGAGAGTTTAGCCTGTGTATTGAAGCATTATTATATGATTCACAAAACCTGGTCAGCTTAGTTCTATACACACTAGGTAACATATATAAGGGAATTATACACTGTTTGATTTCAGAGTTTTAAAGGTTTTAATGCAATCCAGGTAATTATTTGTGTTGTTCTATTAATATTTATTTTTATTTTTTAGTGATTCCCGATTCTCCAAGTTATAAGACCAGTATTCCCTGTTGCACTGCTCATAATCACTATCACAGTAAACATTTAACTCCTGCGTATAGCCTTCCAGATTTGAAGTAATTGTAGATATTAATTTTGTTTTAGCTTGTTGATATTATATCTAAAATATAATTGAATAATAAGCTCCATAGTAAAGTTGCATATCACAATTTAATCTACACATATTAAACTCACACACAATCTTAATGATTATTTCTGTATATTTTTAGATAAATATATTTATTAATGGTTGTAATTATTCATTAAGCAAGAGATTGTTACATTAGTGTAAGCCCTAATATATTCTAAGCTTTGTTAAAAATAGAAATTATATCAGTGTTATTAATACACTATATTTTTTTTCATTATAATTCCTGATATAATCTAAACTTAGTTAAAGATCAATATATCCATTATTATGAACTATAAACATTCATAATATTATTTTAAAACTACACCCCTTTTCTTCATGCATGCACAACCTCTATTTAATTATCATCATACTTTAAACAAATGATTAAAGACTCCAAAAAAAAAAACACCAAATTATTCCCAAGATGTGTCTCTGCTGAATCAGAATTGTCAATTAATCCAAATCATAATATCTCTCTTCCATATATATTTTTTCATCATCACCCATTATTTATCTTTTATTTTCTAAAAGCATATAAATATCATCAGTAAATTCTTCTATTCTCACTATTTACACCACCTAGTGTAAGCTTTAGTAATCAAAAGATGCCAAATGATAGTACTTAAATAATTTGTTACCATCTGGCATTAAAATTTGCTAACAAACAGCACTGTGTAAGTGAAGTCATGAGACATGTTGATGATCATGTGATAGTAATTATCATCAAGATTGCATGGAATGTTAGTGTATGTGAATTAAATTGTTACAAAATACAATGGATAAATAATGAACATTTTAAAAGGGATATTATGAATTGGGTCAACTGATGATACCAATTTACTAAAAAAGTATTTTAGGTGTCATTTGCTTTTGTCTGAAACTTTAATCTTAAATCAAAGTTTTCAAATATATGATATAACCTACTGGTGAGAAAAGGATTTTGGTTCTTCTTCTGTCCATGAACAGAAAAATATTTTCATCTGGACATTTGAGATGCAGTTTCTAGGCCACAACATTTGTATGAATTTTGCCACAAGTAGTTCAGTTACTATTAAGATTTTTCATGATAGATAGATCTCAGGTTCATAACTAATCACTCAAAAAATGAAAAGATAATCTGTATGCTCAGCACCTGAAGGCATATTTCACTTTTTTCTTGAGAAATGAGGATTGGATTATCCAATCTTTTTGTTTAATTATCAGTTCACTGACATTTATTTGACCATTAAAGATTGTCTTAGATTTCTATCTAAGAATTTCTAGATATTCTTTTACTGGTCACTATTAAATGGCCATCTAATTTTAATATAGATTAGATACCTACAAAATTATTAGTCTGCTTGAGAAATTGTTCAGCTACCCAAAAATCTTTCCAGATTCAGCGAAGTTTGAATCCTACAATGTGTGTGAGCAGTTCAGTATCGTGTGTGAGCAGTGAGCAATGCCACAAAACAAAGTAAGTTGTTAACTCTCTTGCATATTGGTCTGCATGTATCATTAACAGCTCATTTTGCTATGAGGTTTTGTTTTCTGCTTATGCACAGCACTGAACTATTCACACACATGTCTAGTTCAACAGTTTTTTATTTGCTTTTTCTAATTTGTGTAATGAATAACATTATTGATTTTCTGAAAATCAGTGTTTCAATTTACATTTTTCTTTTTGCATAATTTTAAATATCATTCATATTAACTTTCTAGAGTGGGTTTAATGTCTTATTTCTCATTATATTCACAGATTCATTTATAATACTTTATTTAATCTTTATACATTATTGATATACAAATTTCTCAATAATCAGAACAAAACCATTGCATTAAATATATATGAATGCATTTAAGTTAGTAATTTAATTTTCTGACAGTATTTTATATTATTTGATGATGTTTAGTTTACCTTACATGTATGACTATTTGTCTACAAAGTTATTAAAATGACTACCAATTAATTCTGTCTCTATAAATTAGATTATAAGATAGTTTGAGTCAGACTGTTGAGTTAAATATCTCTATTGTATAATGGGACGGCCTATTTGATAGCCTTAGTTGAGGCACCAAATATAACGGAATGGCATTTAATCATCCCAGTTGATATACCAAATATAATAGAATTGATTATATTTAATGCTTGGAAATCATTAACTTAATGCTTCATAGTTAGGTTCGCCAAATATAACAAAATGGATTATATTTAAAATCTAAGTTGTATATATGGGGATGATTAAATTCCCTAGAAAGAGGATATGCATTTCACTACAATCGGACTTTGGGTCTTCAGGTAGAATGCTAGAAATGAATCAATGAAATACTAAGTCCATGATTATATCTATCTTTTTTATGCTAGCTCAATAATCTTTAAATAAGTTTTAATATAATTTAGACTAGTTCATCCATCTTTCATCCCTCTTTCAGTCACCATTATGCCACGATATTCAAACTCATGGAGAATTTGCAATTAGCTCTCTTCAGGGAAAATTCAAAACAAGTTATTATTTATATGCCTTTATATAAGCATTAATTACAATTGATATTCATATGATATTTATAATACTAGCATATATATAATATAATTCAATAATGATTAGACAAAGAGATCAAGGTAATAAATCAATATTTAATAAATAATAAAAAATTAAAGAAAATAGTTTAAATTAACAGATATATAAAAACAATATCTGGGTTCAAAAATTAATAATTTATGTAACTTATTAATTTATTTACCATTCTTATTTATATGTTTCATAATTACCAATATATAAGTACTATTTGCAATTGTATAACTTATATATTATATGTATTTTTGATAAATAAAGTACATTAAACGTTTACAATATTACGTAGTAAATACAATATAATCCTGTTTAAGATATCTGTCAAATAATAACTATTCTTTATATCCCTCATCTAATTTGATGAATTATGTCAAGCTTTCAATTAATTATATTTAATAATAAATATAATTTTCCTATTAAGATATAATGATGCGATGCCAAATTTGAAATAAAGATAATAATAATAATAAACATATTAAAATAATATAAGCATTATTATAATATATATAAATAAATAATAAAGAAAACTTATTTATAATAGAGTTGAGAGTAGATATTGAAGTCTATAGTTCATCATTCTAATGAAGATCTTTTACGAAGTATATTATTAATCCATTGGTATAATGATGATTTTATTTATCTTTAAACGATAAACTGTTAATAATATCCAATGATTTGATTAATGTGAAATAAAATAAATATTCTTCGAATGTAGATGTTCTTAATCTTCATTTTTCTATTATCATTAGACATTCTATATATCCAATATTTCAAAATATTTTAAAATAGCATGCAAGGTTGGTTTCGAAACCTTTTACGATATAATAATTATACTACTCACTGCACATTGTTTTATCCTTAATATATATAATTATCCTAAATTTATATATATCCGAAGAATAATGGAAGTGTTAAAACAACGTAGTTTACAAAAAAAAAACTTAAACAGACGTTCTTTTCTTTTATATTGCTATTTCTTTAAGATTTAATAAAAAATTAAAATATTTTCCTTGCAGACTTTTAACCCACAGATTATCTTAAATTGGAAAAGTTAATGTTTAAATTCCAATCATTGAACAGTAGTATTGATAAAAGAAAAAGTTATTTTTAAAGAGAAATGATTTTCTTTTTCTTCCCTTTTTAATAACAAGAGAACGAACGAATCTGCTCATGTGTTATTACAAGTTCATGCTTAACTCAACTATTAATTGTTCCGTTGACATTAATATTTAATAATAAAATAAAAAATATATATAAGTATTTATTCTTAACTTCAAATCTGGCATTTTACTCAAAAGCTTAAGGTATGTATTATTTAAAACTCAAATGTATATATATATATGTATACATAATAAAATAGTCAAATAAAAATTTATATTTATAAATAATTTCCTAAGAGATAAAACACATTAGACCAATAATAATAACTGTAAGTTACTATTATATTTCCCCTTCCCTTCAGAAATTTAAAATTTTAATTTAAGTTAAAATTTTAAACACTTACAACTATTTTAGTATATTCTTATAGTTTAATTGCATTTATAGTTGGATTTTATGAAGGGTTGATAAAACACATTAGACCAATAATAATAACTGTAAGTTACTATTATATTTCCCCTTCCCTTCAGAAATTTAAAATTTTAATTTAAGTTAAAATTTTAAACACTTACAACTATTTTAGTATATTCTTATAGTTTAATTGCATTTATAGTTGGATTTTATGAAGGGATGAATTTTTTTTTAACTGTTATATCTTCCTAATACTTGGGCTATCCTATTCTTTTGATAATGATCAAAAATAAAATTAAGGACTTTGATGGTTAATTTTTTTTTTTATAAAAAAATAATGTGTTTCCTTCTTGGACAACACAAATATATTTACTAGCCTTATTCCTGCTTCTTTAAGACATGGATTTGAAAAGGACTAAATAAATACTAGAGTATCCATTTGTTAATATGAATTGACTCTATTGTTTTTACTTATTTTAAGGCATTAAAGAATACCCTCACCAAAGCTAATGTTTTTAACTATACTTCTCTTTACATTGATCACTATTATTATTATTTTTATACAACCGTATGGTTTACACTGCCCAATTCTTATCTTGATCTTCACCTTATTTCTTTATAAAATATTATAAGCAACCAAAATAAGGTTTTAAAATTCATGAATTGTACGTACCATGAATCTCTCCTTCTTGGTTAATCCAAAATGCATTTGGACCTGCCTTTTTAACAATAGTATAAGGTCCTTCATATGTATTATAGAATTTATGGTATTTATTCTCCAATGGTTTACTGGGATGGAAAGTCTTTATCAAAACTTTATCTCCAACTTTAAATTCATAAATACATTTTTTTTTATTCTGACTTCTATTATTTGCCATTTTAACAAGTTGTTTATGAGCTTGTAAAATATCATTTTCTCCATTTATTTTAGGTTCATTAATAATAGGTTTATATTTTCTAAATAATATAGGTATAATTTGATGAAAGTGTAATCAGATGGGTGAAAATCCAGTAGATTCATTTAAACTCCAATTGATATAGTCTACTACACATTTTGTCTGCTTTACCCAACCCTTGTGCTCCTCTTCTAAATAGGTCCTAAACAAATTTCCAAGCTCCCGCATAATACGTTCGCATGGATTTGATTGTGGATTCCTAATAGAGATTAGCACATGTTTTATTTTTGATATATCTACCCATTTCTCCCATTCCTTAGATAGAAAAGGTGTACCATGATCAGTTAGTATGGTTTTCGGCTTTCCTATCATTGGAAATTGGAGAATACTCAATACTTTGATTGTATGTTTAGCATTGGCTTGGGGTATCGGGTAAGCAGCAACATATTTGGAAAAGAGATCATAAGTGACTAATAAATATTTTTGTTTGTTGAATGGAGGCAAAGGCCCATAATAGTCAATTGCTAAGATCTCGTTTGGTCTTTCTGGAATGATAGAATCAATTGAATTAATATAATTTTGGTTTACTGACTTAGCTCTTAAGCAAATTAGACAATCTTGGAGTGATTTCAAGATGTCTTTATACATTTTTGGCCAGTAAAACCAATTCTTAAGGGTATGTTCTGTCTTATGAGCACCATAATGTCCGTATAGACAGTGTACGTATTTTATGAGTGGGTCACGTAAAGACTTTGGTATTATTGTCCTCCACTCATCAACGTTATCATTCACTTTATATAGTAAGACCTGTTGTTCTAATTTAAAATGGTTAAGATCTTTAGGTGCATCCAAAACTTCCTCCCCTAATAAAACTTTTATAATTGGGTTTAATTCTGGGTCATTAAATTGTATCTCTGGTAAGTTTTCCAACTCGTTCTCTACATTACTATCAGCCATCACATTGACATTTGTAATGTAGGCATTGTCTACCATCAAATGATTTTGTTCTGACCTACATGGATTTCGACTAAGCACATCAGCCACGATATTTCTCGGATCCTTTGCAATAATGCACAGTGTAATTAAATTCCTGTAATAGTAAACTCCATCTAACTAGACGACTATTAGTCAGATAACTGTGATTCAGGAATTTAAGGCTTTTGTGATCAGTGATCACTATCACCTCTGATCCAAGTAGCATTTGTCGAAATTTTTGGAAAGCCCAGACTATTGCTAGTGCTTCCTTCTCTGTAACCGTGTAATTTATTTCTGGACCTTTCAAGAGCCGGCTAATAAAGTAGAGGACACCTGGTTGGCCATCCTCTTGGATTTGGGACAGTGTTACCCCTAATCCAAAACCACTACTATCTGTTTGAATAATGAATGGTTTATTAAAATCAGGGAAAGCTAACATAGTTAACTTTAAAAACCCTGTTTTAATATTCTCAAATGCACGGTCTTGTTCTTCAGTCCATTTCCAACGTTCATCTTTTCTAATCAATTTTAGCAACGGTTCCATGTGGTCTGAGAACTTCTGATAGAAACGGTTGTAAAAATTACATAGGCCTAAAAATGATCTAATTTGTTTTCGAGTAGATGGTTTAGGAAAGTTTTGAATGGCAGAGATCTTCTCTGGATGAGGTCTTATCCCATTGCAACCAACAATATGACCTAAGAAGACTATTTGGTTGGAAACTAAAGTACTCTTCTTGAAGTTAATTTTTATACCTTTCAGAAACCCTCTTTAAAAAATATAGATAAATGTTGTGAAGGTGTTCTTCAACTGTGGTGGATGCAATAATTACATCATCCACATAAATAATTATGATTTGTTTTACCTCAGGAGATAAAGTATTATCCAAACACCTGATTAGACCTGCACCATTATTTATCAATCCAAATGGCATCCTATTAAATTGGTATGTAAAACCCTCATAACGGAAAGCAGTATATTGGCGATCTTCTAATCTAGAAGTTCAATCTGCCAATAGCTGGAGGTTAAATCGAAAGTGGAAAATACCTTCTTGTTTCCAAATTTCATGAATAATTCATGTATGGACGGTGGTATATTTCTGTCTGGGACAGTAATTTTATTTAGTTGTCTAGCATCTAAACAAAATCTCATCGACCCATCTTTCTTCTTCACAGTTACTACTGGATTATAGTAAGGTGAAGAGCATTTGGAAATGATTTCCCAATCCAGCATTTTATTAATTTGCTTAGATATATCTTCCCGATATTGGTATGGAATAGGATACGATTTAGATTGAAATGGTTGATCATGAATTAATCTAATTCTCTGTTGGAATCCCTTTATCACTCCTGGTATGTCTGAGAAAATAGAATTAAATTCTCTTATAACAAATCGTAATTTTAATATATCATCACTTCCAAGTAAGTTGGATTCTGCAAGTTTACTCTCTAAAAGTGTTTTTGGAATGCTAGATATTATACAGTCAACTTCAATTTGATCATATCTTGGAAGCAATGTCATCTCTAAGACTTCATCATTAATTTTAACTGTTTTATTACAGAAATCAATTACACAAGTGTTCAAATGTAGGAAGTCTGCCCCTAAAATAACATTGTGAATCAAATTATTCAAAATTAAAAATACATGATAGAGAGTTGTTTGGCCAATTTTAATCTCAATCCAAATTTGTTTTTGGATTAATTTAGCTTTTCTGCTGTTAGCCATGGTAACCTGCATAGATTTTAGTGGTAATATTTTGATGTTAGGATTTATTGCTAAAATCTCTTGATAAAATTTCTCTGATATCACTGAAATTTGGCTACCAGAATCTAATAATGCTTTAACCAGCAAGCTCTCAAACAAAACTTCTATCATAGGGCAACTTTGTAAAACAAAATTTGGTGTTTTATCTTCCCATGAACACATCATGTTAGTGATTTCTCGTGTAAAAGATTGATTCAAGTTCCTCATTGGGTATTTGGTTTCTTGAGGTGAGGAACATTTCCTCAAGTACCCTTTTAGTTTGTTTTATGTGAAATTATAGATATATCTTTACTACATCCCGGTTTTGGGAATTTCTTGCAAGAGATTATTAGAAGTTATTTTTACTTTATTTAAATTATCATGATTTATTTTGGGAGAGGGGTCATAAGGTATATTCCTTTGAGATGTTTTTCCCTTCCAATAACTGGTATCTCTATTATTTTTCCTTCTATTATAAAATATTGTATTGATTGAAGCTTCCTCTTTTTTTTTATCAGGTAATCTAATTGATAAATTAGTTTGATTCATATCAATACTATTTAAAAGTTCTACTATTTGTTCTATTTTTGTTATATTGGTACACAATAATGATTGTTCTATTTTAAGTGGTAAATTTCTTTTTATTATTCTAATCATTTCGCCTTCACTTAAATGATAAGTATTAAGTGTTCTTAATTTTGTTATTTGACAGCGAAAGAATTTGGTCAAGGTTTCTCCAGGTGTCTGCTTATACTTATCTTGGAATATTTGGTACAATAAAGCCTCTTGTCTATCTCTATTCCAAAAATTTTTTAATTAATAACTCTTGGTATTCCATATAAGTAGATGGAGTTTGTGATAAAGACTCCCACCACATTAATGCATCTCCTTGTAAGTGACTATATGCAATGATCACTTTTTCTCCTTCTGATAAATTACGGTTAACGGAAAAATAAAGATTAAGGCTTCTAATATGTTCTATAGGAGATTCGTTATGAGATCCCTTGAATATTTTTAACCTAACAAATTGGTTAATTGTACTACTTGGTATTGAATGGTTGTATACCTTTTGTTTTTCTAAAACATTCAATTGAGAAGTTGATGTTTGATTTTCATGATTAATCCTACAAGTATTTAAGTTTAACCCTTTTAATTCAAAATTACTAGGATAATTTTCAACTTCAGGCATTATATGATACTGAAAATTTGATCTATCACCAGAGTCAATTACTTGTTGTGGATCTTTTTGAATGACCTCCAAATGTTTTTCACCATGATTTTGTTCTTGATTACAACTATAAGTATTTACATTATTTTCAACCTGATGCATTTCTATAGTTGGTGTTCTTTTACATATTTGTGTTTCAATAACTAAAAATCTACTATCAGTTGATTCTTTTATTTTATTTACTCTATTCCAAGTTTCAGTAGTATCTTCCCTTAATTTTTCCAATACATTTTTATCTATATTTGTATTAATTTCTATTGAATTCATTTTATTTTCCAAAGTTTTAAGTTGATGATCAATAGTCTCTAATACATTATTCTGAGATTCTACCTCATTATTATGTTTAATAGATAGTTGATCTATTCTTGCGTGTGTTTGTTGTCTATCTTCTTGGATTTCATTCCGTATTTTATTTTATTCTTCCTTTACTTCTTCCCTAAAAATTCCTTGATTTTTATACATTTCATCACATTTAACATTTAATCTATCTATGATGTCACTTTGGAACTCACTAAACCGCTGTTGACATTTTGAATTATTTTCATCAATTTCATTCTTTAGATCATTTAATGCTTGTTTAATTTCTATGTTATCTTTTTTAACATTATCCACATTTAAATTCAATTGTTGAATTTTTGTAGATAGTTTATTTTCAATTCCTGTTATTTCAACCTTCAAATCACTTATTAAACTAATATTATTATCATCCAATTTTGATTCAAATCACTTTTTAAGTTACACATATCACTTCTAAAATTAGTACTATTTTCATCCATTTTTTTATTCGAGTTATTTTTTAAATCATCTAGTTTTTTATTCATATTATCATCTAATTTATTCATAAACATTTGTAACATTTGCTGAATTGTATCAACATTAAATGATTGACTAATTCCAATTGTAGATGATTGATTTAAATCTTCATCAACTATATTTGGTGTTTGAGATAACACTTGATCTAAACTCTGTGTTTGTTGAGGGTATTCAACTATGGTTGTAGAACCCCCAGGTGCTTGTACTAATGATGATTGTTCTATAATATTACTATCATCACTTTGTTCACTTTGCAAATCATCTTGCATTTGACTAGAGTATTCAATATCTTTGTTTGAAAACATTTTCCCACTTCGAAGCATAACAAATTTTAACTTAATTCAAATATTACACAAGTTTATATATTTTTATATTCAAAATATTATATCGTAAAGTTCTTTACCACCCCATGCTATTTATATATACTTATGATGTTCTAATGATCTATGTGTGTATTTTTAAACATCTATGTCTATAGAAAAACTTTATCCCACTCAACTCTTGTTTAAAATATAATTTAATAATTAGTTATTTAAATATTGATCTCTCTAAATCATACTATATATATTATCATTTTTTTATTTATATTAATCTTGTAATTATAAACACCATATGAATCTTCATAACAACATACTTGTTACTAAGAATAATCAATTAAACTATCCATGACTTTTTCACTATATGTAATAATATAGAATCATTGATTCAAAGCCCCAGTTAATATACTAAATATGTAATAGTATATAATTTATACCTGTGATGAACTTAAATGTTCAATGCCTAAAACGTTGCACGCCAAATATAATGGGACGACCTATTTGATAGCCTTAGTTGAGGCACCAAATGTAACGGAATGGCATTTAATCATCCCAGTTGATATACCAAATATAATAGAATCGATTATATTTAATGCTTGGAAATCATTAACTTAATGCTTCATAGTTAGGTTCGCCAAATATAACAAAATGGATTATATTTAAAATCTAAGTTGTATATATGGCGATGATTAAATTCCCTAGAAAGAGGATATGCATTTCACTACAATCGGACTTTGGGTCTTCAGGTAGAATGCTAGAAATGAATCAATGAAATACTAAGTCCATGATTATATCTATCTTTTTTATGCTAGCTCAATAATCTTTAAATAAGTTTTAATATAATTTAGACTAGTTCATCCATCTTTCATCCCTCTTTCAGTCACCATTATGCCACGATATTCAAACTCATGGAGAATTTGCAATTAGCTCTCTTCAGGGAAAATTCAAAACAAGTTATTATTTATATGCCTTTATATAAGCATTAATTACAATTGATATTCATATGATATTTATAATACTAGCATATATATAATATAATTCAATAATGATTAGACAAAGAGATCAAGTTAATAAATCAATATTTAATAAATAATAAAAAATATAATATAATAGATAATAAAATATTAATAAATAAATACGGATGAATTTTATCATTTTAAAAATATTAATAAATAATATTTTTATTTAATACCCTATGATAAAACTCAATACTATAATAAACTTTCAAAAATTAAAGAAAATAGTTTAAATTAACAGATATATAAAAACAATATCTGGGTTCAAAAATTAATAATTTATGTAACTTATTAATTTATTTACCATTCTTATTTATATGTTTCCTTAATTTCCAATATATAAGTACTATTTGCAATTGTATAACTTATATATTATATGTATTTTTGATAAATAAAGTACATTAAACGTTTACAATATTACGTAGTAAATACAATATAATCCTGTTTAAGATATCTGTCAAATAATAACTATTCTTTATATCCCTCATCTAATTTGATGAATTATGTCAAGCTTTCAATTAATTATATTTAATAATAAATATAATTTTCCTATTAAGATATAATGATGCGATGCCAAATTTGAAATAAAGATAATAATAATAATAAACATATTAAAATAATATAAGCATTATTATAATATATATAAATAAATAATAAAGAAAACTTATTTATAATAGAGTTGAGAGTAGATATTGAAGTCTATAGTTCATCATCCTAATGAAGATCTTTTACGAAGTATATTATTAATCCATTGGTATAATGATGATTTTATTTATCCTTAAACGATAAACTGTTAATAATATCCAATGATTTGATTAATGTGAAATAAAATAAATATTCTTCGAATGTAGATGTTCTTAATCTTCATTTTTCTATTATCATTAGACGTTCTATATTGTAACGGTCAGAAAACGTGTGACTCGTAAACATAGTGCAGAATTCGACCACCATACAGAACAGCAGCACCATCGAGTAGCTTGAGGTATTAGCAGTAGTGGAAACACATTTAAGAGAAGAAGAAGAACCTATTTTGGAACAGTTGGTATGGCAGGGTATAAATAGAAAAGAAAAAGAAAAAAGGGGTGGTGGTATAGGTGTTATATCAAAAAAATATTTAAATATTGTTAAATGTCAAGAACACTTGTGGTTTGAAATAAGGTTGGGTAGACAAGAATGGATGGTGGCTATAGTTTATATAGCTACTGGAGATAGTCAAATTATATTGGAGTGGAATAGTAACATATACGAATGTTTAGTTAAGGATATACAAAGTTTTAAAGAAAAGGGGAAGAGAATAATGGTTATAGGGGATATGAATGGACATATTGAAGAAATTGATGATGTAGATAATAAAAATGGACAGCTTTTGAAGAATTTTTGTCAGAAAGTGAATTTGAGTATTGGAAATTTATTAAATATTTATGAGGGACAGATACACATGGTCCAGAAATAATATATTTCACACAATAGATTATGTATTGGTAGAGAAAGAGGGAATAAATAAAATACGGAAAATTAAGGTATTTGATAATGAAGAAAAAGTATGCACTAGTGATCATAATTTCATTGTAATTGAAATGGTTAGTAATGTGATGGAGAATAGAAATAAAAGTAGAAATAATAGTGAAAGATGTGGATGGAGAGTAAATGATAAGAATAAGTTGGAAGAGTATAAAATACAAGTTGAAGAAATAATGGAAGAGTGGGTTGGGGATGAGTATAAGGATTGGTGTAAGGAAGTAGAAAAAGTTGCAAATAGGGTTTTAGGTGAGAATATTGAAAAGAATAAAAGTAATAAAAAAATTAAAATTAGTAAAAGTGTAAAAGAAAGGAAAGAAGCATGTAGAGAATATAAGTGTGCTATTAAGAATAAGGAAAGTGAAAAAGATATTAATGCTAAATGGGAAAAGTACTTAGAAAAGAAGAAGTTGGCTAAAATAGATATTTATAGAGAGAGAATGAAATTGAATAGTAAATTGTTGGAGGATATTAATAAAAGTGGAAGAGATGGAAGTAAAAAATTTTGGAATTATATTAAAAGGAGAAATGTAGGGGAGAGAGAGTTAGTATTACTAGATGATGAGGGAACTGAGTGTAGTTCTAGAGAAGATTTAGAGAGAATCTTAAATAGTTATGTAATGAATATAGAAAAGATGTTAGATGTGAATGATAGAATATTAGAAAATATGAAAGAATATAGTAATGGGAATATTAGTTTTTCAGAAAATGAACTAAATGAGGTAGAGAAGAAATTGAAAAGTGGGAAGGCAAGAGGTTTAGATGGATGGGCAGCAGAGATGGTAATGAATTTAGGATATAGGGCAAAAGTAAAGTTATTATCCTGTTTTAATAAAATGGCACAGAATAGAGTTTTCCCAAGTAGTTGGAGTAATACAAGAGTAAGGTTATTATTTAAAGGAAAGGGTAAGGATCATAGAAAGTTGAATAATTATAGACCGATAGCGGTAACATCAGTTTTATATAAAGTTTTCTCGTATATGGTGGCTAGTAAAGTTGTAAAATGGATGGAAGGGAATAATGTAGTGGGTGAAATGCAAGGAGGTTTTAGATTAGATAGGCGTATAGGAGATAGTTTATTTGTAGTTACACAACTTATGGATATGAGTAGGAATGCAGATAAACAGTTATATATGAGTTTTATAGATATAGAGAAGGCATATGATAGAGTAAATAGAAATAGATTATGGATAAGTTTAGCAAATTTGGGAATGGATGAAGCTTTAATAGATATTATTAAGAAATTATATGAAAATAATTATTATATATATATCAATTAGAGAATATAGAATCAATTAAAGTTAAAAATGGTGTGGGACTAAGGCAAGGATGCCCTATGTCACCTATTTTGTTTGTGTTGTATTTGAGTGAAATGGAAAGAGCAATAGAAAGATTAGGAAGAGGGATAGAGATACCGTTAATAGGTAGTAAGGGAGTATATATTTTGTCAGGTCTTTTTTTTTGCAGATGATATATTTTTGTGTGCAGAAAAAAGAGAAGATATGGAAGTTATGTTGAGGACATGTGCAAGGGTGGGTAAAGAGATGGGGATTAAATTTAGTGAAGAAAAATCAAATATAATGATGGTTAATACTGAGGAAAGAGAAGATGTAGAATTTTTATTGGGAGATATTAAGTTAAGTGTGGTGAATAGATATAGTTATTTGGGAATTATTTTAAGTAATCAGAAAAATTATTTGGATGAATGGGAGAAAAAATTGATAAATGAAGCAAAGAAAAGAAAGGGATTGATAAAGAAATTAACAGTATTTTCATATAATAAATATGATGTAGCTAGAATTATATGGAAAGGAGTTGCAGTAGCAGGGTTAACATATGGTAATGATGCATTATATGTTAGTAAAAAGATATTAGATTATTTAGAAAAAGCTCAAAGGGAAGTAGGAAGACATGCATTGGATGCAGAAGTATGGACAGCAAGGGAGGCAATTCAAGGAGAAATGGGATGGTCAAGTTTTCATATGAGAGATGCAAAAAGTAAAATGAAAATGTTTGGTAGATTGCAGTTTATGGATAATAAAAGAATAGCTAAAATAGTATTTAATTGGGTTATGAGTAAAGGGCAGGTAACAAGATGGGTGAGAAAGGTAATGCGGTATGCAAAAGATTTGGATAAAGAATTTATATCAGTATATTTGTACAAAAGATGGGATGATTGTGTTAAGAGGATTATTGAGTGTTATAGTAGTAAGGAATGGGATAAAAGAATAAATTTATTAATAAAGACTAGGGAGTTAGAGAGATGGAGAAATAGTATGGAGAGTAAAAAGAGTTTAAATATATATAGAAATAAACAGAATATTAGGTGTGAGTTAATATATGATAATAGTAAGGAAAGTAGTTTATTGTTTAAGGCTCGAACGGGATCTTTAGCTACAAAAGAATATACATGTAAATGGAAAAATATGGGTGATTTATTTTGTAAATTATGTAAGGAAGGAATTGAAAATATTAGGCATTTGTTAATTGAATGTAAATGTTTGAAAACAGAAAGGGTACATATAATGAAGTTGTGGAAAAATAAATATGAAAAGAGTGATTATACAGAAAGTGAATTATTGGTTTTTATGCTGGGTTTGGGAAAAGATAAGGGGGATTTAGATATAAAGGTTATAGAGTTGACAAAAATTATGTTGTGGAAATGGGATAGAGCAGATTATGGGTAAATTTAGAGTGGGGAATGTAAAAGAAAGTGGCTAACAGGTTTATCTGGGCATAATTGCTGAGATATTCTTGACTTCGTTTAAGGAGAAGCCATAATACATCACATCACATCACCCGTGGTACTGAGTTCGAACATAGTTTATCGGTTCCACAATACAATCCATGAAACAACGCATCTGATGCGACATTAGTAAATATTTCCTTAGGCACGGTGGTCAGGGATATGCAAGAGATTCATGATTTTATTCTCGAGTTAGCCAATAATCAAACTAATATTAATTAAACATTCATATTTACATAATCGAGGAAATATTATATAGAATGGGTATCGAATAAATGAAACGTAACTGCAGACATATAGTTTAAAATTATTTATTAATACATTTTAATAAAATCATTTACTAATAATATTTTAGGGATTCAAAGCTTCAGTAGCGGAATTTGCGACATGATTATATTTTAAAGAATACATTTATTTATTTAGACATTATTTTATATTGAGGATTTCAGTAGCGGTATTTCCGATACTGTAATGTTTACAAAAGGAATACATTTATTTGAAGGCGTAATCTAGCTACCTAAAATTCTCGAGTAAGTATTTCTAATGCATGCCTGGAGGGATTTATACCTTTGCAATGCAAGAGTCTAAAGTATGGGTTATAAGAGTAATGGCAGACATATATTTATTTAATTAAAATATTTATTTATAACTAAGGGCAAACATTTATTTGAGAGTGAATTATGAAGATAATGCAGAGGCGGAGTGATATATAGAATAATAAAATTAAGTAAAGGAACACGTGGTACACTTTAGAAAGGCGATATGGAATGGCAGTATATTGAAACTGCAATGCCGCGAATGGGTTTATAAGAGTGTCGGGCTGGTCTCTGCCATCGGCCCGACGAAGTAAGGTGTCACATAAGCATAACCAGGGACAAGCGGTCCGTGTCGCAGTTTTGCCGGCTGGCTGCATGACATTGTCAAGTCCTACGGGAGCACCCATTATGCCCGCTTGTGTAGGATGACTGGGGTTAATTTCAACCCTGAAGAATCCGGAAATTTCACGGCGGAATGGGTCATCGCGTCTCTAAAACGTAACACATGTATAATGTATAAACGATTATGATGAGATTTAAATAGATTTCTAATTCGGCCCTACATTATCAACATTTACTAAAGAACGTTGGTGACTCTCAAAGAAATGTAATTTTCTAGAATTATTCATTAAGATTTAATAAATACAAAATATATATAAACTGGGAATTATTACAACTAATATGCCAGCCATTTGCGAAGTAGTAGACCCCTGCATTACAATAAATGAAGCATTGAATGCGTGTCGATTTATATGAAAGTTAAGTTATTAAAGAAAGTAAATATTAATGAAAATTTGACACGCATTCATTGTTTTAAGCGATCATAGATTTAAACTTTGAAATTTGAGACAATTATGAGCATGCAATAATTAAAGAATAACTATAGATAAAATGTAGATTATAGAAATACGCACCCAAGATAGAGTGAGGTAAGCTAGATTATTAGAGAAATTTACACATTACATTAATTATTCAATTTAGTTATACAAATGGTAGTTTTTACATTTTACAATTTAGATAAGTAATATGAAGAAGAGCTATAGCATATTATTAGAGTACTCTAGAGTTTGAACACAGACAGGTACCTGTTTTATAAGAAGTTTTCTTATTCCATGAGTTTAGCAGCAAAAAGTTCACGAGTGGCAATTCTTTCTTGTATTTAGATATTTCATTTAATTTCACAGCAGCAGCAGCTTTCTCATTTATTTCAGGCAGCAGATCTTCATGGTGGATTTATGACGGGCAATGGAAAGTTCAGCATCCGATAGGCCATCTCCCGATGGAGAATAATCTAGGTGCTTTACTCGGTCATACCTTGGCAGGAACAAATTATTTTT
This sequence comes from Epiperipatus broadwayi, assembly GCA_028023455.1. NCBI lineage: Eukaryota > Metazoa > Onychophora > Udeonychophora > Euonychophora > Peripatidae > Epiperipatus > Epiperipatus broadwayi. The sequence continues at coordinate 260,570 of JAQFVV010006442.1, forward strand.
ATATTTTTGGAGACTCTCAGTGATCGAGAGCAAAGCTAAAGTTTAAGTGAATGTCTCCAGCAAGTCTAAGATGGCCTCTTTTTTTATCTTGATCTTTCACATTTTTGTTAAGGTATTTTTAGGTTCTACTTAATCTGCCCTGAGGATAATCAATGCATTTAGTTGGTTTTTAATTAAAGAAAGCTGCCGTTCTATTGTTTACATTTTACATTTACTAATTACATTTTGGGGAATTTTTCTTTAATTAATCTATTATCTATCACTGACCGATGCTTTTAAATTTCAAAAACAAAAAGGGAACATAAGATTATTTTAACTTTTAATTAAATATTACATCAGATATTTTTAGAATTATTATTAAACGAAATTTAAACAAAGCAATAAATACGAACTTTATAATCCAAAATAAATGATTAAAATTATACAAATTTATATAACTAAAAGAAATCTAAATTATATTATTTTATCCCTATTTATTGCCTTTAATTTGAGATCGAAATGTGTGCGTGTTTATGCTGAATTCTACATATATTTATACATTTTTAATATTGCTACACACACAATTCGATATCAAAAAGTTTAAATTTGGGCGGGATAGACCGGTCAGTGAGAGATGACAGAAAAAGGTGAAACTTAAGATTCGAATACGAATCTTACTGTTTCAATATCAATATTTCAAAATATTTTAAAATAGCATGCAAGGTTGGTTTCAAAACCTTTTACGATATAATAATTATACTACTCACTGCACATTGTTTTATCCTTAATTTATATAATTATCTTAAATTTATATATATCCGAAGAATAATGGAAGTGTTAAAACAACGTAGTTTACAAAAAAAAACTTAAACAGACATTCTTTTCTTTTATATTGCTATTCCTTTAAGATTTAATAGAAAATTAAAATATTTTCCTTGCAGACTTTTAATCCACAGATTATCTTAATTTGGAAAAGTTAATGTTTAAATTCCAATCATTGAACAGTAGTATTGATAAAAGAAAAAGTTATTTTTAAAGAGAAATGATTTTCTTTTTCTTCCCTTTTTAATAACAAGAGAACGAACTAATCTGCTCATGTGTTATTACAAGTTCATGCTTAACTCAACTATCAATTGTTCCATTGACATTAAGATTTAATAATAAAATAAAAAAAATATATAAGTATTTATTCTTAACTTCAAATCTGGCATTTTACTCAAAAGCTTAAAATATGTATTATTTAAAATTCAAATGTATATATAAATAATATATATATATGTATACATAATAAAATAGTCAAATAAAAATTTATATTTATAAATAATTTCCTAAGAGATAAAACACGTTAGACCAATAATAATAACTGTAAGTTACTATTATAATTGATTTAAATTTCACAACAATGTTAGGGAATATTTAGGCATCAGTATAACAACTTTGATACTGGAGGGTATTGTATTAAATATCGCAGTGTTTTTATGTTAGAAGCTTATCTTTCTAACTATATTTCATATTATTCAGTGCTGATTAATTTATCTCAGCATTGTATTTACTAGATTATTATCCTTATGTAAAATAACCATTTGAATTAGTAACCTCAGATGTATTTAAAGAATAGAAAATCTAACAAGTTTTTAAACAAGAATGAAAAATCTATTTCATTACAGATATAAACACATCCTTATTTCTAAGCTTATTTCCCACTTTCCTGCTAGAATTTTTTTTTACACTACTCTTTGATTACATCCAGAATTTTTAATGCAAGTACCGCATTCATTAATTAAGGAAAACAGGAAATCACGTATAAATATTGGGAAAATGATGTAATTAATTTTATTATATAGTAATGGAATTCACAGATGAGTATAAAAAAATAAATACATAAATAAATTCTTCTGTAACCAAAAGAAATATTGGAATTATAATCCAAGATTAATAAATACATCATCTTTCAATTACATATTTTGGAAAAGTTAAATTATTATAGCATCTCTCTATCAATCATCCTAGGATAATGTGATGATAGTGGCTTGTATTTCAGTTGATATCATAAGGATGCCACTAACCACCTAAATTATAGGGCCATGACTATCACACAATCTATATAATTTGAATCCCTATTACTCATAATGCTAGCTTTATATAAGATGATAACTAAGGCTGTATATTAAGATGATAACTAAGGCTGTATATTAATTTGAAACTTAATGCCTGGTTATCATACATATGATGTACCATTATATCACTCAAATCATATATATAATTAAGAATAAAGAAATAAAAAAGCTTTAAATATTAACAAATTTAATAAAAATGTGGTTCAGATGTAATACACAATGGGCATTTGCATTTCAAACATCAAACAAGTAACCTTATTACTCATATTAGTTTAAAATAATTTTAACATTTACATATTGCATCTCTTATTTCTACTGTGACCAAGATGCAATCCAATTTTTTTTTTCTCATCTATCTTTAAATAATATGAACTTCTAGTTCCACTGCTATAAATACATATTATGTAGAGGAGAGAAATAAAAAAATTTAAGTATTAATAAATGCTAAATATTAAATAAAAAAATATATAATGCCATAAATAATAACATAAACAACATTCAGATTTAAGTAAAATTACTAATAAAATTTATAAACTGGATTAAACAAATAAATACAAACCTCACTAGGTAGATTTTAGAGTTTGAATTCTAATACAACTTCAATTCATGTATAACTTTTTGAATCTAATTAGACTAGTTCATACTCCTGGTATGCACTCTAAACTATTCAAATTCTTTCTGGATTTTATTTTGTGATGAGTTGTTCTAATACTGATGATTTTTTTCTTCAGACAACAATTACAATTCTGTTATATCTTCAACATTATATGTTGAAATTTATCAGTTAGAATTTTAATATTTAGTCAGTTACAATATATGAGTGGGTTCAAAAACTAGTGACAATACTTTAGTAATTTAGGCAAGCTATATTTTAGTAGGATCAACTGCAACTGGCCCAATTGAGGAATCTAGTCATTGGCTAGAACAATGTAGTAAAGCTTTTCTATACTGCAAGATACTATATAAGTTCATCATCTATGTGGATTAACAGGTTTTTATGGCTTGACATCACCATTTTTTAAATTATTAGATAGAACTTTACTGTCATTTAAGCACATTGTTGAAAGAGCCTTCATAAATTTAATAAGCAACTACTAAGTAGTAGAACATTGATTGTTCTCCTATATTTGAAACCATGATTTCTGAAATGATGAAACTGTGATAAAATATTAAAACCACTGTTCATAATTAAGTGCATATGTTTTAATTAATTAAATGCATAACTAATTAATTAATTATTATACTGCGATTCCAATGCACACTAGTGAAGCTATATTTTAATTAGGTTTTATTCTGGCTTAGCACTTTCAGGGCATATTTTCTCCAATATACATAGCCTGTATCGTTCTCAATTAATTAAGTGCATATTTTTTCTGTTTATCAATAAACATTGCTTTATTATCTATTTCACACTGTTGGTTAAATTATTGATCAAATTTATAAACAACCTAATCCAACTTTAATCAATTTAAAAACATAAAAATAAGAAAGTAAGTTTCTCATTAAAAAATGATGTACTTCTTTAACAGTATACATTTTTCTTTGGGGGGACATTTTTATGTATGAAATTCATTATAAATTTTAAATGGTACCAATTTCGCTCTTATGGAATAAAATTCTGCCAAATATTGGAGCGTAATTTTATACTTCTAATTATTAATTTTTCTTTTTAACATTCATAATTTATTAATAAATAATAATTATTAATTTTGGACAATATTTTATTTTTTATTTTACCAAATTTCTTAAATTTTTTTTAATAGCACATGTTTGAGAATAACAAAACAACCTTTCGATTTTCTCTTTGAAATAAGCAGATAAATTGATCACTCTTAAATATTTCTATTTAATTGCAGATTGCAGGTTTTATTAACTCTCATATATATATATACTCTAATAAATTTTGAAATAAGAAATGCTCATTTATGTTGTAATAGCTTAAAATTCAATCACTGACATGGCTACATCTGATAGTCACTATGCCTATCATAATATATGCCCTAGAAATAAGTTTTGCAATGACCCTACAAACCAATATGTGAAGCACAAATACCTCTCCATATAGAATATTCTGGATTCAATTTTCTCTTTATTTGATATTTTGAGATATCTTTTAATTGCTTCAGCAGAAAATTTTTTTTTCTGAAGCACTTCAGTACAACATTTTACTGTAGCTCTCCAAATATTCTATTTATCTGCCCTATATTCCTAGTAGAAACAATCAATATTGCACATCTGTACAGTCTCTGAGGTTATCCCAAAATCTGGACAGAGTCTATTTTTCCCAAGAAAATCATGTTCAAATTCACCTTAGAACATTCCTTCGGACATGACATTGTTCATTAATTTTACCTAGCTAATTCAATAAAGGTTGATTTTATAATAACTCTGCAGTATCACATCCAAAAAATTAAAGAACATTGATAGATTTTATGATCATGTTATTATATTTTTAATTTTTATGTAACATACTTTAAATGAAACACCTCTAATGCTTTTATATTGCATCAATAGTGTCCACATCTTACTTCCACAAAAATAAATTAGATAAAAGGGCAGTTCTATATACAGCTAACTTAGTTGCAATATTATTTTGTGTCATGAAATAATCTATCATTTAACTTATTCAAGCTGCAGCAGTTTGTACCTCAATATCTATGTCCACCTTTCTACTTATAAAACTATCAAAATATGTAAATTGATTTATATTTTTAAATTGACCACTATCAAGGCTAAAAGTTACTGAGAATTTTTTTCCATCATTGGCTGGTAAAGAACTTTAGTATTTTGATCATTAATTATTAAATAAAGTCTTTACATATTGCATTTGAAACATTAAGTATATTCTGTAAATCATCTTTTGAACTGGAGTAAAATAATACAATCTACCACACTATAAATCCAGAATCCAAAAAAATAAAAATAAACTTCTTATTATGTTTTATCAATTCAAATTTAAAATTCCACTATCAAATCTTTATCATATCTTGATCTTTGTTCATTAAGTCACCTATAAACAAATTTAAATACCATTGTCATAAAAACTGAAACAATATTGTAGCAAGTACCTTCCTTGTTTAATACCAATTTTCATTTCAAATATTCAAATTTTCCACTTGTAGAAATAACATTTATTCTTATTTTATCATTCAGAAGCTATGTAATACGAATAAATTTAGGTGGACAACCAACTAATTTCAAGCAATGCCATAAATCTATTCCATTGACTGAATCAAGTGCCTTGATCAAATTACTAAAAACAATATATAAATCATGTTTTTGTTCCAGGCCACATTTCTTGTATTTGCATGGCATCAAAAACCATATATATATATATATGATGCTTTTTAATTCTCTAAAATAACATTGATACTGTGGTAACTATTTAACTATGATTGGAAGCAACCTATTCAACAAAATGCTTGAAAACAACTTCGCTATAGTGTATTCCATGTTAATTACTCAAATATTAATATATTCCATTTATTTTTAAAAATTAGAACAAAAAAGCATCTTTAAAATCAGGCAGCATAAATTTTATGAGTCCATATATGTTTCAAAAAGTCAATATTTTTGAATCTATCACATTACAGCCATAATTTAAAACTTCTCTGGATATTTCATTAAGACTTTTTCCATTTTTTTAAGATTACAAAGAGCTGTTTTGATTTCACTAAGTTGGATATCTTTATCTAAATCTAAATGATTAGATAAAATGAGTATATTCCTAAAAAAAACATCTCATTATTCAAAAAGTGATCAAAATCGTCTTTTAACTTGTTCCAAATATTGTCATCATGACAGAGAGTGGCCTTGCTAGATTTAATAGGACTGAGATGTCATTCCTCAGATTCATATGTTGCTTTCAATATATCAAAAAATGTCTAGTTACCATGATCAGCAAACAGACTATCACTTTAAAGCCTTCTTGTCAGTCATTGAATTTATGTCTTCAGATATCTGTATTTATTATTATGTTCCATTTTAAGAAAAAAATGCTGCAACTTAGTCATGATTCATTTTAAAACAGTCAAAACTCTTCATACCATAGTGCCACTCAGTGCAGGCCAGAGTAATCAAAGGATGCCAGAAGGCTTGTGCATAAAATCCCTATCTAGTATCTACTCATGCAATATCCCCAGACTTGTTTCTAGCTTGTGGCTTTCATCAAGTAGTGCCACTCAGTGCATGCCAGAATAATCAATGTATGCCAGAAGGCTTGTGCATAAAATCCCTATCTAGTATCTACTCATGCAATATCCCCAGACTCATTTCTAGCTTGCGGCTTTTATAAATGATGAGCCTTGTATCTGAGAGCACTTCTTCTAGAACTTAGGAATGGTTATCATGTGATGTTTAATGATTCATTTTAGTGAATCCAAGAATAAATATCCTTATATTCATAATACATTCATTAAGAGAATTCTATGTTTCAATGATATCACAATGTTAGAAATTCAAATGAGTAATTTTAATGTTTAATGGCCATTGAAAGTTAAAATATATAGCAGATTCATTTTCTTGTGAATATGACTAGGAAATGATTTATTTTTAATATATCAATCATTTTAATGTTGGGCCATATTAATTCATGATTCCTTCAACAATATGTGCTTGTAAGTGTTCATGTAATATGAACTTACATTGTATTCTGATTTCTAACTATAATATAATTTATTAAATGCCATTTTTTTAAAAACTTGGATGTATCCATATTCCTTTATAGTGAATATTCTGCCCAAAAGTGTTTGTGATAATCTATCTATGTGGTGTGCAAAAATTTGATAAAATGGATCATTTGAATTTACAACATCAGTACTAGTATTTCCAACAATTTTTGGCCAAAGTCTACTGTTTGTACCAATATGTGCATTAAAATCTCTGAGAAGAAAACTTTCATGTTTTTATGGTATAACTGTTATAATGCTATTCTGTTAGGAATAAAAGTTTCCTCTATATTCCTTGAATCTAAGATTGGATTATAAGCAGTCATACCATTTTCCAAATGCAATTTCAACATGATTAGCTTTTTATTGATGCACTGACGAATTCCAAGAATGGAAGATACTAAATTAAAATTTATAGTTAATCCAAAACCATGCATTTGGGGTTTAGCGTTTACTCTACCTAGCGTTTACCTTCCAAAAAACCATGTATCATTTCACCTGTTTTATTAAACTTTCTCTGGGAGATGAATTTTATTAAGAGTAGTTACATCTAACATAAAGACTTTGCTAAAGGATTAACATATGTATATACTTTTAATGTTGTGTGTTGCAGATATACCAAGACTTCACTGCCTTCAGGATACATTGAATCTGAATTTATCAAAAGTTTGAAGAAGCAAATTTATTTTCTAGAACTTGAAGCAAGTTATTTATATCCTTTGAAATATTTTTTATTAGCATATACTTTAGAACAATAAATACATTTTTTTTCTTATGAATTGTTTACTATTTATTTGTTTAAATGGTAAGATAAACAATAGGTTATTGTGATTTAGTGCTTGATATATTTGTCTGTCATACCTTTGACAGAGATTCAAATCCAGCTTGAATTTGAAAACTTTTTCCAATAGCTAAAGGTTTATCTAGCAAGCTTTGTACTCTTTTAGTTACATAATGCAAAGCCATTAACCATCCAATTTTGATTGGTAAATGAATATTTTGCTATTTTCAGATAAAGAATGAAGATTTCTGGATAATAAGAGTTTCTCAATACATTGATCATAAATATTTTATTATATTGTAGCTTTTATCACTGGTAGTGCATGATAATATATCTATATATACATACCGATCCATGAATTTTGTTTTAAATAAGCAATAATAAACTACATTCTCTGCTGAAGATCACAAGTTCAAATATTGAAGAGAGTAGATTTCTTTTTTAAAAAGATGTACAACATACTAAGATTACCAATTCTTAAAGTTTTTTTTTTTTTGGAAAAAATCATGACTTTAGTATGAAATGAGAAACCATTTCCATGAGCCAATGGTTAACATTGACAATCACTTTTCTTCAAAAAAACATATTTCATGAAACTACAAGCCTTGATACTTTCCTGAAGGTTTGTGATGATGTTATTTTAGTTGTATTTATATATTGGACTATTTCCATTATCTAATATAAGTATTGAACATCTTTAGAAAAAAATAACTTTATTTAAATATTCCAAATATATTCATCTATCAGTAATAGCACACAGGTTAGTATATGCACAATGTTTTGAGAGATATTATTTTCCCCCTTTTCTTCAGGTGTTGCTGGCCTGACCAGTGACAGTGCTAGCATGGGAATCAAACCTAGACTATTAGATTCTTGAATATTGAATTTTAAGATAATACTCTAACCAACTGAGCCATCCTATCAAAGGCAACAGTCAATAGAAATTTCGTAAGGTTCCAGATTTCTCCATTTTTTTTCTCAGAGCAAAGTTGATTATTGGTTTTAATACATTATGTATAATCACACTAGGTTGACTTATATGGTTATGAGAAGAAAAGATGCAAAGAAGAAAATTTAAAGAAGCTGCTCACATGACAATGACGAAGAAATATATAAGTCAAAACTAGTGTGACTATACATCATGTATGGACAGTACTAATTAACTTTGCTCTTAGGAAAAGGTAGAGAAATCAGCAGGAAACTCATAGATAAGTATATAAAATTTTTACTGACTATTGCCTTTGGCAGGATTGATCAATTGGTTAAAGCATTACTTTAAAATTCAGTATTCAAGAATCTAACAATCCATGTTAAATTCCCATGCTAGTATTGGCCAGGCAGCAATACCTGAAGAAGAGAGGAGAATAATATCTCTCGAAATGTGTATATACTAACCTGTGTGCTATTACTAACAGTTAAATGTGGTTGGAATAATTAATAAATTTAAATTTTACTAAAGACATTCAATACTTATATAAAATGATGGAAATAGTCCAATATATAAATATACAACACAAGCCGTTATTTGCTATAACTTATATTCACTACTAAAACTACTTTGAGTGATCAATTTTTCATTTTTAAATATATATTAAAAATTTATGTTTATATATATAATATATACAATGGTCTAACATCCAATATAAAAATAATTATTTGACCATAATGTATATAATCCTTTGAGATTGAGACTCATTGCAGCTGTTATGATAGGTAATTGAAATAATCTCTAACCAGGCATAAGGTAACACTGTTTATAAAAAAAGAGACGTCCATCTTCTCTCGTTATTTACCTAAATATAGAGATTTAAATATATGCAATTTTTCTACAGTACAGGCTTTTTCATACTAGCATTCCAATATGTAAGATATAGGGAGTTTGAACTCAGACTTTTACATGATCCTTAACTATCCATGCTATTTTATACTGGACACACTTGATCACACACATGTTGATAAGATAAATAATCACCAATATACATATTTTGTGCTAAATCAGCACTCATCAGTTGGTCCAGATTATCATCTCCACACATATATACAATCAATGCTCAGCTTATATTAAGATAGCCAATCTTCATACTTTAATGGACAGGCTTCAATCCACTCCACCCCACAACTCTCCACCTCTCCAGTTCATTGAAAACTGACGATGGATTATGTCCTGTATATGAGGGATCAGAGTGACTTATAGTCAACATGGGTAGGATAAGAAGGTTGGCACCAATGTGGGTTTTGAGCATTCCATCATCAGATTTTCAATTAAATGGACAACTGAAGAGTTGTGTGTGGAGTGGATTGAAGCCTGTCCATTAAAGTATGAAGATTGGCATTAAAGTATGAAGATTGGCTATCTTAATATAAGCTGCATTGATTATATATATGTGTGGAGATGATAATCTGAACTAACTGATGAATGCTGGTTTAGCATGAAATACATATATTGGTGATTATCTTTTCAACACATATGTGATCAAGTGTGTCTGCAGCATGAGATAGTGTGGATAGTTGAGGGTCATGTGAAAGTCTGAGTTCAAACCCCCTATATACTATAAACACTTAGGCTAAAAAATATGAATATTTGAATCAATAAAATTTATCTAAAGATATTTTTAATTGATTGATATTATTAGTTGACATGTTTGGCAGTTTTCTCAGTTTCAACATTGTTAACACTGATTCAAACAATATATATGATATTTTGAGAGTAAGATTCATTCAACTGTTCTAATAGGTAATTGGAATACTCTCTATCTTCACATAAGGCAATTATTTTTATCAGAAAAATTGAATAGTTGTATGAATATTAATCTCAAAGTGTTATGTATATTATGCACTGGAAATATTCTCTCAGTATATATAAGTATAATACCCATTATAAAAAATATAATATATAAACAAACAGTTTAACGATAAAAGAAATATATTTTAAATTCTTTAGTAGCGATTTCAATTACGTAGTAATCCTCGTCAGCTTTAACTGAATTTCAAATTTTAATGTTATGGAAATAAAAATATTAATGGAAGAAAAGAATCATTAAAAAGGGAAAAATAAAAAAACAATTTTAATAGATAAATATAAAGATATAGGCAAATACGGCCAAAAATAAAGAGGCAATTTTAATTCAGTTAATGCTGACGAGGATTACTACTTAATTGAAAACGCTACTAAAGAATTTAAAATATATTTTTTTTACCGCTAAATTGTTTGTTTATATATATTGTACCTTTACCAACAGCTCAATATATAACTCATCAGCCAATCCACTACTAGCCTTAATCGTTCTAACTCCTACTTTAAAGTTTAACAATAACTAGTTCATCTAAATATAAATAATCATATTATATCTAGTAAACTACTATTATTAAACAAATAATCTATTAATTAACAATCAATTTAACTGCTAACTAACTAAACATTTATCTTAACAACCAGTTCATTAACTAAGTGAATAATCTATTAATTAACAATCAATTTAACTAACTAACTAACTAAAGATTTATCTTAACTACCAGTTCATTAACAAATGAATTAATTTAAATACTAGTTCAATCTTTTAAAAATGGCTCTATTAAATACTAAAATAAATAATAAGACTCATAATTAAAAGCATCTAATAAGGTACACAGTTAGTTTAACATTAAGAATATACCTTCAAAAAGATATTTCCCCAATGGCATATGAATATCACCACTACCTACTTCCCTTAAGTAATACTCCCATGACCCACATATTAAATAAAATAAACTATAATTAGCATTACTAAAATTAAATTAAAGTACTAAAATATTTTACACTCCTTTACTTAATAAAATAATATATTATTTTTAAAAAAATCCATAACACAACTATTAATCTCAGGTCTTATTATTATTTTACAATTAACACATTAATTAATACAGCTACATATATTATATAGAGAGCTTGGAAATAAGTTTTTAACAAGGTTTGCAGAATATCCCCAACCCCAGACTGGTTTTTGCTACAGGCTTCCTCGGTGAGGTGCTAGGATATTCAAGCATTAGATTAAAAATACCAGGACAAACCCAGCACTTTATCTGTATAATATCAAGTAAAAAATCTGAAATTTTCAGACATCCATATGGCTTCCAATCCAACTATCTAACTTAAATAGCCATATGGGACTGGACTAAATTCAGATACATCATATATTAATAGCTTTAGCAATATAAAATTGCCAAAGCCTTAATAGCAGAAAATAAAATGACAAAAAAAAATCACTTCAGATGTCACATGACCTAATTTAATAAGCTTGTATTACAAATGTTATATATAGAGCTTGAAAATAAGCTCTTAACAAGCTTTGCAGAATATCTCCAACCCCAGACCAGTTTCTGCTACTGGCTTCCTCAATGAGGTGCTAGGGTATTCAAGCATTAGATTAAAAATACTAGGACAAGAACAGCACTTTATCTAATGTATAACTATTATAGTGAGAGATTTTACATATGCATAGCTATATCATAACAATAATAATAAATAATATAACATACGCAATAACTCTTGTTTCAAAACTTCATCTAACTAATTTGCTAATCAGCTAAAAACAAATTAAAATTATAAACCACTACATATAATATTTATTATATTAAAGAAATTCAAGATACTTTCATTTTATTATGCATTATAGTTATAATTGTATTCTTCACATGGCATATAAAAAAATATCAAGCTTTGTGACCCCTATTGAATAAGATAAGGAAAAATTTGCATGATACAATTCTTAAGATTTGATATGTAATATCTTCAATAATTATAATATAATCATGCTGTAGTTTTTTTAAATTTTGTGCAATTATACCAACATATAATTAATTCTTATAATACATGTGTGTGCTTAGGATGATTCATAATGACTTGGACACAAGAAAAAAGAAACTCTCAAGACATTAGATTAACTCCAAAACAAACATTAACAATTTATTATAACAACTAAAAGATTTCAAAATTTACAAATATAATATTTACAAAATTTAAATTATTCAAAATTCAAAATAATTATATTCAAAAAATATCTACATAAAAAAAAATGTAAATTCCAATTCAAATATTTTCTATCATGAAGTAATAATATCTATTATTTAAAAACTTACACTTATTAAGATATTTTAGCAAATTTCTTAGATTACAGATTTAAATAGTTTGAACACTTTCATAGAATCAAAATATACATTTATGATTATCATATTATCCTTTTCTAGATCTATAATATTAATACACTTTAGCATTATTTTTACAATAAACATATTTTTTAAATAATTGCAGATTCATAAATAAAATGTTCGTTGATAATGAAACATTTATCTAAATATTTCAATGAAATTTTCATACTCATTATCTAAATAGTTTATTAATTTTATTATGCATTAAGAAAAAATATATGTTCTTCAATAATAAGTTCTCAGCTCCAACACTCTCTATAACTCATATGTTCTTATGTTTATTTTATCTATCAAAATAAACATATAATTATTTTAATAATATAACAAAATAAACGTATAGTATTTATTCACTATATATTTTATAATGTTAATCATATTCAGGTTTTATTTTCATTCATACTTTTTATATGACTTTAATATGCACTCAATAAATTTCTTGATCCCTTAAAATATTTTTGGAATATCAAATCATTCCATAAAATTTTATATAACATTCTATTTAATAATCTACAAAGCAAGTCATATATAGCGTAAGGTGAGCCATAAGCTCCAAACCAATTGGTCTGGGGATAAGAGTTTTCCAGATAGAGATTTTTAATATTTTCTCTTACCGCACTTATTAATAAGAGCTTGTTTGAGCTATTGGTATGCTCTCTATATTGCATTTTTATATAACATTCTATTTATACATCATTTATTATATATTTTGCTCTTCTTGCCTTTTAAAAATTCTAAACAACATTTAATAGTTTAGCTATTATTCTTCAAACATTTTTAACAATACCAATTATGATGTAGTAAGAGATTAAAAACTACATGAACTAGGAAAAAATAATGAAAACATAGATGCAAAGCTTAAGGCCACATATTCTTGGGGCTACCTTAAATTCCTATTATGGCTTTTCTCTGAGCATTTACTGATTTACAGAAAGAAATGCTAATGACTAGGAATCATAAAATATACAGACCTATGTTAACTGTATTATACTTAATATTCAAAAGATCCCTTGCATTATAGGATTTCCCTATACTACTCTCCCGAACCATTAACTGTCTATCATAAACACTATATCTCCTAACAACATTACAAAGAAATTCTAAAATATCTCTTCATAAAAATAATTTATAAACTTTAGTTCATATCATTCATTAAAATATCAAGAAGATTAAATATAGCACAAACAAATGATTTGGATATTTAACTTATAATAAGTACCTTCATTTAAATTCTTTATGAAAAAACAATTCAGAGGTCAGTTATGCATATAGTATCTAAACAGATATTGCTTATAACATTTTTATTCATACTTCCATATGGTATCAAAATAGATCCAGCATATAACATGTATATTCATACTTCTAAAATGAATTATTCTAACAAATAAATGGAATAAATATAATATTCTGTTTACCTGATTTATCACTCTCATAATTAAATACCAATATTGAAATTTAAATACATTTAAATAAAATTTTACCTTAGTCATATAACTGATTATTACAATGATCCTCTTGATCCTCTCTCATTGGATTAGTTCCATCCAAGTTATAGTTTTATTATCATTAAAGAAAAATTAATTTTTCTCCACTTTTTTTATACCAAAAAGTTAAAGATAAAATTTATGTATTATATAAACACTAAATGACATCTTAAATCTAAGAATACATATAATTATTAATTACCTAAATATATTTCTTAACTAAGAAAAAATAAAAATAAAAGAAGTGTCCTTTAATTTTGTTTGAAGTTGAATTCAGAGATGCACTTGTTACCATAACCGTGTTCAGTTAACTGAAAGAGATTTTTTTCCCTTTTATCTCCCATTGTGCTCTTAACTCCATGCAACATAAATGAAAAAAAAAATGTTAAAGAAACTCCAATGGAAATATTATTTATCAATGCAGGATAAAAAGTACTTATATAATAAAAGTTCAAATTTATCTCCCTGATGAAGCAAATTTCATACAACAGTTAATAATAAGCATTTGTTAATAAATTTAATAATCATTTAAAAGTTTTTTTTCTTCAGTTCATGTTTTAATAACTTATGCCAGTATTATGTCATTTTTAAATAAATTCTCCAACTTTTCATATAGAAGCATTATAAATAATTTTAATTATATCACTAGTGAATTCTTCGATTTTATAAAATCACCTTTCATGTATATGCATTTGAGTGTTAATAACTTGCAATATTTTAATTACATTATGTATTTAAAATATTCTCCAGATTAGTATACATTTTAAACAATATTTATAGTTGACTTATAACTTATAAAATTCTTCTTATACTAGTTCATATTTATTCTTCTAATAACTTGTGCAATACTTGATAAAACATTGTTCAATCATACAAATTCTCCTTAAGGTTAGTATATATTTCATAGATTAAAAAACATTTGCAAATTACACCTAATGGACTAGATAATAAATTCATTTTTAATAAATAATTAATTAGCATTTGTTCTTTTTCTTGAACTGAATATATATTCTGAATTCCAAGAGCAATAATTAATATCTTTATCACATGAAAATCTACACTCTTTGTGGTTAGTTATTAAAATTAAATAAGACTGTTCTTTAATACCAAACATACAAATATGATTAAAAAGAAATTCCTTTCTCACATGTTCTTCAGTCTAAACAATACACTCTCTGACTAACAGCATTTTACCACTCATCATCATAGTTTCTAGTTGGTTTCTCATGCAGTACTGACAAAGAGCAATTGCTTGTTGCACACCATATTAAAACAATTTGAATAAAATTCTTACATAATTATTCATAATTTTATAAATTACTTTTAACACTTTACTAACCAAAATAATAAAAATTTAAAGAAATTTATAACTTAAAATTTAACTATAAGGAATAAAGTTTTTTATTCCTTAAAATGTACTTGATTAAAAAGAAAAATTTAATACATCACCCAACAATTACACAACTCATGTATTTATAGCCATAATTGTCCTTATCTGATTGATCAATGAAATCTCAGATAATAAAAATTTACATACAAATTAATTTTTGTTTGGCTTTTTTTTAAAAAACTAATTTATTTAATAAATTTTATTAAATCATATTTTAAACTTTATTTAAATATTGTTTTTTTTAAATATACTTTTAATAATAAAACACTTTTTTATTACACTTAAATTTGAAATATAAAGCTATTGCTTATGTAATTGTAATACTAATTTTGATACACTTTAAAAATAAATTGATACAGAAATAAGTTACAAAATAAAACTAATACAAATAATAAAATTAATTTAAGCAACAGTGAGGTAAATTAATTAATTTAAGCAGTAATGTGTGCACACAGATAAATACACATTACATACCAGAATAATTATATCATTATTTAAGATAATTAAATAAGAATTTTTAAATTAAACTGTTAATACTTATTTAATACTGATTTTTATGACTAAGGAGAAAGAATTCAAAATCTCTATCATTATCTTTACCTCCAGACCAATTGGTTTTGAGCTTATGGCTCACCTATTACTATATGGTGAAACTGAGCTGAATTCAGATCCATATAACTATCTGGTTTGCAAAGCTGGATTTGAAGACATTTACAAGTCTGAAAAGTTCAAACTTTCAAATTGATGGAAACGTGTTTTATAAGTGCTGACTTTTGAGTTAATATTTTAGATCTAGTTTCTAGAGTCCCAGCCCTCCACTGAGGTGAGCCATAAGCTCAAAACCATTTGGTCTGGAGGTAGGGATAATGATAGAGATTTTGAATTCTTTCTCTTTCACATTTATAAAAATAAAGCTTGTTTAGAGCTATTTGTAAGCTCCATCTAGTGATCATTTAAATGCAAGCTTAAAAGCAAGTTACGAAATTTATAACTTGTTTTATTAATTAATATATATATAACCATTAGAAACCAGTAAACACTTAGACTATCCCAATATAGATAACAATAAAGATAGAATCCCTCATTTATTTATGGTCCCATATATTTATATAGTCATTAAAGATTGCAAATTCATCACAGAGATTGTATCAGTAATTTTAATATCTGTGAAGTTGTAATTTTAGTGCATATATAAATATATGGGTCCATAAATAAAGGTGTGATTTCACCAAAAGGAGATTGCCTTGGCAGCAGCTCAAGATTGTTATCTATATTGGAGTTATCTAAATGTTGACTGGTTTTTAATGGTTATTTATAAACCTATTTAGCCTTGAGCATTATTACGCTTATTATTTAAGAAATACTTTAAGTGCAATTTGAAACATATAATATTTAAATATATATATTGTCTATGCTAGCATAAGAAATAGTGATCATGTGAAACTTAATGTAATTATAAGCGACTTGAATGCGAACTTTCAAGCTCTCTACATCTATCCAATTTATCTTACATAACTGATTCACATGATCACATATATATGAAAAAGATAAATGATCAATATACTTATTTCATGCTGAAACAGCACTCATCAGTTAGTCCACATCACCATCTTCTACACATATATGCAATCAACATGGTTTATATTAAGATAGAAAATTTTTAATAAACTTTAAAGGACAAGCTTCTACTCTTTAGCCATCCATGAAAGGTAAGAGTGACTTTTCAACATGGGTATGACAATAATATTGGCATCAACAAGGGCTTTGAGCTTTCCATTCTCAGATTATCAATGAAATGGATGATTGAAGAGTTGGAAAGAGAAGAATATTGAAGTTTGTCTATTAAATATTTAGTCTCTTAATATAAACAGAGTATTGATTATATATGTGTGTGGGAAATGGTGATCTGGACTGACTGATGAGTACTGGTTCTGCATGAAATATGTATATTGGAGATCATTTATTTTTTATGTATGTGATCATGTGTATCAATTGTATAAGATAATTTTGGATAAATGTAGGGAACTTGAAAATTTGAGTTTAAACTGCTTACATATATATCACTACATGTATTTTATTTGATGCTATTAAAAAACCTGAGTCCTAGACATCTTTCATTAGTTTTGGACTAGTACGATTAATCAAGATTAGGGTGACCAGACTGGTTTGATAAAAAATCGGACATAATGACTAATCATTTTTACAGCATTTCATCCTTTTTTATAAAACTCCATTCCTGTATATATTCATCATTGTAATTACACTTCCTTTTTGGCGTGTTGTCTATTGTTAAGGTTATATAATATTCTATTAATTTTATCACTATAGAAAATTAATATCAACAAAGAACTAGTAAAACTATACTGTCAATCAAAGCAGGTGCAAGTGCATTTGCAAATTTTAGCCTACAAAAATCCAACTAGCTTGAGAACCCAGTCATATAACGTAATAGCAATCTTTGTTTTGGCATTGAAATTTGTCTGAAGTTTTCATAATATTACTGTAGAGACTGAAATGGACAGAGAGGATTAAGAAACTTATTTTTTCAATGAATTATTTATGTAAGATAAATAATAATTATGAGTGTTTGAAAATCGAGACATACGACAGTTCTGAAAAAACATTTGGGGATATCTAACCAAAAATAGAGACAAATCCTGAAAACTCAGGATGTCTGGTCACCCTAACCAAGATCTCTTCAGGTGCAATTGTTATGAGGGATGTTCTGAAATCCATGTTCAAATCCTTATTCTTTTAGTGTAAGCAATCCTATTCAGGATAAAGCAGAAGCTTTCTGGCAGCGAGATTCAGTACAGTTTTGCACAAGCTAACTATCTATCTGAAATCATTTATTCTTTTAATGCAATTTAAGAAATGGAATTAGGCTATTCAAAATATAACAATAGTTTATTTCAGGTAGTATTGAAAATATCAATGTGTAATATTCTCCATATTATATAACTGACTTCATCATTATTCTCCAATACTTGCAAACATAGCTTGCTGGATATAACTTTACTGTCTAAGATTACAACTAAATATCCATTATTATTTGCTTACCCTTGTTCTACTTTCTTGCATTCATTTCCTGAGCCAAGCATGTTCCAATCTAGATTAATTATCTTATCCCCTTTTATAATTTCATCATCACTGTTTTTTTTTTTTTTAAAATGTTTTTGAAGATATATTTTTCGTAATCCAAGCTGTCTATTTCCAAAAATGTCTTATCTGTTGATTAATCAATCTTTTAATTATACATCCCCCCTCCCTCAATCATTTGTTTTTTTAATAAAAAATCACCTTTCACACATATAAGGTGACAAAAATTGAATTCATGTTTTAAAAATAG
The DNA here is from genome assembly GCA_028023455.1 of Epiperipatus broadwayi. Classification (NCBI taxonomy): domain Eukaryota; kingdom Metazoa; phylum Onychophora; class Udeonychophora; order Euonychophora; family Peripatidae; genus Epiperipatus; species Epiperipatus broadwayi. The sequence continues at coordinate 279,518 of JAQFVV010006442.1, forward strand.
CTCATATTTATAATGAAATATTGATTTAATAATCTATTTTAAATTGCCTTCACTAACTCCTATTCTTTCCCTTTTTTGTTTTAAATATGCAAGCAACTTTCTATCGTCTCTCTTTTTTCTTTCTCTTTTTTGTTTTAAATATGCAAGCAACTTTCTATCCTCTCTCTTTTTTCTTTAATTCAAATGAACTATCTTTTAATATAACTGATTGCCATTTAATGATGATTAATTTTTACTTTTTTTTTTTTAAACAGAAATAAAATAGCTAAAAACTATTTCCCTCATCAATTTCTTTCATTAATTCAACCTCCAACGCCTCCATATGAGAGTATACTTCCAGCCTTCATTCTTAGTTTTATTCTGCCTTTATTTGTGAGTAAACACTTGATAGGGATTTTATGAATAAACCTTCTTGCATCCATTGATTACTCTGGCTTGCACTGATGGTGCTACTGTATGGAGAGTTTAGCATCTGTGTAAACAGCTTGCATAAGCATAAGAAATGGTGATCATGTGATGTTTTAGTGGTTTAAACCCAATCCTGCCCAATAGGATTGTGACGACTGTGGTTATTAAAGAACCAAAGACAAGTGTGGATGCTAAACTGGGTTCAGATCTATACAACTATACAAGCTAATGAGCTTGAATTGAAAATATTGTTGTGTTTTCATTTTTGATTCAAAGCTTTACAATTAGCTAATGAAGTAAAAGGTGGCTGCAGAAGGGTTGCATTAGATCCTAAGATCTAAGTTCAGTGCTTTCAGATCTAAGGCTTCTCACTAATGAAAGCCACAAGCTAGAAACTAGTCTGCAGATAGTGGATAAGTAAGCATTAGATAGGGATCTTATGCACAAACTTTTCTTGCATTCATTGATTACTCGGGCTTGCACTGGCAGTGCTACTGTATGGAGATCTTAGCCTATGCATAAATGCTTGTGTAAGCATAAGAAATTGTGATTATGTGATGTTTAGTGGTTTAATACATATACAGAGAAAGATGAACTGTGCAGAGACTTCAAATTATTTAAAAAAATATAGAGAGGTGTGTATTGGGAATAATAAAAAAGGACTGAAAACATAATATTTGGTGAGAGAAGAAACAGGCATCACTGATATCATTGAAACAATTAAAAGACTGAAATGAGATTGAGCTAAGTATATTGCTAGAAGAGGTGATGATACATAGGAAAAAGGAACTTATTATAAATTAGTAGTGGAAATCTTATTCTAGATAGGTATCTAATAATAATCATATGTGAACAGACCATTTCAGTAAATAATACTGTTAAGAAATGTAATTACTTCAATTTGGAAAATCCTAGATTTAAAATTTAGGCAATTTATAAAGGATTTGTTCTTTTATTGACATAATGTAGATTTTATTTTTTTTTTTTTTGAGATTTTGAAGATGGAATTCTCATCTCTTATGAGGACAGGTCAAGAATTTTTATCTGAAGATTTCAATAGTATTTGATGGAAGCTCCATGTAATGCCTGAAAAATGATGTTAGTCCATTCTACTGTCTATTGAATCATGGGAATCTACTGAAAACTTTATCAATAAGTACATGTTGGAAATCAAGTTAAGTATGTATATTTGGATGCATCCATCAGTCCGATAGTTTACTTTGTTTCTTGGCCTGGGGCATTTGTTGTAGCTTAAGTGCTTTCTAATTAATTTGATTTAAATGGATAACTCCACACTTTCAAGATTTCCGTCAAAAACATCCATTAAAAAATATTGTATTACAATATATATAACTTAATTAAGTTCCTGAACTTTGTCTTTCTTAAATTATAAGAATGTATTCTTTTATTTTTGAAATCTTCATTTTTACTTCCTTTACATTCTTAAAGATCATTGATTGAGAAGTTTTAGATGATAATTTTTCCTCCAAAAAATGTTTCCAAATAATATTCATATTATGGAGTATTTTAGCAGTTTCTATATCTTCTTTTAATAATCTTTGGTACTATTGGTCAATTTTTGACAGAATTTGTGTTTTATTAAAAATTAATATATGTTTTGTTAATTTAATATTTCGAAAAAAGACTGATGAATTAGAATTTCTTCACAACGGCAAAAAATGTGATTCTCATTTTCTGAGATAATTCTACTATTGATTTAGTGATGTAATAAAATGGATCACCCTGACATGGAATTTCATAAGCATCAGAATTTTAAAAGAATTTTATCTTTGAGACACTGAAATACTTTATTAAGTTGTTTTATGTACTACTTTTAAAAAAATAATGAAATATTTTCACATCTCGAAAATGAAATTTCTTTAGAATGCCATGACATTTTTTTAATTTCATATATGAATTAGTCCAGGTTTGCACATCAGACAGAATAATAGTAGAAGTGTCTCAGAAAAGGAGGACACATTTTTGTTGTTAAGTGTTCTGTTTATCAGACATTTACTCATATTAAATCAACAAAACATTATTTTGAGTAAAACACAGATTCAGATGAGCATTGACCTATATAACTGGAAATTATTAACAAAGATTATAGAAAGTTTTAAAAATCTAATAACATGAATGAAAGTCTAAATTAAATAATATCACTGTTATTTGGAAAAGGTTATTAAAGGTAAAAAAAAAAATCATCATTTATATTTTTTCAACAAATAATTTTGAGAATGGAAAAGAAAACAAGAATTTTAAAAAAATTATAATAATAAAAAAGAAATAGTTCTGAAAAAGTGTTTAATGATAGAATGGAAACAGTTTTTTTTTTTTTTTTTAATTATAAAACTGTTATTTGATTATCACCATGTACCTTAATGGGAAAATGTTTGGTCATAATCACAGTACATGTCAGGAAAACAGAGCAGGCCAATGCTTCTTTCAGGAAATTGATAATTTAATCAAAATAGGCTAAATAATCGTAAACAAATATATATTTATAAAGACCCTATAATAGTATGTTTATCATTAGATTAGATTGTTTACATTACACAGAATAATGCATTAGTTAGTCAACCTATGTAAGATTTACTCCATTCATGTGTGTACTTAGATATTTCTAGAACACAGTTATATTTCCTGAATAACCAACTTAATATTTTAATCTGATTTGAATTGCTAACGGAATCAGTTTTTTGTTTGTTTAAGAGGGCATCAGGGTTGTAGACCCACTGATTCCCACCACATCACATCTCATGCATTTTCAGTAAATAACTAAATGTAAGATTTTAGAAACTTCACTTTCATAACACTTAATCTTTTGTATTAATTTCAGGTTTGACCATTAAATGAGCATATTGGGATAAGTAATATATACATTTCTCAAAACATTTTTTAATAGTAAAATCTAATAAACTAAAATTAAGAAGATACAGTAAAAGGGTTATCTTAATGATAAATATTTTATTAAAACAAATTAAAATATTTAGATGATAATTATAAATATTAATAAAAAGAAGAAAAATACAATTCAGATAATACTACATCAATTAATTCAAACATTGATATTACATTTTCTTAATAAGATAAAAAAAACTTGAAGAATAAAAAAAATTCCTTTATTAGTATGAGAAGTTTATAGTTAAAGTTTAGTTTGCAAACATATTGAATCAGACACGAGTTATGGTATGAATAATATTGTACCAGTAAGTTCCGTAGGTTTATGTAGATTGTTGATTATTATATTATGCATGTTCTTGGGACAAAGAGCTTAGTGGTAGTTAACTTTGATTTTATTCTGTCAACATTTTTTTATATTTCTGGTCTGTAGTAAAGTAAGGCTAGACTCTAAGCTTTTGAGGTGACCTTTTTATGGTAGAAAGTATCAGAAAATGTTCTAGTTTTTTCTCGTGCCAGACAAATTAGTTCTGCATATGAATAGTTCTGGATGGAAGCATTTTATTGTGCTTGTGAAAACAAGAAAACTGCAATTAGCTCCTTGTCCTCTCCATCCAGGACCCAAGAAAACCACCAGTCAAATAACACCTTTGTTATCCACTTCCTTTTTATACTCTGGTCAGTTTGAGGTCTCTATGCATATTATATTTTCATCTTTTGTTTTCTTGTAGAATTACAAGTTGATAATCTTGTACATTACTTTTTGTTTTTTAGTTATAAAATCATTTTGTTTTCTATAAATTCTTTTGGCCATATTTAATTATCAGAAAAAGTCTGAATGTAATCACTTGCATTTGGAATTTCGTTCTTTTGCTTATCTGGATTAACAATCAGCATGTATTTCTATTCCCTCCAATTTTAACCTTATTTTAATTAAATAGATAATACAAACATACAAATATTTTACATTGTATGTATATAAAAATAAATTATACTTTTAAAAAAAACTAAATAGTATTTATTGAACTGTTTCTAATTTTTATTTTTTTAGTTTTTAAATATTACCAAATGCCAACACTCTTGTATTATATGTATATATGTGGAACAATAGAGAACAATGTATAACATTAATTTGAGAAACTAATTACACTTTCAATGTGTTAGCACTATCATTATGGTTATTAAAAACAATAAAATTTCATTGATAAAATTAACAAAAACTCATTGTAGGTTAATTTTCCAGGAGTATTGGTTTCTGCTAATCTGTTAGCTATTTGTATGACACCTTTTCCTGCAAAACATAATAATGTCGCTATTTTATAAGCTTCTTCCTCTATTCTGTTAATAAAACAGTAATTTTCAATCTGTTGAATGTACAGGGACCACTCATTTGCCTCTCTGAAGTCAAACTCGGATATTGTCATTTGCATTTTAAGAAATTTATATAACTAACTCTTTTAAATATCGTAGGCTCGTTCGCTACTTCAATAATTCTGCCTGACTTATTTGTTTGTCGGCAGACTGCTAGGGTTCAAATTAAACTGTCACGACTGTGTCAGTGCAATATCCAGTACTAGTCGGATATATATATGATAATAAGTTCGAGTGAGAGTTATCCCACTCAACAGCGACAAGTAATTATATAATAAACACACGAACATGGTAGTGGAGTTAATAGGTTTATATACATAAATACATACATGAGGATCAATACATAATACAATTATTACAAAGATAAAACTGACTAATACATTAATATACAATTCTAGTCTTAAAGGCCCGCAGGCTTACAATAAATAATATTAAAGTCTATACGACCTGCAATGATCCCTAGGTCTACCTTGGTACGTTCGGAGGTGGACCTCTCTGCGAGACAAGCTGAAAATGAAGTAGTGTTTGTGCACTCAGGAAAACGCATCCATCCTTCAACTTCACCTCGCAAGTCTGACCTTGTTTGTTCCCGTCATCCTGGATGTAACACAGTCTATTTCCATTGGTCATCCCATGACACGAGGTACAAAGTGGTCAGTTTGGTTATCTCTGACCAACCTTAATCGTTACTGTGATGCTTTTAGCATACACGCACATATTTGAATATTTCTAATAGCTACATTATTATTGTGTGTATCTGTTACATACACACACATACATAGAGTTATTATTATTGCGTGTGTATGTGAATACACACACACACTTAGCACAAAATTAATTCGTTCTTTCTATATATTTGTTTGTGCCAGTAACTTTCGTCACTACTGGACTAATACGTAAGTACCCAAGGATAGAATGGATGTATTTATTTTTTAAGCATTTGATATTTATAAGCTTTCCTTGCTAATATTAGTGGAAATTTTGAATGGCATTAATATACCAGCTAAATGAAAATATCGTATTAATCATTTAGCAAGGATATTGACAATCTAACTTAAGAATCTTTTAATAATCAAGCAGAAGTTAAGAGGAGAAAACTACTCTCCTTCAGGCTATAAATAGCACGGAGTGCTATTTATTCATAGTCTGAGAGACAGTGATTTTCTCCTCTTAATTATATATACATTAAGCAATGCTAATTTTATTTTTATATATGCATACAAAATCTGTGTTTCTAGTTATATTAGAAATTAAATTTGATTTACAACAACAACGTCTGGAAAAATATTTATTTTTTTCCCATTCCAAAAGTATATTTTTCTTGACTTTTGTTTTAATATAAGCGAGATCAGGCTAAAAAGGTTACAGATTCTTACTCCTATCATGGACTGAAAACTGAACATGAACTGTTAAAGAAATTGAAGGTAAGTCTTTTATTGATTTATTGATCATTAGTTAAACAAAGTGTTACAAAAAAAAATTTGTAACTAAATCTGAATTCTGTTGGCAGATATATCTCAAACACAAGACTATTTTCAGATGTGAACTTTTGTAGTAGGATATCATTCTTTTACTACAGATAAATATCAGAGCCACATTTTATTCCAGATGTGGTGTTTAAGCATATAGTTTGAAATTTTAAAATATTTCAAATTTTTTAATATAAGGCAACAAGTCTATGTATATATGTTTGGCAGAAAAATGGAATACTACAAAAAAAAGTATTACAAATGTGATCTGATTTACATTCTTTCAATAATTTGGCTTTCATTTTTTCTTTATTAGATTCCAAATTATTCCACAGCATGTTGTTCTTCAACAGACATAGGCTTGTAAAAAATTTGATTTGTTGGCCATTTCTGGTGCATCAAAGTATGTCTTTTCTGTAGCATTATCTTTCTCTGCACTTGGTCCAATTCCAACTTTTCTATTTTTTTTTCCTAATGGATTAGATTTTTCAGTGTAGATCTTAAACTTATCAATCAACTGGTTTTCCGTGTCTTTAATAGGTATGTCAATATGTCTTGTTTAATGTATCTTGGATATTTAAACTATATTGAGATTCTTAATTGATGAGTCTTAATATTTGTTGTTCTTCCACTTTTATTTTCCCTATTTTCTCTTTTAGATTGTATATTAAATATGAATATGCTGTCAAGTGATGTTTATTTTATTATCTTGTATTATTGCATTAAAATTCTTTTTTTTCTTCTCATCTCTTTCTATCATCTTTTCACTATTAATTTTATTTTATCTTCAATTACTTTGAATCTATCTCTACTTTAGTCTGCGTGATTCCGTTAGTTCATTTCCAATTTCTTTATATAAATTGGATCACTTCCATTCTGGTATTGTGTTATATTTTATGTTGTTCAGCATTATTTTCTATTTGTCTTATCTCAAATTTTAATTTATTTTGTGCTTTCTCAAACTTATGTCATTTTATGTGCTTTTTTTCTATATCTCTTCACAATCCTTGATGGATATTTGTTCACATCTGTTTAATTTGCCTTGATAGTCTTCACATTTTTCAGTCTTGAATCTATTTGATGTCCCATTTCCAACATAGCTTTAATGCATCCAAATTTGTTCTCAAGAATAGTCAGAAACCCATAAAAATGACTTGCTAGTATGGGACTTATGGAAAAAAAAAACTTACAACCTAAAAAAAGGAAAGACAAAATCATGATAAATATATATCCTGAATATTTAGATTTTGTAAGTAGTAAAGATATGAATAATAGTGATTATTAAATAAATGTTGCACAAGAGTGAATTAAATAGTGAGGTATGATTAACAGGGCCATATAATGGAAAACAGTGAACACATATCTATATAAGATATGAATAATGGTAGCCAATAGATAGAAAATAGGCTGAGTAAATATTTCAAAATATGATAAGAATCATGATAACATTGAATGGAAATAGAGTAATTACATATTTAAACATTATAAAAGTGTTAATAGTTTCTCAATTGTATAATACATATATACAGATAGCTTAGCATGGTTTTTACAATAATTATAAGATTCCAATTATTTATTGGATCCATACAATCCATTGCATTATACAACTTTGACTTCAGGATTTTTTCATGCAAGTAGTATTTCTCTTGATCTATTTATTACAGAGTTTTCATTTAAAATATATTTGTCACAGAATTTTCTTATAAAGTGCAGTTACTTTCCAGACAATACATTGGAAACAGCAGACTATAAAATCAGAGAATTACATATGCCTATAGAAAAGTGAAGCTTTCATCACATTTTTGGGAAAAAGATGGTGGCAGTGGTTAGATAATAACTTAGAATATTTTAACACCTACCAGGAGGAAAGAATACCACCACAAAAGGATTGATATTAAGCATGGTTAAATTAATTGTGGCACGCACAAAAAATAATTTTCTACAGTCGCATAATGCTCTAATATTATACTCCTTGTAAGTCCTAGCAGCAAGCAATGGCTTTTTTCCTAAATGTCTTTTTTAACTATCCATTTCACAATTCTTTGATTGACCAATACCATCTCTGAAAATAAAATTATTAATGCTCTCATTTGTGGTCTCTGAAATATGTCCCTATTTAATTAACATTGCAATCCAAAATTAAATTATTATATTTTTATAAAATGATAAGTTTTTCTAATTAAATTCTACATTCCAGACCAAAATTAAAATTATTATATCTGAAAAATATAATAATCCCTTGTAATCAATATCTGGACTACCTTATATTAAACCTTTTAATTCAACAAAAGAATTTAACAAATTTGTAATCATTAATTTCATTTTCTCTCTTTCTCTCTCTTTTTAAGTATTGCATAAAAGGAATCTACAAAATAAATATGTTTGATCTAACATAAAGAAAAAATTCAAAGTGACTTAACTTTGTTATAGTATATCTTTTCAATATTTAATATCTCATTAATAAAAATATGTATCATTAGATAGATCTTTTCATTCTTTTTAAAATGATGCAAGATTGTTTTTTGAGACTTTTATTGTACATCTGGAATTTAAACCCAGATTTATTATGGAAATAAATTCAAAAAACCAATATTAACAATATACATTTTATTTTTATATACATTACCAAGTATACTTATTACTTTATCTTTCATATTGCATTGCCAAATCCATGTAATATTAATACCATTTATATTATTTATTACTTTTACAATGCTATGTATAATTATAACCTACTATTGATGGTTTCATTTGTCACAGCAATCGTCTTCAGAACTATAAGAAACACAAAAAAATACATAAATACAAATGTACATGAACATATACTTTTACATTTTATATCTGTAAAATTATATGTTCATGTATATTTGTATTCACGTATTTGTGTTGTGTTTTTTATAGTCCTGAAGAAAATTGCTGGGGTAATCGAAACCATCAATAGTGGGTTGTAATTAAATGAAGCATTGTAAAAGTAATAAAGAATGTAAATGATATTAATATTATACTTATTACTTAAAATGAGACTCCAAACTAATTTCAGATAATTTACAATGGACTTTTATGTAGTACCACAAGTATTAGAAGTCTTTTAATACATGTTAGCCATTAAACATATTAAACCCATTTCAAACTTAAATATTCCCCCTTTTTTTTCTGTTTTATTTTTTCATATAATCAAACATACTTTGTATCTGATCTGTATTACAATATGGTGGGCTAATCAATGTATATACAGTTTATTATTTTAAACATGACTCTAAAAATTCGCTATAATTTCAAAACCTATATATCCAAATCTAAATATATATATCATAAATTATCTATAGTGATGATGATTACAGTTATTTCATCACAATATATGCTAATATCACATGATCACCATTCTTTTGCTTACACAAGCTGTTTACACAGAGGTTAAATTCTCCATACAGTAGTACCACTCAATGCAAGCCAGAGTAATCAATGGATGCAAGAGGGTTTGTGCATAAAATCCCTATCTAGTGATTACTCATCCAATATCCCCAGACTAGTTTCTACCTTGTGGTTTTAGTCTGGGGATATTGTATGAGTAATCACTAGATAGGGATTTTATGCATACACCTTTTTGCATACATTGATTATTCTGTCTTGCACTGAGTGGTACTAATGGGTGGAGAGTTTAGCCTCTGTGTATATGCTAATACATATATATATATAGTTTAGTAGTGTAACTTTAAATATTGTTATAAATATAAAATATTTCTACACACATGTATATACTATAATATTACTAATGATAATTTTAACTTTGCCCTTTGTAGAAAATTTTCACAGGTGACTATAGTGATTTTTTTTCTTCAAACATTGCTGTTTGAAAAATTATAGGAAATTTTCTATAGATGGCATATATTAAAATTAACATTAGTAATGTGATTACATATTTATGTTGTGTTTAATTAATTATTTTTATATACAATATATAGTACATTTGTCACTACTATTGGCAGTCATGTTGTTCTTTAATGTAGTAAGAAAACATGGTTTTGGCATCAGAAACTAATCAATTTTGTATTAACTTATGATAAATACTGATACCTATATATACAGATTTTATTATATCTTTATCTGATAACCCACGTTTTCTTGGCAAGATATTCATTGTAATAACAGTTTGCTCTCTCAGATGTCTTTTTAAAATCTATAAATATAGAGCACAATACCTATTTTTAAGAAGCTCTTTCCAATAATTATTTGTAAGTTTACTAAAAAAAAAAAAAATCTATACAGAAGTACTTAATGTTAAAATAAAATTATTAAATCTTATCCATCCCAATACTAAAGAGATTGCATACTTTTTCTATGTAGAAATTAATGCTTTAAATCAAGGATGGGGAACCTGACTTTAGCCCTGAAATGCTCTCATTCTGGATCTTGGATGTTATCAAAATGTCTATAAAGTAACCCTGTATAAACCTATTCAAACATGCAGTGTAAATATTGAATTAAGAGTCAAATAAAACCAAAATATTTGTCATTTTATCAACCATATATTTTCCTCACTCCAATTATAATAGTTCTAGTTCTTTTCCAGAAGTGCAATAATTCCTTACAATCATGTATATTGATGCTCTATCTAATTATGGATTTAATCTATAACATCAAGGGCATTACTATCAAAAGTCAAATTCAACAATGATATTGGTGAAGATGAATTCAAGAAAAAAATTATTTTCCATTTATATGAATATTTAATTTAAATTATTTCAACCTGAAATTTAAAACAACCACACACAAAAAAAATACATTATACTAAATTCCAATTTATTTTCTACATTTTATGTTTACTGCCAGTTAGTTTACATATATCACACTGGGTTTTTTTAGTATTTTTGCATTATTTTATCTAATTCAGTCTATTAAAAAGTTTTATTTACATCTATTAATTGAATATTAATTTAAAATTAAGGGGTGATTAAATGTGTGAGTCAGTCTTTTCCTCTAATTAGTTATAGTGATTGCAGAATAGTTTATAGTTCCCTTGAAATTCAGAGAGGCAAAGCTCTCCATACAGTAGGACCACTCAGTGCAATCCACAGTAATCAATGGATGCAGGAAGGTTTGTGCATAAAATCCCTATCTAGTGCCTACTCATCCAATATCACCAGACCAGTTTATAGCTTGTGGCTTTCATTTGTACAGAACCTTGAATCTGAGAGAACAGCACCTAATGAGCTTAGCTTGAAAACATTATTGTGTTTTCATTTTGGACTCAAAGCTTTATAATTAGCTAAAAAGGTAAAAGATAACTGTTGGAGAGATTGCATTAGATCCTAATACCTAGGAGTAGTGCTCTCAGATCCAAGGCTCCTCACTGATGAAAACCACAAGCTAGAAACTAGTCAGGAATATTGGATAAGTAGGCACTAGATAGGGATTTTATGCACAAATCTTCCTGCATCTATTGATTACTCTGGCCTGTACTGAATGGTGCTACTGTATGGAAATTTTTGCCTCTGTGAAAAACAGTTTGTGAAAGCATAAAGAATGGTGATCATGTGATTCTTGTCTTGAAATTTATATATAAATCACTCCAAATGGTATGCTTATATATGATCAAAGCTAAAGTGTAGGTGGCGCTCATTCTACATTTTAAGTGCATTGGATGCAGATGTATGGACAGCATGGGAGGCAATTCAAGGAGAAATGGGGTGGTCAAGTTTTCATATGAGAGATCAAAAAGTAAAATGAAAATGTTTGGTAGATTGCAGTTTATGGATAATAAAAGAATAGCCAAAATAGTATTTAATTGGGTTATGAGTAAAGGGCAGGCAACAAGATGGGTGAGAAAGGTAATACAGTATACAAAAGGTTGGGATATAGAATTTATATCAGTATATTTGTACAAAAGATGGGATGATTGTGTTAGAAGGACTGTTGAGTGTTATAGTGGTAAGGAATGGGATAAAAGAATAGATTTATTAATAAAGAATAGGGAGTTAGAGAGATGGAGAACTAGTATGGAGAGTAAAAAGAGTTTAATATATATAGAAATAAACAGAATATTAGGTGTGAGTTAATATATGATAATAGTAAGGAAAGTAGTTTATTGTTTAAGGCTTGAAAAGGATCTTTAGCAACAAGAGAATATACATGTAAATGGAAAAATATGGGTGATTTAGTCTGTAAATTATGTAAGGAAGGAATATAAAATATTAGGCATCTGTTAATTGAATGTAAATGCTTGAAAACAGAAAGGGCACATATAATGAAGTTATGGAAAAATAAATATGAAAAAAGTGATTATACAGAAAGTGGATTATTGATTTTTAAGTTGGGTTTGGAAAAAAGATAAGAGGGATTTAGATATAAAGGCTATAGAGTTGACAAATATTATGTTGTGGAAATGGGATGGAGCAGAATATGGGAAAACTTAGACTGTGGAATGTAAAATTAAGTAGCTAACAGGTTTCTCTTGGTATAATTGCTGAAAGATTCTTGACTTTGTTTAAGAAGAAGCTACAGTACATCACATTATTGATTATTAGTTCTCTGGGAGTTTTCAGTACTTCCATACTATTTTATTAAATACATAAAACAAATTTCAAATTATTCTTCAAAACTTTAATCCTTTGTGCCTAATTTATTTTGATTTTTTGGCAATTATCTATGATAGAATCTTAATAATTTTATTAATAATAAAGATTTAACATGCTGATATGAATTGTAAATATAAGTTTATTATACACTTTATTTTGGCGCATTTTTAAAAAATTAATACATAATATTTTGTTAAAACATTCAGTTAGTAAGTACATGTGATTTCTATCTTCATTCATAGCCATTTATGTAAGCAGTAATATAGTAAATGGAGATTAGATCAAATTGCCAACAGGGACTCATAGCCTGTTTTTGGCTATCTGCTTTAATTCTGGCTGGCGAAATTATTATACTGCGCCAAAGGCAGTGATTTTAAAATTATAAGAGCTCAATAGTAGAAGGTTGTAAATTTATGTTTTAATATATAAATTTTTCTACAGTACAGGCTTTTTCATACCTGCACTCTAGTATGCAATATATAAGGAGTTTGAACTCGGACTTTCACATGATCCTCAACTGTCCACGCTATCTCATACTGCTGACACACTTGGTCACACACATGTCGAAAAGGTAAACAATCACCAATATTCGTATTTCATGCTAAACCAGCACTTGTCAATTGGTCCAGATTATTATCTCCACACATATATTCAATCAATGATCAGCTTATATTAAGATAGCCAATCTTCATACTTTAATGGACCAGCTTCAATTCACTCCATTCCACACCTCTTCAGCCGTCCATTTCATCATCAGATTTTCAATGAAATGGATTGCTGAAGAGTTGTGGAGTGGATTGAAGCCTGTCCATTAAAGTATGAAGATTGGCTATCTTAATATAAACTGAGCATTGATTGTATATATGTGTGGAGATGATAATCTGGACCAACTAATGAGTGCTCGTTTAGCATGAAATACATATATTGGTGATTGTTTATTTTTTCGACATTTGTGTGATCAAGGGTATCAAAAGTATGAGATAGGATGGGTCGTGTAAATTATGTTTTGTAATGCTATGTGTATGCACAGTGCCTTAATTTGTTTTTTTAGGTCATGCAGCAGGATATGGATTCTCTAAAGTTGGAAATTAAAAACAAAGATTCACTTTTAGATCGTCATAATTTTGAACTGATGCAGCTTTCAGAGAAACTGAAAAAAACTGAAGGTATATTTTTTATTTTCTTTTTAAAATACAAAACCAAAATTAATGAAAGGAAATGATATATAAGATGTTAATTATTTAAAATACAGAGATTTGGGAATGAAAAATACAGAGATTTTGGAATGACTGTGACAAATTATATTTTTTTAATTTGCATTTAGATCATGCTACACATGAGTCAGAAGCCATGTTGGAAGAATTAGTCGATATGAAAAAAATTCATGATCATCTTAATCGAGAAATAGCTCGAAAGGATGCTTTGATTTCACAATTGAAAGTTGATTTAAATAATGCAGCAGAATTACGCAGCAAGCTCGCACAGGAAATTGATATTCATAAAGTTCAAGTAAGAGTTTCCTAATTATATTTATTTTTGGTGATATATACTATGTAAATATCTAACTGTGAATCAGAAATCTAGATCCAACATTAATACAAAATTGTTGGGGTTTTGTTTCTATTTGATTGATTATGAGATTGTCCATTAATATGATCAGTTATGACATTTGAGTAATAGACATTAAAGTTTGGTGTTCATGTTATTGAATTAATTATGTTGTAGGCTTATTTATTACATGTAAGTATATAATCCAAAGGTGCATAAAATTAAATTGGATTGCAAGATTATAAATTAATTACAATACATCAAAATTAACGAGTTTAGTAATAGCAAACTGAATGGCTTAATTGTTTGAACTTCGATTTAATATATATATATAATTTCTGGTCTTGTGACTTAATTGTTTAAGCTTCAATATAATTTCTGATGTTGAATAATGAATGTAATAGTATTAATAAGCAGTTTGTACCCCATTTGCTAGATTGCTTAGGCAATGTAAAATGACCAAACCCTAGATGTATATAAGGATTAATAAATCTAGTAAGTTTTTTAAATAAGAGTGAAACCCATTACAGTTCAAATGTAATCACTTTCACATTTAACCATCCATTTCTTTCTTTCAAGCCATGCAAATGAAGAATTTTGACTCTGGTATTTGCAATATAATAAATACAGCATTAATTTTCAATATAATTATATATTATATTGAATTAACCAAATGTTAATAAATAATATTACCAAACTCTTCATACAGTAGTGCCACCAAATGCAAGCCTTCTTAATCAATAGATGCAGGAAGGATTGTACATAAAATTTCTATCTAATACCTACTCATCCAACATCCCTGACTAGTTTCTAGCTTGTATCTTTTATCAGTGAGCATTCTTGGATTTGAGAGCACTGCACCTAAGTTTTAGGATCTAATCCAACTCTTCAGCAGCCACATTTTATCTATTTAGTTAACTATAAAGCTAGAAACCCAAGATGAAAACACCATAATGTTTCTAACCCAAGCTCATTTGCTTGTATAATCATCTATACATTTTAGTGTCTTTGGTTTTTCACAAACCACGATCACCATTATCCTATGGGCAGGATAGTTATGAAACCTATCAAAACATCACATAATCACCATTTCATATGCTTACACATGCTGTTAATAAGAGTGCTAAACTCTCCATACAATAGTTCCACTAACTGCAAGCCAAAGACATCAAAATATATAGATGCTGAACTGAGTTCAGATTTATATGACTATACAAGCAAATGAGCTTGGGTTGGAAACATTATGGTCTTAGCTAAAGTTAACCAGACAGATAAAAGGTGGCTGCTGCAGGGTTGCATTAGAGCCTAAGATCTAGGTGCAGTGCTCTCAAATACCCTGATAAAAGCCATAAGCATAAAACTAGACTGGGGATGTTGGATGAGTAGGCACTAGATAAGGATTTTAAGCACAAACCTGCATTTCATTGATTATGAATGCTAGCACTTGGTGATAGTACTAAATGGAGAGTTTGGCGCTATTATTAACAACATGTGTAAGCATATGAAATGGTGATCATGTGATGTTTTGATGCTGTTAATAAATACTTTAACTTGCATTTTCTACAACATTGATCATTTTGTATTTAATGAGCAATCTATTAAATTAAGGGAATGCTAAAATGTTTATTAATAACGTGATGCATTAATAAAGATTGGAAATTATATGAATATTGGAAAATAATGCTGTATTTATTATATATATAAAGACAAAGAAACTAAATTAAATTAATTTCAGTAATGGTAATTTGAGTAGCTGAATTGTGTACATTATATAACTTATATATATACTGTGATGATAGAATCTGTATTGACATCAAAAATACTTTGTAATGAAATAATGAATTTAAAACAGAGATTTTTTTTTCTCTCTTATAAACACATCGAGTCATTCATGAAAGTTTAAAATGAAATTAAATATGTGAATTAAAAGATAACTCTTACCAAATATATTATGTCTGTATATTACATTAAATCTTACATATACTTTTCAATATATTTACTTAATATATATATATATGCAGCTTACATACGTGGTAATACAAAATAACAGTAGAAAAGAAATTTCATATTAATATAAACCTTTTTGGATTTGTACTTCTTAAATAGAAAGTTAACCTATTCGTAAATCTATAATTTTATACAAGGATCCCAGTGAAAGAATGTTTGCATAGAGTCGGGGGGAGGGGGGGGACTTTTACTAAGCAAAGACAAAATTTTACTTGAATTTTTGGATTTATTAAAAAAATTGTCTTTAGGTTGCCCATGCCAAGCAATTTTAAATATAAAAATGATTATCTTAAATCCAATTTATTCACTTTTATTTACTTTCTGTAAATAAATAAATAACTATCTTAAAATATTCTGAGATTATTTTCAGTTAATTCACTCAATCTAATCGTGAATTTTTGTTTTATAAATATCTAACATTTGTAAGTATTTTAAGTTCTCTGAATAGAAAGTGGAAATGCGATAATTAAATGTAATGCAAATGGTATGTGTGTTAGGGAGGAGGGGTGGTTAACTATTGTTTGTTTTAAAACAATTCTAGCTTCTCAGTATTTACAGTGACATCATATTAGAACTTTTATCATTTCTATGAACTGAACTTGTAATTATGTGTATGAATACATGAAGACAATTTTTAAAAAGCGTAAATTTCATCTAGTTTTCATATCATTTTCTTCCATTATCATTTTACAGCAGTTTAATTCAATTTCTTCGATCTATAGCTTCTATTCTTCACATCATTCCAGCAAATTGATTTTATACCACCGCACACATGGTCCCTTTCTAGATCTTATGCAATGTCTTGAAATCTAATTTAAGCTTTCATTGGGCTACCTATTGTGTTGTTGTTTTTAAAAAAAGAAAAATGTCAGTAATATCTGTTTGCTTTGTCTCTTTTGATGTTTATTGAAGATCTAAGTCTCATTCTATAAGAAAGTAGGATAAAATATATTTAATAAAAACCTTTTCTTATAAGTACATACATAGTTGTTTTGTTTTATTATGAAATTATTTATACCAAAAGACTTCCTTTCGAATGTAATTTTATAGTTAATTTGATTTATTATGTTTCCATTTGCATGGATATTTTAACTAAGATATTTATCGCAGAACCACATTAAGGATTTTTATAGATTCTAGCAATAGTAACCCATGAAAATTTTTTAAGTGAGAGTGTTACAAAATAAGAAAAATATCTCTTTTTTCCTAATCAACAATCTTTATTTTTTAAAAGAAAAAGAAAATTGCTTTATTAAAAATAAGAATTTTTTTTCTCTACAGTACAAGCTTTTTCATACCTGCACTTATACATATAATATATAGGGGTTTGAACTCAGACTTTCACATGACCCACAACCATCCACGCTATCTCATACTGCTGATACACTTGATCACACATATGTTGAAAAGATAAATAATCACCAATATAGGTATTTCATGCTAAGCCAGCACTCGTCAATTGGTCCAGATTATCATCACACATATGTACAATCAAAGCTCAGCTTATATTAAGATAGCCAATCTTCATACTTTAATAGACATGCTTCAAACCATTCCACCCCACTACTCTTCAGCCATCCATTTCATTGAAAATCTGATGATGGAATGCTCAAAGCCTACCTTAGTGTCAACTTTCTCATCCTAACCATGTTGACCACAAGTCTCTCTGAACCCTCGTGTACAGCACATAATCCATTTACATATATATACAAGGGATGGGCAGACCTTACAGCACTTTATTTTGAAATACGAATTATTATGTTTTATTTTTACCTTGATAAAATTTTTCAATAATCTTTTCATTCAAATTTATAATTTGTGATTTTTTTTTTTTTCAATTGAGATCATAGATCTGATATGTTTTAGTTATTCCTTTCCGACTAATAGTAATATCTGGTCTAGGGCGATCTTTATTTTTTATTTGTATTTTTTCATATAATGATAATAGAGAAAATATAATTATTTTTATATGTTCAACAATGATGCCATAATTTAGACTTGTTTATAGAATGTATAAATAATTATATTTAATTTTACAGAATAAAATAAGATTTACCAAGAATATTTTTCCCTCATTAAAACACTTTCCAATAATAAGTTTTGTACCTCTCAGAAATAATGTATGCAAGCATGAACACTGTCAGATTCACTTGATACATGCAGTGGTAAACCAATATGCAACTGATCAAATGCAATAATTCTGACACTATGTTAGATGAGTGCATTTTGTTTCAAAATCTTAATCAAACAATTCTCATTATTAAATCCATATCCGTTACATGAGTTGTAATCTTTAACATTAATGTTGTAAGCAGTATTATTATTTGTGAACACAAACAGCATTTTAACTTTTTAATTATTTTTTTGAGGGTGCTGCAAGGTATCTATTACATACAACTTGCTATTGAATCCTAGTCACTCTTATATTCAGCTCTCCACCTTAGCTAAAATGTTCCACTATGGACAGATTGGTACTGCTTTAAAACAATCCTATTAATCTCAGCAATATTTCCTATGTACTCAGTTTTTGTTACTTGTTATTATGGTATTCAGCATTGATTGTTTTGTGCTGTTATCATCAAATGATTTATTGCAGGTGGACAACAATCAAATCTCAGTCACTTTATATGTTGAATGCAAATCATAATACTTTATGTACTTAAGAATTACTGTTTAATGAACTTCTTTCTAATTTTAAAATTTTCTATGCTTATTTTTTGTGGATAAAAATAGAAAATATCTTTATGCTGAAATTTTGTTTTTCTTTTCAATTATGATATTAAAAAAGTGTTAATCCTGTTTTTGTAAGATTTATAATTTTTATAAGCTTTAATCGCTATGTCTGGGGCATGTAATGAATAAAGTAGCCTTGATTTATAATTGATATTTCATTATTGTTAATTGTTATTTTCTCCTATGTTCAAGCTATTGAACAGCACTGTAGTTTTTTCCAGATGTTATGTGATGTGATCCACTGTGACTTTTTCTTATATGGATTCAGGAATCTCTCAGCAACTATGCCCAGAGAAAGTTGTTAGCCACTTTACCTTCCCTTTCCATTCTCTATCCTAAGTTTTTCCATAATCTGCTCCATCCAATCTCCACAACATTATCTTTGTCAATTCCATGGCCTTCATATCTAAATCCCCCTTATCTTTTTCCAAACCCAGCATAAAAACCAATAACTCACTTTCTGTATAATCACTTTGTTCATATTTATTTTTCCATAACTTCATTATTTATACCCTTTCTGCTTCCAAGCATTTACATTGAAGTAACAGATGCCTAATATTTTCTATGCCATCCTTATACAACTTTCAGACTTAATCACCCATATTTTTCCATTTACGTGTATATTCCTTTGTTGCTAAAGATCCCGTTCGAGCCTTGAACAACAAACTATTTTTTTTACTATTATCATAAATTAACTCACACCCAAATGTTCAGTTTACTTCTATATATATTTAAACTTGTTTTACTCTCCATACTAGTTCTCCATCTTGCCAATTCCCTATTCTTTATTAATACATCTATTCTTCTATCCCACTCCTTACCACTATTAACACTCAACAATCCTCCTAACACAATCATCCCACCCTTTGTACAAGTATGCTGACATAAATTCTTTATGCATATCTTCTGCATCTCGCATTACCTTTCTCACCCATCTTGTTGCCTGCTCTTTACTTGTAACTCAATTAAATACTATTTGGGTTTTTCTTTTATTGTCCATAAACTGCAATCTACCAAACATTTTCATTTTGCTGTATTAAGCTGGCTGATGACGTCTAGTGAGTAAATTTTTGGAGCTCTATATTGAAAAAAGAAGTATTTATAACTCTATAAACTTTACCTTTTTTTCCTTTTTTTTTCCACTACAAAGGGAAGATCAACAATACTACAAATTAACTACAGCTTTATCTAGTACTATGAATATGATTTGCTAGTCCAAAGCAGTGCTAAGCAGTAGTTAATAAATTATATATATATTTTGTAATGTCACTCTCCTTTCAGAAGATGATGATGATTGAGTTCAAATCTCAATCTTTTTTAAAATGTACCATTATGTTTTGGAAGCATGATGTATCAAAGAAAATTATCATAGCAACAGTAATGATAAAGATTATAATAATAATCATAATTAATTACTTACTCCATTTTTTTTTGTTTCCAATACCTTCATCTTCATACACTCCTTATCCCAGTTTCCAACTTAGATCAATGGGGCATGAAACTTTATAATATTTTCATTAAATGAAGCTGCTTCAAAGAAAACAACAATTTAGCATGAATATAGTAATATTTATTGGATATGGAATATTTACAATTCTGCATCTGTTTGACACTTCATGTCAGATATTTTAACAACAAAACTAATTATCAATTTTATTTCAATACCATTTAAATTTCAAATCTAGCTTTAACTCTATGATTATTTATTGTTGACTGCTTTTTTTTTCTTAATTACATTTTTGTTAAGATCTAATTATCCTATATTTAGTGGTATATTATTTAAATGTGTTTTCATGTACTATTGAACTTTTACTTAATATGTATATGGCTAATTATTTTCTTAAAGAAATACTAACAGTATGTTGCAAAATGTTACACTTGCTTTCCAGGAATTACTGTGCATATATACTGTAATGCTATTGGAGAAATACTGGGTCATATCTGGGGTGATGGTCACCAGTACATGAACATCAACTGCCCTAATTGGTTAGCCATTTGTAACTCTACAGAAAATTGGGGTTTAAACCATGAGGGATCTGAGGAATTTTATTTTTATCCTCAAATTAAAAAAAAGAAATTAATCTCAAAAGGGATGAGCATGATAGATCAATCTGAGAGATCAGTATAGCTAACTATAAGCCTACCAGCACTATCCAAAAGTATAAGGAATACTCACAAGAAATAACCACTCATCATCATGAATGATCTACCAAAATAAATCAATCAACGGTCCATCTTGTGGCTGGATTAGAACAGTAGAAGAATACTAATCAACAGTCAATCTGGTGACTGGATTGGAAATGGGTCTCAGCTAATTATTGAGCCTTTGCCAGTTTGAGCAATTATTTAAACCATAACTTGGATGCACACACTTAAGTGTTAATCCATTAGAATACAACTAAAAAATAATGCTGGGATATTAAAACATACTGATCATCATCAATGTTCTGGACACCTAGTACCATTAATGTATTGGCAAACTATAAACTTAATTTCTAATAGAGACCAAACTAAATATAATGTAATGCATCGACTTTACAGAAATATATTCTTTGTACCAATCCAGAAATCATCATCATCATTGGGTGCCCATACACTAATATAACTCCCCCCATCCCATGTAGCTGTTATGCACATATCTGGCCCAGGAAGCAAGAACTTTATAATTTATTACTGTGAGCAAGAAGGAAATCAGTAAATAAATTAGCTTATTATAAATAATCTTAAGTAATTCATGGGCTTCCCTTACTTATAAATAACTAGTTTTATTTGGATCATTAAGAAAAAAGTAAATCTTAGAATATAAGCTGTCATGATATAAGGTCACACATACAAACACTTCATGAAACAGGAATTGAATAGAATAAAGTAATTGAGCCTATAAAGAATTTTTAAAAAAAAAAACCAATTATTTAATATCTAATTAATAACAACAAAAAAATGGCATGATAATAGATAATTTCAAACTTCCATTTCATCAAAAAAATACATCACAAAAAATGCATTTTTACAAAATTACATTAACCAACTAATTAAATTTTGTTCATGGATTAACTTTAAATTTATTTGGTTCTTTCTTTCAAATTTTTAAGGGTTTGTTAAACATGTTCAAAAAATCAAAGATAGCAATCTTTGATTCTACCCAGATGGCAAATTGGGAGAAAAAAAACTTATTTATGAAACAAAAAAAAAATTATATTAATAAAAAAGAAGTGTGCACACATAATAAAAAATTATCTATAGCCATGGCTCTCTTGTCTATAAAGACATTTACAGTTGCAATTTCAGTTTTTCCTGATGGAGTTTCTTCTTGAATACTTCTAAACTTGGGCTTGGAAAAATTTTATCCTTTCCTGGGTCTGTAGTAATTCCAGATACATGGAAATGGCAATTTTTTTTCATTTGGTTTTCCTCTTGAATTTCTGGGTAAGACAGATGTAGACAGACTCATTGCTTTTGGTTGAAGGCAAGACAGCAAACTGCTTAAAGAGGGTTTATCTGCCCTACATTTTTTTCCAGTAAGGGTAGGATATATGGAGGGAAATGATACCTAGCTTTTATCTGACCTTAGCATATGGTTTTCATTGTACAAACCATTTTTAGTGCTAAACTCATAGTATGCTAAAAGCTTGATACAAAAAACCTGCTATGTTATTCAATAGCTTGGTATCTGCTAGATTAAGCTTGGACTGCTCTCTCTTCAACAGCTAAATTAGGAATAATTTTTTCTACTATCTTTTTCAGAAGCAGAACTAAGATTTGGCTGCTTTCTTCAACAGTTAAATTAGCAATAATTCTCTCCAGACACTTGGGTCTAAATACTAATTCACACCCCCACATATTTTTTTAAAACAATTGCCCACAAGCCAATTATAATCTGTCTTTTACATTATCATTTTCATGACAAACCAATTAAATAAAATTTTATAAAAACAATTGTTCAGACAAGTCTCTCCTTAGTCATAGATTAAAAGTATAGAGGATTTGAACTCAGATTTTCAAGCACCCTTTAACTATCCACACTATCTCATACAACTGCAACACATGACCACACACATGTAGAAAAGATTAACAATCACCAATAAACGTATTTCATGCTAAACCAGCACTCATCAGTTGGTCCAGATTATCATCTCCCACACATAAAGATAATCAATGCTCAGTTTATATTAAGATAGCAAATCTTCATTCTTTAATGGACAGGCTTCAATCCACTGCAACCTCCAACTTTTCAGCCATCCATATCATTGAAAATCTGATGATGAAAATACAAATCCCATGCTGATGCTAATATTATTGCCATGCCCATGTTGACCTATTGAAGCCTGTCCATTAAGGAATGAAGATTTGCTATCTTAATATAAACTGAGCATTGATTATATATATATATATATGTGTGGGAGATGATAATCTGGACCAACTGATGAGTGCTGGTTTAGCATGAAATACGTATATTGGTGATTGTTAATCTTTTCTACATGTGTGTGGTCATGTGTTTCAGTTGTATGAGATAGTGTGGATAGTTGAAGGGTGCTTGAAAATCTGAGTTCAAATCCTCTATACTTACAATTAAGCTCCCAGGTTTGTGAAGAGTGCCTGGTTTTCAAATATTTTCGTAGATTAAAAACCAAGTTAAAAACCAGAATTTAACAACATAAAATTCTTGACATTCCTTTATAATTAAAAATCAAATCTTGCAAAAAAAAAACAAAAAAACAAGATAATCTGTTAATTGCATTGATTTGATTTTTTTTCATTTCATTAAATAGAGATAAAAAAATGAAAACAACTCTGATAAATTAAAATTTACAAAAAGATTAAAATCCTATTTTTGCTCTTACCTTTTTTTTATTTAAAAAAATAGACTTAAATATATTTAATATATAGGGTATATGAGCACAGAGATGTCTGGCCATCCCTTGTATATGTATTAAATGGATTATGTCCTGTACATGAGGGGTCAGATTGACCTTAGGTCAACATGGGTGTGATAAGAATCTCAGCCTTAGGGTGGCATTTGGGCATTCCATCATCAGATTTTCAATTGGATGGATGGATGAGTGTGGAGTAGATTGAAGCCTATCCATTAAAGTGTGAGGATTGGCTATCTTAATATATATATCTGAGCACTTATAGCATATATGTGTAGATATGGTAATCTGGACCAACTGATGATTGCTGGTTTAGCATGAAATAGGTATATTGGTGATTATTTATCTTTTCAACATATATGTGTTCGGGTGTGTCAGTGTTATGAGATAGAATGGAGAGTGGCGGGTTGTGTGAAAGTCTGTGCTCATATACCCTATATATTACATATATAGACACAGGCATATAATAAGCCTGTGTTTCAGTTATTAAATATATTTAATGTTTGAGAATTTTCATACTATCATATGGGAACTTTGCAATGATTGAGTTAAATAGTGACTCTTTATTAAAAATAGGTCTAAGAAAATTCAAATATTATTTTCCTCCATTAATATTTTTTTTTAATTCTCAAATCTGAGGAATATGCTGCCAACTATCTAATTATTTATTTATCTTTTCTAATGCAGCTATGTAAGCAACTGGTTGCAACACACAATTCTAATTTTGGATTATATGTTTTGGCAATGAATTTTTCTTATAATGTTTTATGAATTTTTTTCTATAATAAATTAATCTCATAATTCATAATTTTTAATTACTTTAATAATTTTCCTGCAGTTAAAATCATATAATCTCTGCACTGTATGAATTTTAATTCAAATGTGCTAGAATTTCAATTACAGTAGGGATAAAGTTAATTGATAAAACTATCATAACATATATAATGAATTATTTATCTAGTACTGTGGGGTTTATTTTATTTGTAACAATCATTAGAGAATCATTTCTCTATACATGCACTGTATAGATTTAAGCACTTAATGAATACTCTCCTTTCTAAACACAAGATAAAATCTTTTGAAAAGATAATATGAATCACCTTTTTTATCTATGCATATATGTATAGGCAAATCTTAAGTATTTAGAAATGAGAGCATGAAGATCTCAATTAATCACTTTTAAAGATCTTCAACCTTTCATTTCTAAATGGTTAGGATTTATTTGTTTATATCTATACATTTAGATAAAAAAGTTATAATGATTAATCTTATCTTTTCAAAAGACTTTATCTTATGTTTATAAAGGAGAGTGAGTATTCCTTAAGTGTTTAAATTTGTATAGTACATGAGTAGAGGGGTGATTCCCTAATGATTGTTACAAATTAAATAATATATATTAAATGAAACCAACTACATAAAAATATGTGTAGTGACTTCCTATTTAATATCTAAAACCTTGATGTATATAAAAATTGTCTCAAAAAGGCATGCCATGTTAACTGCATATGCAAAATGCCAAGATATAAGTAACTCTATCAACACCATAATATTATTATTTTCTTTTCTTTTATCCTCTTTGAATTGATTATTACCAAAACATATAACAAAGGGGAGAGGGGGAATACATTTTTACTATATTAAAAGTTTTAACAGGAACAGTTTAAGTTTTTATTTCGAAATACAAAAAAAAAAATAAAACCTATCTTATTATGATATTGTTAGATTCTGAATTCAAGAAAAAGATTCATTAAATTTTATCTTTAATTTACTGATTTTTTATATATGAAAGCATTTTCCAAATACTATTTAAATAAAATATATTTCACAACTTAATGTCTTTGTCTTTATTTCTAAAAATAATTAAACAAAATTATAATAAACATTTTTATGTAGTCAAAAATTAATTATTTGAAACAAAGGTACAAAACTAAAAAAATGAAATTGAGATTTAACTTATTAAAAAGTTAAAGATGCATAAAATTTCATTTATACTGTAAATGTTTTTAACAATTATCTTTTTATATGCACTTTCATACATGTATATATAAGTAGTTTACTATTTTTAAATACATATTGTAGGACGGAAATTGAGTTTAAGTTCTGTATATGATGTAACATATAAAAATTTTAGATAGTTTTAAAAAGTTATGCAACAAATTACTAGCTGAGGAAATGTATTATTATTATAGCATAAAGTTAGTAAATTAATCTTATTTTTTTTAAAAACACATGTAAATAATAAACAGAAATTTTAGATCATAAAATGAATAACTTTTATAAAAGTCATTTTTTCTTTGTTCTTCCTATTTTTTTTATTGCAGTCATAACTGATTTTACATAGATGATACAAATAAAAATATTTAATATCTTAAACATACATATTTTTATGTTTACATTACGTTGGTTGGGATAATATATAAATTATATATTACCGACACAATATTATGATTATGCAAATTAAATTATTTTAGTTTGTATTAATTTAAAGGGTATCATATTTATTTTCAAAACATAAATATTTTTTTTGTATGATTATTTATGAAATATTATTTTGTTCTTTCTGCTGTTTTAAAGAAAAACTTCGATTTTGAAATGCAGAACAAATCTAATTTTAATATTTGAGTAAAAATTTGAGCATATTTTTGTTTTTGATGATGAATATTACATCAATGATAACAAAGTTATAAATAGAACTGAATAATTTAAAATCTCTCTTTAATATTTTGGCCTTCATATAAGCAAATCTGAACACACATACATATATATTTTTCTAAGTATTTTAATTTATTGACTCAAATGATGGAGTAGAAAAAGAATATTTGTTTGAAAACTGAACTGGTTTCTTGAAGTACTTGCAAAAAGGAGAAAGAAAATGTCTAATTTTAAAATTCTCTGCTAAAGGATTACCGATAGATAAACAAAATATTTTGGTTTTCAAATGTCCAAATTATCTATATGCTGCTATATATATATAAATTGTTTCCTTTTTAAAATATCACTTAACAGTTGTAATGGATTATTTCAGTGTTCGATTGAAATTGAATTATTGTATATTACCTACATTATAAAAGGATGTTAGCATTCAAGCACAAATTTAATCATATTATTCAAAGGATTATAAAATAATAATTGGAATATATTTTATCTCAGATAACCATCTAAAATATATTTTATACCGAGCAAATTAATGAATTTAATTGGATTATTCGAAGCTTACTAAACATAAACATTCAAACTATTGTGCTTCTCTGGAATGTATATAGGGTTTTTATACAGGTCATATGTAAATGTATTATTTTTATTTATTCATTTATATTATATTATTGGTTATTATCTTGTACCTTAATAAATTGTCCGTTCACATATGAAAGTAGAAGGAAGTTTAAATCTTAATTTAAACTAAATGGTATACACTATAACTTAACAGATGTTTGGAATATAGTTTTGGATTGTGGGTAATGGATTGTGATTATTTAAACGGGAATAGGTTTTATTTTACTTGGCTTTCTAATTTGTTTGATTCAAAATGGTAGTTTAAGACAGTTGGTAATGTGTATATTATCTAAAAATTTGTCCAGAAGCTTCAAGTTGAATAATTGGCATAGTTTTAATGTATATATATATATATGTGTGTGTGTGGGTGTACGCATGTGGATATTTACATTTGAATTTTGTTTGGTCGTTTTAGGTGGAGCAGACATTTGATCAGAATAAAGCCCTACATCTGATGGTTGAAGAAAAAAGAAATGAATTGTTGAGATCCCAGTCAGCAATCGGTGAACTGGAAGAAAAAATGTTTCATAGTACTTCCTCCATTAATGATCAGATAATCAAAGAACTTAGGGTTAGATGATTTTAAAGACATATTGTATATAATCATTTAAATAAATTAATGTTAAAACACTGAAAATTTTAACATGTAAGACAAATCACTGAAGTATCTTCTAGTAAGCTCATATGAAATAAAATATTAAATGGTATATAATATATAACATCCAATATTTTATTTCACAATAAGCTTACAAGAAAGCACTTCAATATATACATATCTTTATCTAGTTCCTACTCATTCAATATTCCCAGACTAAGTTCCAGCTTGTTACTTTCATCAGAGAAGAACCTTGGATCTGAGAGCACTACACTTAGATCTTAGGAGCTAATGCAACCCTCCTGCAATCACTTTTTACCTGTTTAGTCAACTATAAAGCTATGTGCCCAAGATGAAAACACAATAATGTTATCTGCATCCATTGATTATTAAAGCTTGCACTGGGTGTCACTACCATATAGAGAGTTTGCTACTGATTTAACAACTTGTATAAGCCTAGTAAATGGTGATCATATGATATATTTATATGATAATGATTCAGAACAAGACTAAAGACATATAAAGACAATTAGGTTGATACATACAAAACATGGACATATCCAAAATGTATCTGAAATAAATATACCTAACTTATGATGCATGAACAAATTATATATATTAGCTTTTTTAGGAACCATTTTAATAACTGCACTGTCTATATAACAGTCCAGGAACAAGACTAAGCATTGTCATAACTAAACTAAATTTGTTTTAAACTTATGATGCATGAACATATGATAAATATTAATCCTTTTTAGAAGATATATACCCTTACATTAGGGTACTATCAGCATATAAAAGGTTGCAATATCATGTGCTTAGTAATGAATTTTATTCCAAATCACATTTTTAATAAATGTTTAAATTAGAATATTTTCATATGCAAATAATACTTAAATACTAATATTAATTAATAATATAAAATTATAATACCTTCTTTTTCACTTTAATTCTATACTCATCATGCCCTTATCCAATAATGTATTCCAGATATTCAAAGACCAAACCCAACCAAATCAGTTGGGAAAGGTCTAAAACTTATATGGATTGTCTAGTGATCAAAATGACAATTTTTATATAGTTAATATCTGCTTTTCTTTCATTTGTATTTTTAAATTATCTATCAATAAACAATAGGGAAATATTTTACTAATAAAGTATTAATTTATTAATAAAATGAAATAAATTTCCTTATATTTCAACTCTATTTCTCAATCGATTTTAATTATTATTATCAACTTGTCTGTTGCTAAGTTATAAGTTCATTCATGTCATCTTTATATATGTATAAAAAAGAATAATTTGTGATTATTATTATTGTTTTATTACAATTTTATATATGTTGTGTATAAATTTTCAAATTATCTTGTGAAATTGACTGAGACAATAGTTATTTCTTCTACTCAAGAAACCACTTACAGCTATGCTGATTGAAATGAAATTTTGTAGTTGTCAAAAGTGATTTTAAAAAATTAAAATTTGAATCCATTATCTATTTATTAAACAAGAACTATTACTTTGCATAAACCACCTTTATAAAAATAAGTGCATAAAAACAAATGTATTCTAATATTGAGAAAAAATAAATATACAAATTAATGAATCGTGACTTATTTGAATTGCAGTGTGTATATAAAGAAAATTATAATAACATCTATAGAAATGAATCTAGTTCAAACTCAGTTTCTCGCCTCATCAATGTATGATTTAATGGTTCCAATTTTATTTTTTTATATATGAAAAACAATGTAAATAAATCGATTGATTTATTCAAATATTTTAAGTATATATGTAATATTTTAATAATAACCATGCCAATTCTGATTTTGATCTCATAAAACTCATAATATTAAACAATTCTATTTTAACCATAATCTCTAAATCCATTAAAATTATATTTCAATGAAATATTTAAATCTTAATAAGAATATAAAAAATGTTGGATGGACTGAAATCTCCTTTTTGTGTTTTATAAATAATCAAATTGAATTGTATTTAAAGGCGATTAATAAAATCTTCGGTATAAATATATCAATAAGACCACAGTTAGAATATTAAATGTTTATTTTGTATAAGTGAGCAAAAAAAGTTAATGGCTTTATTGCTCCGGAGTTCAAAAGAAGTTTGAGTGTCAGATCTGCTAGCCCTAGAATCGATCCTGAGACCTCCAAATCCCAAGTCGGATGTTCTACTGCTATTTTTTTTTTTTTACTTTATATATATATATAACTGGTCTTAAAATTTTTTCCCCCAAAATAATTATCCATTGTCAGATCCAGCTTAAAGATATAACAAAGAAAAAAGAATATTTCTGTAGTGTAATTTTAACCACATCACTCTCACACAAGGTAGGTACTGTTTTCTATCAGTTTTTATAACGTTGTGAAAGGCTGTAATCATAAATATTTGATCAAAGACATGTGGAAAGATTTATGATACCTGTGATGCACATTTCATGCTGGACCAGAACTCATCAGTTGGCCCAGATATAATCTCTTGCATATATTTTGTATCATTGTTCAGTATATACAGACAGGTAGGTAGGTAGGTAGGTAGACAGACAGATAGATAGATGAATGGACAGAAGGACAGACAAATAGTTAGATAGGTAGATATCCAATTACTACAATTTAATTAATGTTTCAAACTTGCTGCCCTCTTAACTTTGACACAAATCACTTAATGGAAGTATAATAATAATTTTTATTAATCATTCATTAAATTGGAGATTATCTACTTAATGAACAATATTTCAGTAGTGTAATTTTCATTATACCACTCACACAAGATAGGGGCAAGGTGTTAAAAGCGGGGAAACTAGTCCTTACCATGTGTTGATGAAAATTACACTCGGAAGTATTATTTATTAAGTGGATAATCTTTAATCTAACGAATGTGTAATAAAAAATATTAATTAGAAAAGAGGCTTTCTTAATGGTAATATGAAACCATATTTCATTAACTCCTTTTATTTGATTCCAAGTTTAGTTTGAAAATAATTTATAAATAGTAATTGGAATTTTGCAAGGAAGACAATGCAGTTAAACCTGTCATGAAGAAACGAAACCCTTTTAAATTTAAAATCCATTTACTGAAGTATTTATAATAATCCATCTTTTAATGTTAGAGAAATATTGTTATTTTAAATGTGCCATTAATTGAAGAGTTAAATTTATATCTTTCCCCGTCAAAGCAAAATTAACTGATGATTTTTTGTCTCCTTCTAAAAATTTCTGTATCTCTGTCAAATAGACACTGAATTTAAGTACTGAATTGATTACAAAATAAACAAGTGTTGATGGCCTGGCGGTTATCATAGCTGCCTTCCAAGCTGCTGGCCGGGTTCGCTTCCCGATCAATGCATTTGACATATGAGAAAAAAATAAACAATATCTATTTAAAATACAAATCATTTAATTATTAATAATAATTAAAAAATACAAAATAAAATCTAAAATTAGGATACTTAATTATTTATATATTTTAACAAAACTTCTATATTTTTCAAATTTATTATTATTTAATTCAATATTTTACATTTTAAAAATATTTTGATTTATTTTTAAATATAAATTTATTGTATTATCATGGTGATATCCTAGAAGTCTGCAAACACCCAACTATTTATATACGTATATTCAAACAATTATTTGTTTTTTTATTAATTAAATGAAACATTTGGTGATGTAAACATTTGATACACTTTATAAGAATAAATTGTGCAATCTATTTAAACTTTATTTTGTTCATATTATTTAAATCTAAATTTTAAATGCTTGTTTTAATTTAATAAAAGCATTATAAATAGCAAGTATTAAAAAAATCTCTTTTCTACTTTGTATATAATCAATTTGTTATCCCCTTATTATTAAAATTTCTAAGAATTGCTTTTTTATATTAAGTCAGTACTTAATTTGGTGTATTGGTTAGCTCTGTGAATGACCTGACTTCAAACTAGGGTCAGCATCATCAAAAATATTTTATCATGTATGTTTATATATGTATTCCATAAAAATTCACAAACATTAATAGGTGTAGTGTTATTAGTTTATGATCAGGGCCAGTTTTTTTCTAGTATAAAAGGAATTTTTCAAGATTTTTAAATAGATAAACCATAGGTAATCATTCACTACTAATCAATAAATAGATGTTTTTAGCTGGAGTATAAAATAAGTCCAAAATGACTTCAGATGAGTGCATGTGCATTAACCAATCTAAATATGTTTCAATGGCTTTTATGACTGATGAGAAAAGTATTGTGCATCTATGAATCCTAAACCAATGGATTAATTTATTTACACATATATATATTAGATTAAAATATAACAATGCAGCATTTCAATGACTTCATCTATCTATAACTTGGGTTTGTAAATATAGGTTATTTCCAAATATGTTTGTTTTCTACTAGAATGCAGATAGCAAAATTTAGCAAAAGTATTCCAAATATGTAATAACTCTTGATTGTAGTTGTTTGTACATTGGCATCCATCCACTTTTAATTTATTCTAATATTTTAATTTTACAACTTCATTATAAATTGTAAGAATAATTTAGCATAGTGATAGACTGAGTTAAGATTTCTGGACCAATGCTTAACTTTTCACTCTGACAGACAAATATCACATGATCTCCCAAGTGATTCCTCATTGAATTATTTGAATATTATTTTTTTTATTTTATCTATTTTTTTGCCCGTGATATATTTATTTTAATTTTAATCAATTGTATTTTAAAAATAAAAACTTCATTTTACTTAACATCTCAACTACTGATTCTTTTACTCTCAAGCTCTGAAGAAGGTTGGTAAATTGGTTGAAATATAAAATTATAATTTTTTATTGCATATTTTTATTTATTTGATTTTTCATTATAATTAGTTAAAAGTAAAACAGTCTTAAATAGGCAACAGTAGAGCAAATGTTCCTTAAAATCTTTCCATAAAGGAAATGATGTTGAAAGCATCATCAGAATAGTCATCTAGGTTAATAACGACTTTATAGTTTTTTTTTTATTTGGTTTTATTCTCAAGCTAATGATATCTAGATATCTATTTACCAACTTATAAATAATAATTTTGGATAGGGATCAAAAACTTGAAAAAAAATCCTAATTTGTCTGAAAAATTATCTAATTCCATTTATATGTGAACCTCAAATCATAGAGATAGCAGGCAGATGTGCTAGTTAATACATTATGAGCATCAATGCTTATGCAATAAATTGTATGACAAATTTATTTTATTTATTTTTCTGACTTTTTTTTTCTTTTTGTTATTAGGATGAAATTTGTTTGCTGAAACAAACACTCAAAGAAACTCAATTAAGTGCAGATCAAGATCGATTTCTTCGAAATAAGGTAAACAAAATTATATATTTATAAGAAAAATATAATACATAATTGGTCCAAAAATAAAATAATTATTAAAAAATTAACAAAAAAAACGGAGAAATTCAATTTATGTTTTGACTATTCTTCTGGATTTCTTCAGAATTTAAAAAAAAAGAACACAGAATAAAATAACTCTAGTGTTTTCCCCCTTTTTCTTATTACTATCACTGTTTTTTGTTATCTTACCATTTCTTTTACTTTTGTGTTATTTTAGTTCTATGCAGTGCGTAAATAAATTAAAAGGCCTTGTAGCATAATTACATTGAGCTGGGTTTGAATTAGAGAAAACAGTTATTATTTTTTATAATTAACTGAATTAGTCGTCCAATTATTATTTAGAAATTATCTTTATTTATTCACTCAATCAGTCAATTAATTTGAAAGCAATTCACAAAAAGATGAGCTTATTCAAATAATGACTGCTTTAAAATAAAAAGAAGATAAAAAACTTTTAATAATCAGCCTAGTTAGATAAAAGTGTATATTTTTTGAATTTTGAATTGTGGAATATCCTCACACACATTCACTAAGCAATATCAACTCTCCATGTGCTATTTACAGTATTTTTTAAATTACACATTACCTTTTGGTGAAAAAGAAGTCAATTGATCTCAGAACAGTTCTTTGTTCCTCTCTCATCAGAAGCCTTGAAAGTGATTAATAGTCCATCAACATAGCAATGTTATTTAAACACTGTGCCCAATTTGGTAGTAAGACTTGAGTATTCAAATAATCAATATATTTATTACTGCATTATTTATAGTGACTTAAGTTTAATATACAGTACAGAGTTATATATGCAAACAGTAGTGACCTGTGGAATTTTTAAATAGGAGTGCTTTATGAGTAAAATGAAATACACCTGGGGTTTTTTTTGTGCAGATTTTTTTAATGCAATTTAATGTTTTTTTCTTAATATCTTTTATGCAATTTTCTTTTATGTGATAAAGAAGTTCATATATCACTTAAAAATCAGGATTTCTCCATTTTATATACACACATTAAATTTTACATACTTTAAATGCCTGTTGGAAAAAGGTTTGGCAATAAATTTAGATACCTTAAAAGATTTAGAAAAAGATAATGAAACAGAAGTGGAACCTGTTCGTTTCACAGCAAAAATGATTCGAGAAAGTCTTCAACTTTCTAATCAATTAGAAAATCATTTTTTGTTAATGACATGAATTATGAATGAGCTCTTAAATTCCATTGAGAGCTAAATAGTTGTATGTATGTGTATGTTTATATTTTCTTTTATACACTTATATACATGGAGAAACCTTTAGACAGAAAAAAGTTACAAGTAAAAATATTACGAACTTTTAATTTCTACTTAAAAAGAATATATCTTTAAAAGTTCTTAAATATTTTTACTTGTAACTTTTTTCTGTCTAAAGGTTCCTCCATATATATGTGTGTATAAAAGAAAATTTAACCATTAGTCATTATTAACACAATTGTGGAAGAGTTATATATATATAGTTGAACTCTTGGAAGTGCATTCTCTAACAGCTAAACATAACAGTCTGGATATCACGAGCTTCATAAACAATTAGTAAAATCATAGTCTCAAAGTTTAATTACTGATTACATTGTTGACAGAAAACCATTAATACAGCATGAGACTGAAGTTGGCGCTAATTGTATTTCCTCTTGTAACAAATATGATTTCTTACCAGTTCACAAACAAACCCGCATATTATCAAATAGTGATAATGATTAAAATATGTATCTTTGTTTTGGATAAAATTAAATAGTTAATAAAAAAAGTAAAAAAAGTTTGTCTTGTATCAATTTATTTCAAATATTTGAAATTTTTTATTAGTCATACTTTATTTCCTTATTTTTTTTTATGCGAATTTTAAAGTAATTTTACCTTGTTGCTTTGGTTTTATGTGATTTCTGAAAATTAAGGAATGTATTCCACGTTTTTCAATGTAAGTTAAGTTTATTTTTGTGCGATTTTTTTAATGTGGGTTTTCTGTAGAACCTACCTACCAATAAAAAGAGACCCAGGTGTATATCAAAATTGTATCCAATTTATTAAAAAAAAAAATTACATAAAATAAAAGAATTTTTATTTCAATGTAAAATCCATTCTACTTTCAGCTTGACAAAATTTTTCAATCACCTTTATAAAATAAATATTTATATGTTAATTTATAAATGGTAATTATAAGAGGAAAAAAACAATATTTTACTTATTGCTCATCTTCAGTAAAAACAAAAATACCCTAGATATAGTAGAAAAATTAATTAATTCTGAAGAGAAACCAGAATAAATAAACATATCATTCTCAAATAACCACTTATGCCACTCAGTGAGCAGTTCGAGAAATACTTGTTACATGCATTGATAAGATCAAATGAATCTCAGCTGAAACTTGCTGAAATTCATTGAATATGACATTTCTGACATTACTATTATTAGCAGCACCTTTGAATTGAATCTCAAGCATCAGTTAAAATAATTATTTTTAAAAATGATTTAATTAGTAATATTTGTAAAATAATTATGATAAATATTGAATGATAGTTATATTGATATTTTCAAGCACAAATTTAAAAATTAATTTTTGTATTAACCCTGGGGGTGCTACAGTGTCAATAGCATTTATGTACTAGCTGTCACTGCATATAAATAAATACCTATATCAACAGTTATAATATGTAACTAACTGAAATGATATTACATTAGATCATTATGAATAGGATGGTACTGAATATACCACTAATTCAAATGTTCAAACTAACTTTAATAGATTGTTGATTATTTCTAGGGCATTTGATGAGATTGGAGCCTGAAATATGTCATTCAAAAATTGGTCATTTTTTTTACCTCAATAGACTATGTTTAATATAGAGGACTCATAAAGAATTATTATTATATCAGCTAATTATAATACTGATACAATTGTTAATTTACATATTTAAATATTTACTTATGTGCAAGTTTTTTTTTTATCAAAAAAAAAGGTTATATAGTTATGCTTTGTACATTAATTTTCAATTACATTCAAGTTTGTTTCCTAACTTATTTATTGATTTAGAGTAAATTTAATATTACTCATAATTTACTTTTTTTTAAATTATATATGTACTAACTGCAACTTTTTTGTGTGTATTAATCATTTAAATTTATAAAATGTATGTGCAAAAAAAATTGTATGATTTTTCTTTTTTCAGATTTCTGAAGAAAGCACTTCTTTAATTAAAGAAAATGCATTGCTAAGTTCCCAAGTATCAGAGTTTCAAAAACAGATTGATCGAGATAGAGATCATCGTGAGAATCAGGAATCCAGGCTAACACAGCACATTACAGAGCTGCTAGTAGCAAAAGACAGAGAAAAGCAACTGCAGTTCGAAATAAATCAGTTAAAAGATCAAATTCAGTCAGCACAAAATCGGATGACACAATATATGGAACAGGTATGTGATTTCTTTATTTTTCCATTGTATTGTCTGGGGATGTGGATGTTATAGCACTACATTATCTAGTGTGCATTGATTACCCAGGCTTGTGGTAGATGGTTTTATAATGGAGTAAAGATAAACTGCTCTTGGAAGCCCTATGGATAAGCATATGTGAAAGGCATGTGATATTGTTTTTGGTATTAACATTTCAAACCAACAGATAGAAGAGATATGTAATTGATATAAAACATATTTCTAAAATATATAGAAATTGACCAGGTAACAGTTCTATAAAAATATGCAAGCAAGTTGTTTTGGGTTCAAATATAAGCTAATTATATAAATAGATGGACGAATGGGATATAGATAGTTGGATGATCATATGGATATACAGATAGGTGGACTTATAGATAGATAAATGGATGTATAAACAGATGGATAGATGGATGTATTTATTGACAAAAAATTTATATGATTCAAACAATGGTTCTGCAAATAGCTGATCTTTCAGCAAGTCAAAAATAGCTGACTTTTCAGCAAATCATTTTAAAATATATAAATAATGCTTTAGTCTCAACTAAATACAAAAACCAGAAACTGGTCTGGGGATATAACACTAAACCATTTGATGTCCATTGATTACTCAGGCTTATAATAGATGGATCTAAAGTAAGAGGAAGAAAACTGCTCTTGTAAACATAGAAGTAAGCATATGATGAGATCATGTAATATTGTTTTCAGAATTAAAGTCTATAGTATTTACTTATGAATTTGACAGTAACTTAAAACAAATAGGAAACTAGAGATTTACTCTGTTAAAGAAACATACATAAAAAATATACATTCTAAATAATAGCAATATCTGTTATCCAGATTAGAATCGTACTATGTAAGAATTAAGTATATCACAGACATTAGTAGAGATTATTTTGCCTCAGTTTTGGTATATTACTTTTTCATCCAAAGATCATAATTCTTACAGTTAACTTACTATTGAAATCTTTTAAATCTGTAGTTGTTGACTTTATGTCAGACCTGGATTCAAAATCTTAAGTTGCTTCCAATTTTTAAACTACTGGCTTGAATAACATAATTCAACAAGAATTAATACTGGATATCTGGATATATATTGAGATAGATAGATAGATAGACAGGTGAAGTAGGCAGGTAGGTAAATGGGTTGATAGTCAGGTGGGCAGATAGACAGACAGATAGGTAGATAAGTGTGTGGGAGTGTGAGTGGGTGATGAATGGATGGATGAATTAATAGATGGATGTCTTTATTGATAAATTAAAAATGTTTGATTCACCAAATAGTATGATTCAACAAATAGAAAAAACCAATTAAACAGAAATTGATTATTTCAGATTGGTTATATTGCCATCTATTGTCAACTGATTATCATAGAGGTTTTTAGAATGGAGATAGAGAAGTCACTTCTGTTTATGGCATTTTTTAATATAAAAAAAATGTTATTGCTAGCTAATAGTATTCTTATATCTAATTGTTCTCCATATTATCAGTCATAACTGTAGATTTCTAATTTTAGAAGTAAATACATTCTTATGAAAGAGATTGGAAAAGTATAGATTTTGAATAAGGGGTTAAACAAGTTTCATTAAAAACATAATTTGATAAAGATTAAAATATGATTTAGCAGATCAATGTGTTTGCAGTAGTAGATTAATATGATTCAGAAAAACGAGATTTAAAATATTTTATAAACAGAAGAATCGGATGCTAACTTGCAGCAAATATAACACAGGAGGAGATTGACAAAACTTCATTGCTGGATTTAATCATTAGGATATCATCATTACTGTCTGTATACCAATTGATAATCATTGCTGGAAATACTTAACTAGTAGCTATATCAAGCAAGAGAATTAATATTCTGATAGCATGAAATGGATCTATCTAAATAGCAATTTTGACAACAGCAATATAAAATGATGAAACGACATATACTACTGGCAAGAAATTAGGATTAACATTCTAGTTGACATTGCTTTTTTTCTGGCTAATATGACCATAATTACTATAATATCGTCAATATTATTATCACTGTAATAATAATCTGTAGATATTTTTATCAACTAACAGTTTAGAATTATTTCAGTGTAAATTCTCTGAGATGATTCATCGACTAATCTGTTGTTTTCACAATTATTTGTATTTGTTACTATATATATATATCATAGATTTTTATTGTATGTGTTTGATTTTTGCATACCATAAATATTAAAATGTTCATTTGAGTATTATCTTCTTTCAAGAATGTTAGTCACAGTATAATGGATTAGAATTTCATAAAAAATATTTCTCATAATATCCAGAAGTTTAGTATGACCTTTTCTCCAAATAGAGGTTCAGTATTCAGCAGTAGAAAGTATAATTGCTAAAGAAACTGTTATTAGAGTATTTACATCTCCACCAATATGCATAACTTCCCTTTTGCCATATCCAGCTCACTGAATGCTATTCTTGGACAGTCATGGATTGTGCAATCTCAAATTAAATTAAACATGTGAATAAATATATAAAGATGAACATGTTTGAAATTTTGTCAATTATTTAATATGAAATCATCTACAGAATTAAATTCAATTATGCAGTCATTCTATCATCGAATATTTTTATAGTCAAACATATACATAAGTCATCATCATTTTCCACAATTATTGATCAACTGTAAAATGAAAATCTTTTCAAGTTTAATTCAATTTCTGTGATCTCTAGCCTTTCTTTTCTATGTCACACCAATATACTTCCTTATTTTATTCATCTACCTTGTGTATAGTTTGTTTCTGGGACTTTTACAATCCTTCCAGATTCTGTTTAAAAATTCAATTGTCTATATATCATCATCTTTTTTTAGAAATATATTTAGCCAGTTCCACTTCAGTCTCTTAATTCTTTCAGTGATACCTGTTTATACTCTCGCCTATGTATTTCATATTTGTTTTTTCCTCTTACTCCTAATATATGTCTTTTTATACCTCACTGAGTGATCTGAAATCTCTGTATTGAATGTCCGAGTCTCATATCCACAAAAAACATGTGGTAAACACATATATTTCTACCAAAACTACTCAATCCAAGTTTAATTATATGATTAATTTTGTCCATTATGTTTCCATCTGTAATAATAATCTGACCAACGTATTTGTAATTGTTAACTACTTCTAATCCATGATTGTTAATCTCTATTTTCTTCTTCTAAGAAAATCTGTTAAACATTACTTTAGTCTTTTTAGCATACTTTGCAACATTCCCTGAAGCTCTGAAGGGTTATATGCAAAAAGAATTACATCATTTGCAAAATCTAAACAACTTAAATAATCTTTATTTACTTTTACTCCTTTAGTTTTTCATTTTAAACCACAAAATACTTCCTGTAAAACTGCCATAAAACCAACAATTCACTAAACAGGCAAAAACTCTCCATATAGTAGTGCCACCTTGTGCTAACCCAAAAGCCAGAAACTAGTCTGGGGATATTGGATGAGTAGGCACTAGATAGGGGTTTTATGCACAAGCCTTCTGGCATCCTTTGATTACTCTGGTTAGCACAAGGTGGCACTACTATATGGAGAGTTTTTGCCTGTTTACTAACAGTTATGTGCTAGCATGAGATGGTGATCATATGATGTTTAGTGGTTTAACAACAATTCACTACATGATACTTATTTTCTCAAATACTGCTCTGAAGCAAATTCTTTTTTTCTCATCACATTTATTCACTTTATTTATCAATAGATATCAAATGATAGTTCTTAATAAATCTATATGATTATACAAGCATGTTGGCTCTGAGTGAAAACATTAATATGTTTTTCAATTGAGACTAGTAGCTTGATGGTAAAACATAGATCTAAAAGATTGCTGCTTGAGGAAAAGTGTACTAAGTCCTAAAGGGTCATATATATTATTTCAAAATCAAAAGTTCCTCACTGATGAAATCCATAAGGTAGAAACTAGTCTGGGAATATTGATAAGGACAGCACTGAATAAGGATTTATTAAACATTACTATCTAGTGCCTATTGATTACTAAAGTTTACTCTAAATGGTATGAATGTGATGGAGAAAAAAACTACTATAAAAAGTTTTAGAGATATGGAAACATTCTGTCATACTCTTTTACATAAATATGATTATGTATTTATATTTTTAAAAAAAAACATATATAAACCAGAGTTTGAATTTTTTATTAAAATAATAATATCAGTCCTGATCTTAGTCTAAATTTATTACCTTTGGTTCTCAGAGTAACCATATTATGAAAATGGTTGCATGATTGTATTTAGAAGCCATACAATTTTGTATTGTTAGATTTCCTATTCTGTTTTAATTCTTGCTTAAAATCCCTTTTATATAATCTCATCATTAATTCTGATTCTTTGGAGTATTTTCTTCATCAGATCAATACATCTAAGCTGTTTGTATTTCAAACAGGATTTAATCTTATTGAAAAATATTATGAACATTAAAACTAATGGATGTAATGTAAATAAAGAAACATCTTCATGCTCTCAAACTAAAATGCTTTAGATTGGCCTATATAACTAAATTTAGATACAAAGAATAAGATAGCCATCCATATCTTTTTAAACATCTCTATCTTGTACTTTGGTTTGATAGCATCCTCAGTACTCAATAAGGCATTGTTGAGCTATCATAACATCATTATAGTGCATGTGCTTAGGGTGGAAATATATTCTGTTTAAATTATATATGATCTCTGTCCTAGTAAATAATATTATTAATTAGCCAAAGGATTTTTATTAGTGCTTTGTACAAGTTTTAAATAATCTCTATTTTCCTCTTTGTATTTTTACAATATTATATTAATTAATATATTTGATCTAAATCTTAAAACCACTTTGTATATGACTGGTAGTAAATTATGTCATTTCTAAAGTTCATGTATTTGCTTGGCTTGGGTTGGCACAGTGGTAAAGTATCAGATTCCAGAGCTCAAAATCCATGAATTGTGACTCTAGCCCTGTCACTTTCAGTGCTCAAATTTTAAATAATTCCAAAGTAATCAAATTTTAAATAATTCCAAAGTAATAAACTTTTTGATAATTTTTATCCTGCATAGTTTAGTGCAGTGAAAGAGTAGCAGACTCCAGAGCTCAGGATCTATGGATTGTGATTCATCTCTGTCCCTTTCAGTCACATGATTTATATTTATGTAGACACAATTATTATTTTTATATCAAATCAAGAATCATAACTCAATTATCTTATTGCTTATAGATTTATGGTTACAATAGATTTTACTACCAAAAATATTATTTCAAAAATATACAACAGTTTTGACTAATTATCAATTTGATGGAGACATTAACCATTACTACAAGTTGCAATATATTATGTGTAGACTTTTCATTTTCTATATTTTTTGTTACTCAGCTGAATATTGAATTTATGAGCAGTGGAATTCATTTAGCATGTCTTCTATGTTAAGAAAGTTGTTTAATTTTTATGTAATAATTGCATCATAATAATGTGTGTGTGTGTGTTGGTTTGATGGATACTTAATTTAAAAATAGATCTCCTTAATTTCAGAAACATTTTGCTTTACTCCAGAGTCACCAAAAGTAAATTTAAGTTATCAATGAGCACTAGATGATAGTTTTGTCATATCCAAATCCCCAGACTGAGTTCCGATTTTTGTCTTTGTCAGTGAAACATTTAAGATTAAAAGTATTAGAATTTAGTATCGATTGTTTTCTTAAACTTACAGTAGGTGGATCTGGAGTAGAGTGTTGAGAACTAATCTTGAAAGCAACTCAGCAAGTCATATGATGTTTTATTGACCTGTTTTATAAGATTCTGAAATAATAAAGCTATTACTGCCAAACTAAGTTGCTTCTCTCATCTTGCTGGCTTCTGAACAAAGGTATTAAGATCAGCCATACTGTATCTGAGAGAGAGAGAAATGATAGGAATTCTGGATTCCCGTGAGATACCATATTTAGAAAGCTTTCCATCAAGAGATGTCTAATGGGGAAAAAATCACATCTCAGAGACCAAAAGAAATTTAGTTTATCATGTCTAACAAATTTAAATATAACATTCTCTGATCTGTTTATTATTAAAGCCTATTTTAAGAATTGTTGAGATACAGTATTTGTAGAATACGGAGACGTTGACTCTAGAAACGTCCGGTTTTACGAGAACAGGAAAAAAGATGAGAAGAGAGAGAGACGAAGATGGCATAACGTATAGCCACATGTGGAACCGAATGTCTTATTTTTCATTTGTCTTGAGTAATCAAACTTTTCTTTGAAGAGACTTCAATCATATGTATACTTTTGATTTTGTTGCTGTTTTTCTTTCCGCACATTTTGTTGTCTTAAGCATAGACATTTTTTTTGTATAATAACACATAACGTGTAACTAATAAACTAGCTTTGGGAAAGTAAAACTGTCTCCGACTTAAAGTTAATAAATTGTGGTTTCGGCTGAGATCGTTAACTTCCCGAAAACACTACAGATGGTGCAATCGACAGGATGTTAGATCGGAGATTGTTTTTTTTGTGCGTGATTTGGAAAAAGGATACATCAGAATAGAGATAAAAATGGCAGTACCCTCACACGTATTAAGAGAATTTGAAATAGGAAACCCAGCGGGATGGACCCTCTATGTCGAACAAATAGAAAGATATATGAGATTAAATAAAGTCGAGGATGACGAAACGAAAATCTCAACATTATTGTATTTTGCCGGAATAGACGTAGTTCAGATTGCTAAACAGTTGGCC
Organism: Epiperipatus broadwayi; assembly: GCA_028023455.1. NCBI lineage: Eukaryota > Metazoa > Onychophora > Udeonychophora > Euonychophora > Peripatidae > Epiperipatus > Epiperipatus broadwayi. The sequence goes on from JAQFVV010006442.1 coordinate 322,850, forward strand.
GAGAACAAAACTCCGGAGCAAATACCGTATAAGCTATTAGTTGAAAAACTCACAAATTATTTTCAACCAGCAATTACAAAAAGAGTCGCTCATTTGAGATTCAGAATGAGAAAACAAAACACACATGAAAGTTATTCGGAATATAACCTCGCATTGCGGACATTAGCATGAGACTGTGCATTCTCGGACATAGATGACATGCTCCTAGATCAGTTCCTATATGGCATGATGGACCACAATCTGAGAAAACAACTACTCAGTGAAACAGAGATTGATTATAATGCAGCGATTGTGAAATGTGTGGCTCACGAGACACTTAGTGACTAATGCAAAGGAATTTTGAGAGGGAATCCAAGAAAAAAATTATATGACAGATGTACATAAACTAGAACCAATGGAAACACAACCACAGTTATTGTTGTGGTATGAAAGAACACGTGAAAAGGACATGTAAGAATAGAACTTTGAAATGCCGAACATGTGGCATTAAGGGCCATATGGCAATTGTTTGCAGAAACAAGGATGGAAACCAATACAGAAGTGATAAGAGAATGGAAGTGACAAGGAGGGCAGAAATAAAGAAATGTGAGACAAACCTGAGCGAACAAATAGTGCTGGATGTCAAAATAATAAATGTAAAAGTGACGATGGAGATAGACAGTGGGGCAGGGCTATCCATCCTGTCAATAAAAGACTGGGAAAAAATTAACAGCATATACAAGTCGAAACTAAATTTGGATAAGACTAATGTTATCGCCACTGATGTAAATGGAAACAACGTCCAAATTTGTGGAAAAATTTCGGTCCCAGTGAAATTAAATAACAAAAGCAAAATTTTGCCCTTGTACATAGTTAAAAAGAACATAAAACCCTTACTGGGCTGAAACTGGTTCCGCCCACTGGGCATATCCATACAAGTGATTAAAACTGTAAAGTTAGAAAACGTAGTGCGACAGAAATTCCCAAGGATATTTGAGGAAAAAATAGGAATGCTGAAGATAGACCCAGTAGACATAGAACTTACTGATGAGGCTCAACCGGTAGCAAGCAAACCCAGGAAGGTTCCATTCGCACTAAGAGCAAAGGTCGAAGAAAGTCTGTCAGCCCTGGTAAAGGAAGGAGTGTTGTCGCCAGTGGAAAGTTCAGATTGGGCCACTCCAATTGTGATAGTCACAAAGCCAGATGGGAGTTTACGGATCTGTGGGGACTACAGGTTTACTGTAAATCAATACCTTAAAAAAAGTGCATATCCGGTCCCGAATGTCACAGAAATAGTGGCATCACTCCAGGAAGCTGCAGTTTTTGCTAAGATAGATTTGAGGTCAGCTTTTCATCAAATCCCAGTCACGGATAGGTCTGCAAAAATACTAACTCTCTGTACTCATGTCGGTCTTTTCCAGTGCGATAAGCTACCATATGGAATCACCACAGCCCCCAATGTATTCCAAGCTAAAATATATCAAATGATGCGGAATATGGAGGGAGTGATCCCCTACCTGGATGGCCTACTGATTTATGCTAAATCAGAAACCGAACTGAAGGAACGCTTGCTTGCCATATGCAACCGATTGGCAAAAGTGGGAATCAGGATAAATACCAGTAAGAGCATTTGGTCCACGAGAGAAATAAAGTTCCTGGGACATATTATTGTATTATTGATCAAAATGGAAAACGTCCCAATCCCAAGAAGGCCGCCGCGATAAAAAACACTCCAGTACCAAGAAATGTAAAAGACTTACAAGCATTTCTGGGAATGCTAACCTTCTACGAAACCTTTCTGAAGGGAAAGGCACATCAGCTAAAACCCCTTTATGCCTTATTACGCAAGGGTCAGCGCTGGAAGTGGAAGGCTGAACACCAAGCTCTTTTCCAGGCAACCAAGGATTTATTGTCATCTGAAAGTCTGTTGATGCATTACCAAGGTAATCAAGAAGTCATAGTAACCGCGGATGCTTCAGAATATGGGGTTGGAGCTATCATATCACTTGATAAATGGACAAGAACATCCGATAGCCTATGCCTCCTGTACCCTGTCACCTGCGGAAACTAACTATAGCCAGCTGGACAAGGAATCCCTCGCTATCATTTTTCATGGTAAAGAAATTTTCATCAGTACATATATGGACAAAATTTCACCTTATGCACCGATCACCGCCCACTATTAGGCATATTAAGTAAGACCAAAAAAACACCCGAATATAGCAGCCAGAGAATGCTAAGATGGATTAATATACTGGCAGCATATGATTATACTTTAGTACACAAGCCAGGAAGGGACATACCTCATGCTGATGCCCTATCACGTCTACCACTGAAGGCGGATAGACCATGTGAATTCATGGAAGTGAATTTATTGGAAGTGGTGAAGTTGGCCAATACAGTAAATAGTGCAAAAATAGCGGAGTGGACAGCTAGTGATCCGGGATGTTGCCAAATGAGGACTTGGATAAAGGAAGGATGGCCAAGCCACCATCCTAATTATCTTCATATAGCTATCTGGAATGCCCATCAATCCTTCTCGACCTGTAATGGTTGTATAACCAGGACAGATCGTGTATTTGTACCAATGGAAGGTCGTGCCCAGGTCTTAAGACTACATGCCAGACACCCGGGAATAGTGAGAATGAAAGCTTTGTTGCATTCATATGTGTGGTGACCAAGAATTGACCAAGAGATTGAAGAGATGGTGGGACAATGTCACAGTTGCCAAGACGAGGCAAACCTACCAAGAAAAACACTGAGCTCTTGGATAGAACCAAACAAACCCTGGGAACGGATCTACATCGATTATGCTGGGCCTATAGAGGGACAAATGGTTTTAGTGGTGGTGGACGCATACAGCAATTGGGTAGAATACCATTTGTTAAGGTCAGCAAACTCGACATGTACCAAAAGGGCTCTCCAAGAGATATTTACCATGCATGGATACCCTGAAATATTGGTATCGGATAATGGAACAAGCTTTACCTCCACCAGTTTTGAAAACTTCCTGACAGAAAGAGGGATACGTCACATTTTTGCACCGACATACCACCCTGCATCAAATAGTTTGGCAGAGAAGGCAGTCCAGTGTTTAAAAAAGGACCTGAAGAAAACAAGCAAGACCAGGATGGAGGAGGCATTGCTGGAGATCATGTTCTTCCAACATTTTTTACCAAGGTCTAAAGATGGTAAATCACCGGCTGAACTGTTATTCGACAGAATGTGTCGCACACACATGTCAACCATTTTACCCCAAAGGGAAAGAACTAAGAGAGAACCGGAGGGTGATTTCCATAAACACTTGAAAAGGTTCAAAAGAAATGATCCAGTCTGGGTGCGTGATATACTAAGGAAGAGATGGCTGCCCGGAACCATCATAAGTGCGAAATCAAGGACAATTTACCAAATAAGACTAGAGAATGGTCCATCTGTCCATAAACATGTAGACCACTTAAGGAGAAGATCTCCATGTGCTCGAACGGATATCCCAGAAACCGTTGGAAATGCCAGTCAATGGGACATCTTACCTAAAGAAGATAAGGAAGTATTGCCACAAATAACACAGGAAGAGTTTTGCCAAAACGAACCAGACCAGATGGATAATGTACTGGAAGTTACGGACCCGATACATGACACTGACAGCGGGCCAACCCAACAAGATGAAGGGACACCTGCACCAAGAGTTCACTGTGAATGTAGGCTGCCAGAAAGGTTGAAGGACTATGTTCTAGAGTGAGGGGAGGTGTAGAATACGGAGACGTTGACTCTAGAAACGTCCGGTTTTACGAGAACGGGAAAAAAGACGAGAAGAGAGATACCAAGATGGCGTAACGTATAGCCACACATGGAACCAAATGTCTTATTTTTCATTTGCCATGAGTAATTGAAATTTTCTTTGAAGAGACTTCAATCATATGTATACTTTTGATTTTGTTGCTGTTTTTCTTTCCGCACATTTTGTTGTCTTAAGCATAGACATTTTTTTTGTATAATAACACATAACGTGTAACTAATAAACTAGCTTTGGGAAAGTAAAACTGTCTCCGACTCTTAAGTTAATAAATTGTGGTTTCGGCTGAGATCATTAACTTCCCGAAAACCCTACAGTATTTTAATCCACTTAGAGGGTGTTTGTGATAAAATATTCTTGATGTTATTGATAGGAATGTCAGATATATATTTTGTGAACTTTTCTTATTGATATGCCCTAATATGAATGATTTTCTGAATATGACAAAATTAGATTAAATTTTTTGGGACATATTTTAAGAATTGATAGGCTTTTACAAATATTTTGGTAGGCAAAATTTTAGGAAGAAGATTGAGAAATAGGCCAAGTGTAACAGTCAAGTTTGTACATTCACGTAACAGAATTCAGAATCCAAGCAAAAGAGACCGAAGCTGACCAGATTAGGACTGTGACATTCCAAGTCCGACCACACTTCAACTTGTAAGCCAGGATTCCAAGACTCAAGACCCTACGAATGACCACCTTGAAATTACATGTAGTACACCTCTTTCCACACGGCCGACATAGGTCACGGAGAAGCAATAAGACTCTGATAATTAAAAGAGAGGTTCTTAATTGACTAAAATATATCACTAATCTAATTTAACTTAATGCATAGTTTTCACATATATAGGCTATAAATAATAATTAGAATTGGATTGAATTAGATCAATAACGAGACAGAGAACGAAATACATTAAATTAATTATATATTTATTTACAATTGGCATGAAATTGATAAGTTTTACACATTTCAGCGTCGAATGTACGCAAACATTGGGTGGATAAGAGAACACATTCTCTTTTTATATACAATTCAAAATAGCTTTATATAAATAATTTCATTAAATTTTCATAAATGGGTTTAACATATGCCCATCTTATGAATTGCTTTACAACTGATACATATTTAATCACTATGTTATGTCTATAACTCTAGTTAAGCCAAATCCTATTACATTTGTGGCTGGTATATAAATAATTATATTAAACTTTGATCATGAATTCATTTACTAAAATATACAATATGACTTAATAACGAGCGCATAAACCAGCTCAAGTAATGATCGATCGAACATGGCTTTCGAGAGAAAATTTCAGAATGCTGAAAGCGTTATGTTAAGGTGGGAGAGTTGGCTGAAATAAGATTTTACCAATGCGCTATGGCACAGGTAAACAATAATAGGAAAAGTCGCTCTGTGGATGGATGAAATAACTTCAGGGTTCTTGCGACAAACGCCGGTACCCTGTAACCGATCGCAATGCTGCGTGAAAAGGAACATTGTGTTCAGGAATGGCGGGGGACTTACGTGCTAACCTGGCCTTGGCTCAGGCTTCGCTACTGCTCTACCCTATAAGAGAAGATGTGCTGGCAACGCCGTGGCTCCATCTTGAGATACGTATATTACGTATAGCAGCAAAACGAGAATATTTTTATAAAATAATATCACATCCGCCAAGCAAAGAATAGTATATTTCATACTATGAAATACGAGTTAATAGCATATTAGCTCTATCAAATTGGGACCAACTCTTGTGTAGCTTGATAATAAATGTCTATGCTACTAAAGGGAATATTAATACATCTGTACTTTGACATGCTCGATCTATTAAGTTACTTATAGATAATAAATATTTAAGGAGGGAAAGTATATTTCTATGGACTTAAGAATTTAAATGTCAAATATACTTATAAATACGATCAAGGCTAAATTTAATTCTAAATAAAACTATAAGGTTAAGTTTTTAACTGGTTGATTAAAAGAGCCACATTTCACATATTAAATCATTTAAATAATAAAAAAAATAGGATTTCGAAACAGCGCAGAAAGTTGACGCTATAAACAAATTACACGAAGATTTTCAAATAATATCTTCTTAAAAACATGAAATTAAGTGCCCACTGTTTCGAAATATTGGCATATAAAATATAATAAGCATTTAAAATAAGCAAAGAAATATAGACACAACCGCAGTGATATAACTTTAAACTAAATAATTTACTTTGAAGTGAATGGAAAATATAAATAAGTCAGATTATTTAAACTTTAACAACATTAAATTTTGATAGCAATTGACATATTTAAAATATTAAATGGATTTTAAGTTTTGATTACATTTAGCTTTATCATTATTTTAAAAAGAGAGTTAGCTAACTTATATAGATATTATTTACATTTACACAGAATTACACAGAGCTCTGCAGTTTGAAAAATAAAACAGTACCGGTATTATTTATCTGGACTGCAAGTTCTTGGCTGTATGTTTGGTGAGTTTGCCTGGGCGGCTGGTGGCATCATCTTTCCCATTATGTTAGGCTCACTTCTTCTATCGGCATGATGGTGGTTTAGGCATTTCGACGACAGAAACCCGTTCTCCCGCGGAGTAACAGCAACAAGATGCCCGCTTTTAGCCGGACATGTTATACATTAACAATTGTGAAGACTGGCTACAATTCTCACTAACAATATGGCTGTCTATTTTGTTAAAATACAGAGTATTTATATATTTTCCTTATCGGAATCTCTCGCCTCAAGACTCACTAAACTCAGGAATTTAATTAAATAACTTTCAATTTATAATCCAGATCTTAGATAACTTATGTTAGAAACATTCCATAAGCTATTATTATAATTAAGATTTTTCATTGCAAACAATTGTCCAATTTAGATTTTAAAATAACTTAATCTTATCTAAGGAGATTTTAATTAGTAAATTTTGAACTAGTTTTACTTTTTACCAATTCCAGGTGTGGTCATTAATGACACTTGTTTACAACCAGAAATCTTTTTAATTACTTGACCAGCTTTTATTTTTATCTTACATTAAAAACAACCTTTTAACATTTTTTTAAAAACGAAAACCTTTTTACATATTTATTTAAAATAATTTACAAACATATTTTGATATAGCTTATAAATATATTTTCGAGAAACTTTTTCCCTGAAATATATTTAAAACAAGAAATCTTTTAACAATTTTTAAAGACATTTAATATTATTTTTAGATAATGGCTTTTACATATTTTAAAATCATGTCTTTCTTCTATATAGCACAGATTATATATCCACATACGAAATTACAATATTAACAAACAAAATTAATAATTTACTTCTAACTTAAATAATATAACGAACATTTTTAGAAATATTAAATAAATTTAGTACGCTATAATTTTACTAATCCTATCTAATTATAGTTTGGTTCGCACGTAAATATATAATACTGTTTATACAGACATGAACGAATTTTAAATTTATTAATATTTAAATACGTTCGAACTTAGCACAGATGAGGGTGTCATTAGGTTTGATGGTGAAACGATAGGGGCTTGGAAAATTATCGTTTCACAAGAATATCTTATCTTGAAACATATTCAGTGACATTGGATATTTTTCATACGCAAATATGAAATGAATTATTGAAGATACAACAGTTTAATAACAAGGCATTGTCTCCAGAAGTTGACTGATGTCAGTTTTAAAGTATTATTCTCAACTATTTTTTATATAGTAAATATATATTTAAATTTATGTTCATCTTATTTTCAGTTATGGTTTTTATTAATTGCTAAAGTAAAGATAACCATGATCTTTCTAACTCATAGGAATATATCATGTACCCCTATATTTTTCTTATTTTTAATAGTCCGCCCATTAATATTCATTTGATCAACCAAATTAGACCTAGACTTTTACTTGTTAATAATAACTAGATACCTATTTACCAACCAATGTTGGATATCTACTTGGGTTTTCTATGATTATGTATAGTCTATTGTGAATAAAATTGCAGGAATATTTAGTCCAAACTCAAACCCAAGCTGTAAGCATGGCAGATGGATAAATTAACTATTATGCCATGAGTTTTTTTCTAATTTCTAATTGCATTATTAGTAGTATGACAAGTTTATCCCATATTATTCTCAATGTTTTTTTTTTTTGATTGGTTTGTCTTTTTTCTTAGATCTTTGTTTTATTTAAATAAATATAATCCAGATATAAAGAAGAGTTTTAACGAATTAGTGATAGAGATAAATATCAGTAAAAAAAGCATTGAAAATTATAAAGTATAAATTTGTTATTTTAAACAATATATAGTTGTCAAGCGTTGATGGCCGAGTGGTTAGCATAGCTGCCTTACAAGCAGTTGTCCCAGGGTTCGCTTTGACACATTAAAAAAAAAATACATTCCTTTAAAAAAAAACAATATACTGTATAGTTGATTTGTTTTTTTTTTAAAAAAAAGCTCATATTTTTCTGATATGTTTTAACTTTCATCAAAAATGAAAAACAGTTTCATCCATTATGCTGCTTTTACATATACTGTATTTAAATAAATCAGCGATATAATATAAACTATCTTTATATAACAGCAATAATATATATAATAATTATATCCCAAAAAGCTCTTTTGAATTTCTTATATTATTGCTGTTATATAAAGATATTTTATATTATATCGTTGATTTATTTAAATAAATGTTTTAACTTTATATTGATGTTCTACATTTTTTTATTTTCATATTGTCATTTTACTTATATATATAAGAAGTCTAAAGTAATGTTCAATGGCTTTTCTCACAAGAAACAAATCAAAATTTATATTCGTGTATTAGAAGAAAATTAATTACACATGAACTTGGTCAGATTGTTAGTACAGATGGAAACATAGGAGATGAAATCAATCATAAAATTAAGTTTGGAATAGAATGTTTTTGATGGAAATAATTTAATATTAAAAGGAAAATATGATGTGCTTAAAATAAAACTTTTAAATATATGATTTACTAGTTTTTATAGATCTGAGACTTGGACATTTAATAGAAAAGTGATATAGAGGTTTCAGACCACTCAATGAAGTATGGAGAGATGTATGATGGAAGTAACAAGAAAAGATCAAAAATTAAGTACTTGAATGAGAGAACAAACAGATATCTCTAACATCATTGAAAAAATTAAGAAACTGAAATAAAGTTGAACCGAATATGAATGGTTAATTGAAATCGTAAACTGAATTGCAAGACCTAAAAGGAGACCTATATGAGATGGATGATGAAATAACGAAGTTTTCTGGTGTGACGTGAAGAAGATAACTGGAGGAACTGGATTAAATTTGGAAAAAACTTTATCCTATGGTGAATCTATATTTGAAAATGATGATGATTATAAATTTGACTTTTAAATAATAACTCTTTTAATCCTGTATTATATATATTGTCTAAGTATACTTGTATGTGTATTTGTAAATTTAAAATTTTAAGTTTTTCATTTTTATTTTAACCCAATGCATATTAAATTTATATGTTCTTTATAGTTGCTTGTTGCACTGTAATGAATTAATTCATTTCTATGATATATTTTGTTTGCCTTCATCGTAGGTTAGTTATAATAGTTTACCGTCACGAAGTCATTGACCTGTTTTAAAAAGTTGCACCTAATAAACATCCTTGTCAAAAATAAAACGAACAAATAAAAATAAAAAACTGTAATTGGAAATTATTTATCTATCTGATTCTTATAATATTATATATAGTGCAGTTAATTTTAAAATGTAGTTTATCATGACAGGAAGTTGAAACACAACTTGCTCTGACAGATATAATTACACACACATAAATATATATTTATAGATACTTCCCCATTCTTTTTAAATTCATATAAATAAAGATAGAATAAAAGACAAATGATCCCCAAGATGCATTTCGTGCTGAACCAGCACTCATCAGTTGGCCCAGATCACTAACTCCCATATATATCTCTATTATATGAAGAGTATTTATCTATAGTAAATTGTTACATTTTTATTTACCATTGTCAGACTGATTAGTAATAATCATTTTTGTATTTTTCGGAGGTGGATGGTGTCAAAGTTGTGATTGGAGTGAATTTGACAGTGGTAAATAAAAATGTAACAATAAATATATATTGCATAACATGTCTACTATTTCATTCTAAAAAAATCATGTGTTTTATTTTCAGTTGAATAAACAAGAAAAAATTAAAAATTCCCAAGAATTATCTATAAGCCACTTACATGCCCGAATTTCTGAACTAGAAAACTTACAATCATCTTATCAGATGGAGTCCTCCCAGCTGCAAAAAGAAAAACACCAACTGTCTGAACACATAAACGACTTCCATAAGCAGGTAATTGTGAAGTATTTAAAAATAAATAAATAAGTGGAATTGTTCGTTCAAATAAATAATTGAAAAATTATGTATAAAAAAAAAAGCTATAATTGTGCAAACATTAAAAAAATTCCATAAAAATATAACAGAGCATTGTTAATAAATAGTTATTTTAAAATAAAAAGTTATAATTATTTGCAGACATAAATGGTTTTCATAAACAGGACGTTATGAATAGCTAGTTACGATTATCTCAACCTATAAACAATCTGTGCAAATAAGCAACTTTGAATTGTTTAACAAACAATTTTAAAAAAAGGAAAATCTATATCTGTACAGATATATAAGCAATTAAATTAGGTCATGTGATATATGACTTGATTTATTTGCAATTATATTCTTTTGCTATTAAAGCTTTGGTGATTTTATATTGCTAAAGCTATTAATATATAGTGTATCTGAAATTAGTTCAGTCCCATATGGCTGTTTAAATTAGATAGCTGAATTTGAAGACATATGGATGTCTGAAAATTTCAGATTTTCTACTTAATAGTTAACCATTAGATAAAGTGCTGAACTTGACCTGATATTTTAAATCTAATGCTTGAATATCCTAGCACCTCACTGAGGAAACCAGAAGCAGAAACTTGTCTGGGATTGGGGATATTCTGAAAAGCTTGTAAAGAGTTATTGGCAAGCTCATTAGATTATATATATATTGAACTGGGAGGGGTTGTTGATCTCTTGGGGATTTAATCTAGCATGAACTTTTAACTTCTGAATAAAAATCTATACTTGTGAAAAGCAAATTGTAAGACTTATTTTATACATACAAAATACCATACAATTATTTATTCTTAATTCGATCTACACCAACGCAATTTAAGTATTGCTCCACACCCGGTCCCCTTAGGCAGAGAAGCATAATACCCAGGGGTCCATACCCAAGTGAGAGCTATATATAACTGTGACCATATTTCAAGGGCACAGATCTTTTCGACTGCAGAATTCAACACCTATCATTCAAAGCACTTTTTTCAGAGTAAACTCCAGGCACCAGTTAGCTACAAGAACTAACATGCCTGAATGATGGCAAACTAATTCAATGCCTAAGAAATCCCAATTAGCTCATTCAAAAGAATAACAAAATACATTACTGCTTTAATTAGTGGTAAAAGAATTGATCCGACAAAATATTAAGTTTTAAAGACAATTTATTTTAACTAAATGATTACTATTATAATTTTAAACTACTTTTATAACTTTTTAATTAATCTAACAATGCTTTTTTATATAATGACCACACACATACTCTTAATTCATACAATAAAATATAAGATATTACATCAATACTTATGCGCTTATAATGCTCGTTAAAGAAGTTATATGTTATTAAATTTATTTAAAGTTTAGCGCTTTCAAAGCTCTATGGCTTCATAATCATAGCTATTACAAAGCATTAAATAAATACACGAAATTAATATAAGATGTCATAAAGCATTAAATAAATACACGACATTTAAAAACATGCACATCTATAGGTCATTTTATGCATGCAATAAAGTTCATTTGCTTTATTGACTCTAGAGGCTTCAAATTATTGCAATGGCTACATTAATATAGGAAATGGAATAAGAAATATTATTTATTATCTATAGGATTTTGGACATTGACTTCTTGCTGTTTGCTTCTTCATATGAATTTTTACTAACTGGTTGGATTTTAGGCTTCTGTGGAGTTTCCTATGACTGCTAATTCATGCTATTATTCAAGACAGTAAGATATCTCTGGTGGTTTCAAATTATTAGGCAGGTATCACTTTTATTGGGCAGATTGCTGATGTTCCATCGGATTGAGGCTGGAGAATGGCTGGATGCTTCCAACGACTGCTAACACTGCATTGTCATGAAAAAACACTGATTCTGGATATGTGACAAGGCTGACTGAAGATTCATTGTAAAACTGATTGTAAACTCAACTGATTGAATGATAAAAAACTGACTTTATGTGAAGACTTGTTGTCATTTTTTTAATTGGCTTCTATGCTTGCCAGCTATATCCATTGTTGGAAATTTGTCCACTGCCTTTGATAACATTTTTGATAAGATTTTATAAATTAATTAATCCTGTTTTTAATTAATTGTCATTGCTAATTCCGTTGTTTGTGGATTTTTACTTAGTAGGCATTGCATTTTCATTTTTTTTTATGTAGTTTGCCAGTATGTGATCCTTGAGAGACATTCCAATTATATGCTTTCATTTGTTTTTTTTAATATTTAACTTTCATATTCTATTTTATTAACATGCACACATTTTACTATATTTCTTTAAATTAACTGGAAGATACTTTTTTTTCTTTAAATTAAATGAAAAGAGATATTTTTAATTTTATGTACAAGATTTATATTTTAAGCTTTTAGTTTAAACCTTTCTAAGTTGAATTTTCTCCCCCTTCCAGTTACTCTCTAAACTTTTATAGATTTTCTTTTTTTTTTCTAATGAGATACTTTGATTCAATTATTTACAGACAGATTAATCTGCAGTGATTTTATCATTTATTAATCAATTTTAAAACTTTTGCATTATTTAGGGAAATTGTTTATTTTTTAATAATTGTAAACGAACAATTTCAACATGTACCTTGCTTCGTGGTACAGTATATATAATTCAAAATTATAGTATAAACAAATTTTAAAAAATAAAAATCTAGTTAGTAATAATAAATTGAGGGGAGACATTTATATATTTTATTGAATAGGTGTTTATTCATGCATTCACTAAAGCAAAAACAATAAAAAAAAAACAAAGTAAATTTTGTATTTTTATTTTTAAAATAAATTAAATAGTGAAACATCTTACTTTTATTACTATTAAATACGCTTTGGGTGATATTCTTTTCTTTTTTTTAATAACTTTTTCCTCTTATAAAAGCATAAAAGTTGTCTTGAAATCAAGAAAATAGAATCTCTCTAATTTTCTTAATGTTTTTAAATTGCTATCGACTTTTAGTATGTTCTAAAATTTTGTGAAACTTTTAGCATTATGCTCAGAAAATATTTTATTATGCAAAATCAGCACATTACATTCAGAAAGAATAATAAGAGAAGAATAAAATGTATGTGATTTCAACATAAACTGAATAAATTTTATTAATATATATATATAATCATGGTACTTAGCTTCAAGAATGAAAAATGGCTAGTGGCATATTGTAAAATTTATTAACAAGTTTAATTTTTTTTTCTAAACATGATCACATATCTGTATGCAGAGAAAGAAAAATTGCTACTTAAATACTAAAATTTTGCTAATTTTAATGGGTTTTTTGTTTGTTTGTTTACATTTTCCTTTAGGTAGCATATAATTGAAGCTGTTACCTACATTGATGGTAATTATGGCAGAATGAAAGAGATGATCTTAAATAAAGTGGTAACTTCTTTGAGTTTTGGAGAAAAGAGTAAATGATAGAACTGTTGGAGAAAGTGGTCCAGTTGCCTTGCATGAGATGCCTCTGATCAACCACTAGTGATGCCAAAAACACTAGATTCAGTTTAGAGGTAGTAGAGGATTGTATTTTTTAGGAAAGGACTTCATAACAATTTAAGTTTTTCTTTTTTATCCTTTAGATTGGTGGTCAACTGTGGAAGAATGTTCCCAGTTTAGTGATTTGTAGAAAAAACACTTTTCATTAAATAATTAAGATTTTACTTCATTAGCGTCTAAAATAAATTAATATATATGTGCTCTGTGCACAGATAATGAAGCTATTAAATTGTCTGTGAAATTATTAAAATTTACCGCCAAGCACTTTTGGGACAGTCTATAGTTTCATAATCATGGCGACTTGAACATGGGACTATAGACTGTCCCGAAAGCACTTGGCGGTAAATTTTAATAATTTCACAGACAATTTAATAGCTTCATTATCTGTGCACAGAGCACATATATATATTAATTTGCATTAAAACAGAAATTTCAAAGAAGAATAAGTCTAAAAATTTGTATAGTTAAGATTAATTGTAATTTGATATAAGAAGAAAAAAGTAAATACTCATACATAAATAGCATTAACATAGTTATGAATCATACCCAGATAATATGTTATTTATTTTGATAGCCGCTTAAATCTTATAAAAAAATCAATACTTGTCAATAATTTATCACAGGACTTTCTGTAATCTATTGGTTTTTATCTATTCCAGCAGTATTTTTAATGTGTTAGTATATGGTTTGCACCTTCCTTAAACTCTTACTAAAAACACTGAAATTTTATGTTTTGTATAGTTTTTATTCCTATGTTCCAACTCCTTACATGCAGATCATCTTTAGAGATATTAAACATATTATACATGTTTAAAAATATATTTATGTGTTAAAATATCAGTGCCACTTATCATTAAATTACTTCAGCAACACTACATGTGAAACAAATATAGTCTGAATAAAGCAGTATGGGTAAAAATATCATACTATGTATACATAATATAAAATATATTTGTTTACTAGCTATTACAGTCTTTGATAATTTAGTTTTGTGCTTTTATTTAACATTGCCTAGAGGTAATATTATTTTTTTCTTATGCTGCTTTATTCAGACTTGATGTTTGATTCATAAGAAGCACTGCTGAAATATTATATTTCTATATATGAATGCCTGTTAATGATAGCAACTGATTCTATTTCTTTTATGTATTTTTAAAATGTGGAAATATCTGCTATATTTTTATATTAGAAAAATCACAAACAGGTGTTAATAGATAGTGATGAATGAAAATAATAAACAGATATTTCTATGTTTTAAAAATATTTCAACAATAACATCTTTTCAAAATTATTAATTTATAACATTCATCTTGGTGAAAAAGTCTCTTATAAATATAAGGAAAGTAGGAAAAGTTATTAGTTGTTTCCTCAAAACATATATTTACAATGTGTTTTAGTCTTTACATAAGACCAGAGATTGTATTTAGAAGAGGTGCCCAAAAGAATGCAAAAAACATATACAAAGTTTACTATTTCCATTGATGATTGTCTATTAACACCTGTCTATGATTTTTCTAATTTGAAAATATAATGAATATTTCCACATTTTAAAAATATTTTACTAATAGCATGTATTAAAAATTATTAATTTATGACCTTCGTCTTGGTGAAAGAGTCTATTATAAAAATAATAAAAAGTTGAGTTGTATTTTCTTAAAACATGTTTATTTATTGTAGTATTTTCATCTCTATATAAGACCCAGAGATTACATTTAGAAGAGATACCCTTTCAAATGCAAAACATTTATGCCAGTATAATGATTTTACGCTTATATTAATATTATAACTTAGACCAACTTGTTGCTGAAGTGTGAATATATCAGATAGTGGTCTTCTATATTGGAGCCTATTTATTTCAATGTGACGTAATATCGTCCAACACAGAATTTTAAAAATTCATTTTTATTATAATCTTAAATGATTCAATAAGCGTCTCACTATGAAATTAAATTTGTATTAAATCACTGCATTGGTTCTGAAGCAAGTTTTGGTGTCTTTTGTGTTGATCAAAAAAATGATTTAATTATTGCTGTGATTGATATTGACATCATTTCCGTTTAATAGTGCCATTTAATTAATTAAATGTTTAAAAGAAGGAATATGTATATAAATCTGAGGAATTTGCTGATTAATATTTCAGGTAGGAACTGGTTTTCTTCACAAACTAGAGTTCTTATTTCCAAAGTTAGCCAGACTAGCAAAACGATTTTTTATAAGAATTTATATATACACAATGAATCCCAGTGAAAAGATGACAGATTCTATCCTCCAAACTGCTTTAACCCATACTGAAATAACACGTTAACCTTAAATTGGATATAACTGCTAGTGAAATGTCTGAAATTCAAATTGAATATGGGAGTGCAACCATGGGTCACAAAAATATTTTCAAAGTCTTTAGAAAATTTTATGATGACAGGGAAAACATTGAAGACAATCTGTGAAGATACTAAAAATATCACATTTCATGTCATAACTTATCATCCAGACATTCTAGAATTATAAAGTTTTTATGGTGAATAGCTAAATTATACCACTGCATAACATATGCATTGATTCAGAA
Organism: Epiperipatus broadwayi; assembly: GCA_028023455.1. Lineage (NCBI taxonomy): Eukaryota > Metazoa > Onychophora > Udeonychophora > Euonychophora > Peripatidae > Epiperipatus > Epiperipatus broadwayi. Next base: position 339,078 of record JAQFVV010006442.1, read on the forward strand.
ATGGCACTCTATACCTTATAAAAAAAATTCAATATTTTTGGTAAATGAATATCAGTACTAGTTTTACTTTTGCCTATTATTATTTAAAGATAATATTTGAAGTATATTTTTGACTTTAAAACTAACTATTATGATTTTTGTCGATAAACTGTTTTGTATTTTAGTTGGATGGTAAGAGTAAAGAAATTATTCGTCAAGAGTCAAAGATTCAATCTCTTGAAGACACTGTTAATCAGCTGCAGCTCAAGAACGATAAGATGATCTCAATTTATAGAAGAAAATGGGATGAATTTATGAAACTGGCAAATTCCATGAAAGTGTTGAGCCACAGTATGACCAGCCACTCTGAACCGTGGCATGATAATATTAATGAGTAGTAAGTAGTTTTTGTTGTTTTAATTCTAGTTTGATAAGATTTGTTTTTCTAAAATTTATTTTTAGACTAGGTTCACATAAACCATAATACATTTTGCCAAAGCTCTCATATTCTGATGCAGTCATAGAATAGTCAATTATCAAGCTCAACGTTATAAATCTTGGGCCTAACTCTGTCATTTCCAGTGCTTGAACTTATGACCTCCCAAGCAATAAATCGTTAATTGCTATTATTTTAATAATGAAGATTATTGAATGGTATAATAATAATCATCATCATGATCATCATCATCATTGAATGGTTTTATTGCTTAAGGGTTTGGAGAAGTTTAAGAGCTGGAAGTGCCTGTATTGGAATTAATCCCAAGGAATTCACATTCCACAATCTGACATTCTATCACTGTATTAAATAATACAGGATAATTATTTTAATATGATATATAAATAGTGACTTCTTGATGAACTCAGAAAATGCCTAGCCAAGTTAAATATTCTTTCCCTTTGAAGACATCTTTTCACACTACTGCAAATCCATAATTTTTCACCCTCCATTACCCTTTACAATTTACTATTGCCAAATCATTCTATCAGCATTGACGAATTTAAATTTCCCCCACTTTGCTTTAATAAATATTGTTCATTAGATCCAATATGTGATGTGATGTGATGTATTATCAAAAGTGATATCTGTCTTTCAACTATAAAAACACAAAATTAAGTCAATGGATATTTCATAGCAATATGGCCAATCTTCCATGATTGATTTCTAAATTATTGGATTTCCTCAAGTAAGAAACACCATATTTGCACTGTTCACTCATTGGCCACTTTTACTCTTTTTTTGATATTTAAACACTTTCATGATTTGGAATCCAGGACAGCTGGCTTCTCTAATTATTAGATCTGATAGCAGCCAAGCTATACTACTTAGACTGACTGCCATTCCACTGAACTTAATTATAAAAAAAAACAAACAAGATATTTATATTTTTATGTATTTGTAATAAAAGTTAAAATTATATGAATGAAATATAAAATGATTATTATACATATAAATGCAAAAGTGTTATTCATTATTTTCTCCTCTCTTCAGAATAGTTTTAATCAGATTAAGTACACTTTAATTTGCAGGCGTCAACTTTCTATACTTACAATTTAGATATTAACCAGTTTTAATAAGTATATTAATGATTATTACTAATCAAATGTTAAATGAGAGATTTTCTTTAGCCAATAGATTGTTTTTCTAATATTAATGACTAGCTTTTAAAAAGTAATATTTTTTATATTTAAAACATATTTTGTCATAGATTTAGTTGTATTTTGGACTATTTCCATCACTTAGTTGGATTGTTCAAATATGATTCTGTGGTATTATTCTCCTATTTTCTTCAAGTGTTTCAGGCCTCAGTGGTAATATACTATGAGAATTAAACAGATGACTTTTATGTTTATGGATAATAAATTTAAGTTTGTGCTCTAAACAACTAAGCTAATCTTCCAAAGATCTTATGGGCTAGATTGTCACCTTAAATTCAATATTTCACAAATCTAAAAGTTATGGGTTCAATTATCATGTTGATGTGTTGTTTTATTAACCTGGATGTTATAACTAACAGGTGAATGTATTTAAACCAGCATAAATGAAGTTTGAATTTATTTATAATCTAAAATATAACTACAAATAAAATGCTTTCATCACTGATTAATTTTATTAAAATTTTAGGAAATTTGCAACATCAAATAAATAACCAATAAATAGAATACAGATTGAAATGATTATTATATTTATTTATAGATCTGTAAAATGATTTCTTTTAATTCATAAAACATCTATTTGGTTTGAGATGCTTTTTTGCACAGTTTGATGTTTACTTGACTTACTTTACTCCAGAGCCATCTATTGTAAGCTTGAGTATCAACAGACATTAGATGTTAGTGCTGACCAAATTGCTGATTTCTGACTATTAATCTTTCATCAGAAACCAATCTGGGGATTTGATTGATACAAACATTTAATGTCCATTAATTACTCAAGATTTCAATAGATGGCACTGCAGTATAATAACTAAAATAAATTACTGCTTCTAGTGCAAAGACTGGGCAAGTCATGTGATACTTTGTTTGATATTACACTACAGAAATAAATTACATTTTCAAGAAAAAAATATTAGTTATATTCAGAGAAGCATTATGTGTATGTGTGTGGAAATGCAATATTATACATAAAATTATTTATTTTGTTTTATTCAGTAACACTTAAAAAACACAAATTATTGTAAAACCTGAGTATGAGGTCAGATCAAAAAGAGATCATTCTAATTTTACATTAATATTCTTCTTGACTGATTTTAATCAATAATTTCTATTAAGTTTTTTTATTCCAATGTCTTGCAGAGATATGGCTTATTAATGTAAAACCTAGACTTTCAAATCCCCTTCAGTCATCCATTCCATCTTATACAACACACATGACCACATACATGAGAAAAAGATAAATGATCTCCAATATATGTATTTCATGCTGAACCAGCACTCATCAGTTGGTCCGGATCATCATCTCACACACACACATATATATATAATCAGAGCTCTGTTTATATTAAGATAGCAAATTCTCAAACTTAATGGATAGGTTTAATTCTTTTCTACTCTCCAACTCTTAAGCCATCCATATCATTGAAAATCTGATGATGGCATGTTTGAAGTCCTTGTTAAATTATTTTGTATCATACCCATGTTGAAATGAGCTTAAGGTCCTTTATATGAGGAATCAAATTGACTTATGGGCAACATGGGTATGACACAACTTTGAACATGTCATCATCAGATTTTCAATGATATGGATGGCTTAAATTAAATATTAATCAATGATATGTAAACAATGGAGTAAATCATTCTTCTCCAGGCTATGACTTAAAAGCACTCTATATGTTGAACAAAGGATCATGAATAGGATGTTATTACAATCAAGGTGTCAATGTTGTCTTCAGACTTAGTTACTCTTAAGTACCATATTCCATCTAGTTAATAAATTAAATTCATTCAATTATCAATAGCTACCAAGAATAGGTGGATTCACTTGGATTCATTCTATTCTTGATCCTTTGTTCAACATTTAGAGTGCTTTTGAATCATGGCTGGGAGAAGGGGAGTGATACAATATATAATAATCAAATTCTACAAGTATATAATAATATTTAAATACATGTATATTATTTATACTTTAAGCTAGATGTAATTAGATAGGATTTTGAACCCAGACTTTCAAGCTCCCTTCGGTCATCCACTCCATCTTATACAACACACATGCAAAAAGAATAATGTGCTCAACTAGCACTCATCAGTTGGTACAGATCATTTCCTACACACATATATAGTCAATGTTCAGTTTATATTAAGATAGCAAGTCCTCAAACTTTAATGGACAGGCTTTAATCTTCCCACCCTTCCAACAATTGAAGCCTTCCCATTAAAGTTTGAGGACTTGCTATCTTAACATAAACTGAACACTGACTATATATATGTGTAGGAAATTATCTGTACCAACTGATGAGTGCTGGTTGAGCACATTATTCTTTTTGCATGTGTGTTGTATAAGATGGAGTAGATGACTGAAGGAGCTTGAAAGTCTGAGTTCAAATCCTCTCTAATTACATCTAGCTTAAAGTATAAATAATATACATGTATTTAAATATTATTATATACTTGTAGAATTTGATTATTATATATTGTATCACTTCCCCTCCCCCCCCTCCGCCATGATTCAAATGCACTCTAAATGTTGAACAAAGGATCAGGAATAGAATGAATCCAAATGAATCCACCTATTTTTGGTAGCTGTTGGTAATTGAGTGAAATTAATTTATTAACTAGATGGAATATGGTACTTAAGAGTTATTAAGTCTGGAGACAACATTGACACCTTGATTGTAATAACATTCTATTCATGATCCTTTGTTCAACATATTGAGTGCTTTTAAGTCATAGCCTGGAGAAGAGTGATTTACTCCTTTGTTTACATATCATTGAGTTATATTTAATTTAAAGTTTAAATAACTAAAGTGAAGATTTTCAGAGGTAAAAGGTGTGAAGTAGTCTTGCATTGGTGGTCGAGAGGTCAGCGCGACTGCCTTGCACTTGCAGGCAGTTGCCCGGGTTGCGGGTTCGCGTCCCGGCCGATGCTATGACACTTAAAAAAAATAAAAAAAGGTGTGAAGTATATTTCAAATTTGCTGCATATATATTCACTGTTTGTTAATATTAGCATTGGATTGACATTTTAACTAGTCATCTTCTAAATATTCAGAATGAACTTGATGAGCCCCAGTCAAAATATTGAGACAAATTATATATATCGTGCACTAAACTTTTGTTACTGGAGTAGTTACTAATCACTAATAAAATCACTAATTAAATGTGTGTCTCTAAACGATAGTCGCTTGATTATAATACCTGTAGCATCTAAAAATAAAATGTAGATAAAAAGATGAAGCAATCTTTAAATAATCCATTAAACATCACATGATCACCATTCTTTATGCTTACACAAGCTGTTTACACAGGTGCAAAACTCTCCATACAATAGCGCCACTCTGTGCAAGTTTTCTGCATCCATTGATTACTCTGGCTTGCACTTTGGCGGTATTGTATGGCGAGTTTTGACTCTGTGTAAATAATCCATTGCAATTAAAAATTATTTGGCATTCTTGTATAGAGAAATAGTGAAGGAAAAGATAATTCATCAAGTTAGATCAAAAAGGAAGTATATATTTTTTTGTTTTATCTCCTTGGAGAGGATAACTAGTTATCCATTTCTTGGCAAATAATTGAATGGTTTTATAGATTAGCCGCCTAAAAAAAAACACTTGTTTGGAATGTGAAGAAAATGTTTAACATTCACCTAATAAAGCCCAGTCAATGAGCATAGAAGATAGTTAAATATTAATGAGAACTTTCAAAAGCACTTGACATTTTCTTACATATATACTGTATATAGAAATATGACTGTTGCAAAGGAATTTGTTGTTAAATGAAAAGAAACTCTTGGAATCCTAAGATATTGTAAAAGATCTAGAAAGAGTCCACATATGTGGTGAATGGTTAAAATAAAAAAAAGTTCTGGTATGATTTGGAGAAAAGAGGCTATACATCAAAGAAACTGTATTAAACTTGGAGAAACTTGCAATAGATCAATAATGATTAAAAACGATGATATAGAAATGTAGTTGCTAATAAATTTGCGAGCACAACATAGAATAAATTTAGATCCTCAAAGCTGTTGTTCCTGATTATATGTTTTTAATTTATCTTCGCGATAATTGCGAAGCCTAGTAATATAAATTTTATTTTAGAACTATGTTATTAAAAATTGCGGTTGATAATTAATCAAAATTATAGAAAAAAAAATAAAATGAGAATTTATTTTAATAATAGCATTTAATTAGTACAAGGTAACAATTTATCAATGTAGGCCAGAAAATTTAACTGCGTCATTTAAGGTTAATAGAACTTATTTTCTGGTTAATTAATTTTTCCTTTGTTTTTTTTTTAATTAACTGGTCATCCTTAAGAAATATCCGTCTTTCCCACCTTTTTACAATTTGTTTCCTTTTTAATATTTCACACTGCCTTTCCTTGATCATTTATCAAAAAACTGGTCTAGAATTAAGATGATGAGTTAGTGTTTCTATTTATATATAAAAAAAATTAAATAACTGAGAAATTTATTCTATTATTTGTCAGGTAAGTAAATAGTTGCCTCTTATCTTAATTTTTTAAAATATTTTAATTTCAATCGTTAGAGAGTATATGTAAATTTGTTGAATTGAGATAGTGAGATGTTTATTGGTGAGTCCGGTAGTGAAATCTGAACTTCCGAAAAGCGACTTTACATTCGCTGATCTCTGTTTGCGAAATCTATGCATGATAAGAAAGAGATGGTCTGCCTCTTTGCGTTAAGGGATAGTGCGACATTATAATAAAAATGAGATAAGAGACGCACTGATAAAAAAAAAAAAAACCTTGAAAAACTGTATTTATATACATTTAAAAAATTAATGAATAATATTCTTTGTAATTTTTCAATCCTTATTTATTTTTATTATAATCTCTTTGTCCTTTGACTTATTTGGACATTACCAATCAATTTCCAAATTTGCCATCTTTAATTTTTTTTTTTTTTTTAAAGTTTATCTATTATTAATATTTCCAGATAGATATAGCAAAAAATATTTTCAGTGGAATGCGTATTTGTTTTTTTTATAATTCCCCCAAGTTGATTCTAAATACTTAAAAACAATACACGAAGGTAGGATATCATAACTAATGATTTAAAATGTTTGTATTTTGCGCTGGTAGTAAAATGTCAGACTCGAGGTTTAAAGGCTCTTGGATTGAAGAGCGAATATCACATGATTTTCCGATCGAACTAGCTAGGGTTGTCATAGTCTACAAAATTTTTTAGAGCTCATGAAAACAGAATTAACAAAATAGTGTTACAGGAATTGGATCGACAAAATTTTAAAAAATAAGATAAATTTTATAAAATGGGATGGATTTATTAAACAATTCTTAAAAACATAAACTATCATAAATTATATGTCATAAAAATTTACATTTATCCTATAATGCGGCTTTTGATAATAGCTATAGAACTCAATCACTGCTGAATGCCGTAATATGTCAATTCAGACTCAAACTGAATACATAGAAAATATTTTTGAGATCAATAGTCTAGTTTTTGAAATAATACCTTTCTATGTGAAGTGAAATCGGAAAATACAAAAATATATCTATCTACCTTAGTCAATCTTACAAGTAACCATTCTGATTTTTATAATTTATTTAAATATAACACTTCTGTCAGTTGAGTCTTATTTCTATGGAATAATATGCTCTTCTTTTTCTTCAACTTTTCTTTTTTATTTAACTTATTGCCTTCAGTCTTCCAGGTTGACATAAGGGTTCTGATTATTATGAGCTTGTTATGCTTCATAATGTTATTCTTTAATAACAGTATATATTGTGGTGGTAAATGACCAGATTCTGGAACGTAAGTCTCTTGGATTGATTCAATATTTAAACTTCTTATAAACTCCTGGTCGATTATTTTATTTATTTTTTACTTGTACTCAAAACAATTTTGACTTCAGTCTTTTCTTTCTATTCTGTATTCTTCTCTCTATGGTTCTGCCTTCTAAAGTTAGAATGCCTATACTCATTTGTAAGTTTACTAATATAATTGTATGAGTTCTTGTGTCCATGTTTAAGCAGCATTATTGTGTCTTCTTCAGATATGCAGGTCATATAGCTGCACATCTAATTAGACATTTCCTATTATTTTACAGGAAAATATTGGTACATTATTAATCAAGAGGTGTGTGTTTTTAAACACTTGCACTAGATATGCCAGCAGCAATAAATATTCCTTATTATTCTATACCAGAACATGAAAGTTTTTTGTTTGGGATGACTGATTAAGAGCAATCAAAATATTAAAAATAATAAGCATAATTTAATGGGGAGTTTTATCAAAGGACTTCACTTATCTATGATTCGAATGTTGAACTCTTGTATCATACAAATTTTATGAATACCTAGCAGTCATGTGATGATCTAGTTAGAAATAGAAATTATTTTAGATTGCTATTAAATTTTTATGTGTAGCTCGTATTTTTTAATATGATGCTCAATAGAGAGTTACCAGCATTATCAATTTTTAAACGAAAATATTTGCAAATGATTTGCAATATTTCATGATGGCATAGATAGTGTGAAAATAATTAATTAATCTTTATTGTTCAAATGTTCATAAGAAGTTTGAGGCCTGGAAGCGGCATGTTCCATAAGTTCTAAAATCTAACACACTACCACTGCACTAAACCACTCGTCCAAGGAAAGCATCGAAGTTGATCTGCAAAAGTACAAAATCCATTGTCACATTTCATATTGTAACTTTTAATCTAATTAGAATCTTAAAATTTTTCTGTTTAATAGCTAAACTATGTTGCTGCATAATACATGCATTGATTCAGAGCTAGTACTGCTGGAAACTTGGTGAAAGAATCAGTCACTTATTCACTCAATAACCTGTGTTTATATATGTACATATAGAAATGTTTACATGTACAGTCATATGACTGTACATCATCAATTCATTATAGAACAAATGTTTTCAATCCAGTTCACAGTTTTTCTTTTCCCTGCTATTACAAAATTCCTATACTCCATCTATATGTCTGATCTGTAGTTTTTTTATGGGTCATTTATAATTTCCTGGGATCAATTTTGAGAACTTCATTTGTATTAGCTGTTATTTTTTCTAGTTATGTATATACATATATATAGCCCAGATCTATTTTAGTCTTAATTTTTTCAATGATGCTATTGATATTTATTTATTTCTCCTTTCATATACCTTACTTTTGATCCTTTTATTTTAATTTTAAAATGTATCTCTTTGTATTTCAGTTTATAAGTCTGATTAATTATCTATTAAATATTCAAGTCTCAGATTTATAAGTAAGCACTGGTCAAACACACTTATTAAACACTTTACTTTTTGCGCATGTAGACATATTTTCTTTTAATATTAACTTATTTCCTGAAAGAGCACTTTCACCATGTTTAATTTTATAATTAATTCCATCTGTTTAATTTACATTAATTTTATAATCTGACCCCATTATTTGTGGTTGTTAACCTCTTCTAATTCATTGCATTAAATCTTTATTTTCTTTCTCTCTTTTTTTTTTTTTTTTGAAAAGCAATTGGATATCACTTTAGTCATTTTAGCATTTGTCTTTACTATACATTTTTGCTTTTATCAGATAACTCTTAAGTTTTCTGAGGTGTGCTTCATTGCAAATGACAACTGCAATAAACTGAAAAGAATCATGCTTTTCCATCTCTAGAAAGTGGATTATGTGAAGACATTGAATAAATTTGCATAAATTACTACCCAGTTTAAAATCACAACTCAAGGTGACATTTCCAAGATAGGCTATGAATATGGGGACTAAAAGTTCCCAAAAATGCTCAGCCTGATAATTCTCTTAATATTGAGCTTCACCTGTTTGCATAATCTGCAAGTTGTAACTTACTGCTCGAAGGTGAAGTAGAAACAAGAATTTTATTTCAATATTAAAAACATTATTTGTAAAGACAACTATATCACCTTGCAAAATTTAAATACCTTAAGCAATTTTTATTTTCTTACTATTTAATTTTAATTGAGAAAATACCTTCATAAAAAGAACTATAAAATGTTTTGGAGAGATATAATGACTACCATATCACTATCAAAATTTATCTTTTTAGTATCTTTATGTCATCTAATTATTGCTCTTGCATTTTTATAAATATTTTTCAGAATCTTATGATATCAGGAATCTTGATATTCCAAAGTACTAGTTTTCACAGAAGTATTTAAGAGTCAAATATCTTTATATAGCCTAAAAATTAAATGCAAAATGGCAACTCATATTTCTTATAACTTTTTATATCTTTTCTTACTACTGGATATAAGTTACTGATTAATTTTTAAAGAGCAGTTTGTTTTTTTAATTACCTGAACCCAATGTCTTCAATAGAATGGTATATAATGACCTTTATAAAGATTTTATATAGATCTGACAACCAATAATATTTAATAACTTTTTCAACTCCCTTAAATTCCAATATTACACAGAGGCTAAACTCTCCATACAGTAGCACTACCAGTGAAAGACAGTAAACGATGGATGCAATAAGGTTTGTGCATAAAATCTTTATGATCTAAGAGTTTTACAGATTATGACAGAACTACCATGAAGGTATAATTGAAGGCAAGAAGAGCAAGTTCATCAGCTGCTCCATAATTCACTATGGTAGAGGTTGGATTCGCATGGAAAAAAATGGTCAACTTCCAGTGTTACGTAGCCTTAATGCGGACTAAAATGATGCCTAATGTCTATTCAATCCTTGACTAAATTGTGACAATTGAATGCCATGACTCAGGGGATTATACCTTTCCTGAAAATGAAAATAAGCTAGTCTTTTGTTTTAAAAGGGACCAGCTTATCAAGAGAGTCCATCAGCTTGCTGAAGAATTAGTTTATATGTATACTGATTTATCCATATGCAGTGAAACACAGATAAACATATTGCATCATTTATATACCCTTGGGTCTCTTTGTGGAGAATTTTTAATGCAATTTTGAAGTTATGTGATTCATGTTCTTAATGTCTTTTTATGCAGTTTTCTTTTATGTGATAAAGAAGTTCTTATTGCACTTAAAATCGGGATTTCCCTGTTTTATATACATGCATTAAATTTTACATACTTTAAATGCCTGTTGGAAAAAGGTTTGGCAATAAATTTAGATATCTTAAAAGATTTAGAAAAAGATAATGAAACAGAAGTGGAACCTGTTTGTTTCACAGCAAAAATGATTTGAGAAAGTCTTCAACTTTCTAATCAATTGGAAAACCATTTTCTTTTTTAATGACACGAATTATGAATGAGCTTTTAAATTCCAATGAGAGCTAAATAGTTGTATGTCTGTGTTATGTATGTGTATGTTTATATTTTCTTTTATACACATATATACACGGAGAAACTTTTAGACAGAAAAAAGTTACAAGTAAAAATATTTAAAAACTTTTAATTTCTACTTAAAAAGAATGTATCTTTAAAAGTTTTTAAATATTTTTTTTGTAATTTTTTTCTGTCTAAAAGTTTCTCCACATATGTGTGTGTGTATAAAAGAAAATTTAACCATTTGTCATTATTAACACCCTCATGGAAGTGTATTATATATATGTAGCTGCACTCATGGAAGTGTATTCTCTAACAGCTAGACATAGCAGTCTGGATATTGTGAGCTTCATAAACAATTAGTAAATTATCATCTCAAAGTTTAATTACCAATTACATTGTTGACAGAAAACCATTAACACAGCACAGACTGAAGTTGATGCTAATTGTATTTCCTCATAAGATGAATCTGATTTCTTTCCAGCTCACAAATGAACCCACATATTGTCAAAAAAGCGATAATGATTAAAATATATATGAAAAAATGTAAAATAAATTACACATAAAAATGTTGTTTTGAATAAAATTAAATAGTTAATAAAAAAAGTGAAAAAAGTTTGTCTTGTATCAATTTTTTTCAAATATTTGAAATTTTTTATTAAATATACTTTATTTCCTTATTTTTTTTAATGCGAATTTTAAATTAATATTACCTTCTTGCTTTAGTTTTATGCGATTTCTGAAAATTAAGGAACATATCCCACATTTTTCAATGTAAGTTAAGTCTATTTTTGTGTGATTTTTTTAATGTGGGGTTTCTGTGGAACCTTTCTACCACATAAAAAGAGACTCGGGTATATATATATATAAAGTGCAGCTGGTGAGTAGTGTTATATATATTGAGAATGATATTTTAAATAATTTCTTTAGTGAAAATGACATTTTAAATCTAGAATTTAAAAGTACAATGAGTAAATAATTTTTGCTTGAATTAAATGTCTAAAATAAAGAATTAATCCATAGACAATTTTATATGTTTATAAAAGAAAAAGACACCAAAAGTATTTCTAGATTGGAAAACAAAAGACCTTGGAGTATTTTTTTAAAGTGATTTGTAATTGATCAATGGTAATTGGCTAAAGATGTGATATCATTTGTTTAAAAAGAAATAGAAAACTTTTATAAAGGGCCATTGAAGAATTTAATAACTGATTCATATTGTTTATTTATTTATACACACGTATGCATGAATTTTATATAAACTTTAAATAAGGAATTAGTTGTGAAAAATATTATTTTGAAAAATTAAAATATCATATGATATAAATGTTAGTGTGCACATACATTTCCTTGTGCACATGCATATATGTTAAATCAGTCATTATGTTTTATAAAAAATGAATTTTGTTTATAGGTTTATGACAATTTAGATATATTAATAAATTATTATACCACATGTTTGTGTGCTGTTATTGATGCATGTCAGGTAGCTACCTATATGTTAAAATTAATCATATTTTTATTACTATTCTTTTATGACAATTCAAATATTTTCATAAATTATTATACCACATGTCTGTGCTGATATATAGGTGTTTTATTTAAACCTATTGAAACATATATGTAAATCACAATGTGGTGGCATTATTTTGCATATTAATCAAGATCAGAAGACTTAATTTATGTATAAAGCCGTATTTTGCAATCTTTAATTTCATTTTTATTGTTATTAATAAACTGATATTTCATTGTTAAAAGTATTCCAGTGAATTTAATTTAATCCTAAAATATAAATTATTATATGTTGTATTATATCTCTTGTTCACAATAACAGTTATAAAGCTTTGTTCTTTAAAGTGTTTCATATTTAGTGTCTTTGGACATCCAATTGATGATGATGATTTTGGATTGACACAAAGAGAGATACCCTTTAAAGTCCATGCACTAAATTTTATTTAGTTAGTATTTATTAGAAATTAAGTTTATAATTGGTCACTACATTAATGGTACTAAGTGGTCAGAACATTGATGATGATCAGTATGTTTAATATCCCAGCATTATTTTTGTACTAGTGTATTCTTATAAAGTAGCACTTAAGTTCGTGAACCCAAATTAATGTTTAAATAATCTGTCCCAAACTGGCAAGGGCTAAATAATTAGCCTGGTCTATAGTAGACCCATTTTAAATCTAATCACCAGATTGTCTGTTGATTTATTTTTATTGTTAATCATTTATGATGGTGAATGGTTGTTACCTTTGAGTAATGCTGGTGAACATATACTTAACTGTGCTGATCTCACAGTCATTTCTCATGCTCATTCCATATTTAAAATTGACTTGGGGTTGATGAGCATGAGTGCCATCACCCCAGGTTCATCCATATAATTTCCATACTATTACAATATATACAAATAAAATGTCCATTAATTAAAAAACTATTGTTAATTACCATTATGTTTATTATTTTTAGGGTTATCTAAATAATACATGGGCAATTTAAAAGTATTGCATTAAGATGTTGTTACCATTATGTTTATTATTTTTAGGGTTATTATATATATGAAATGGATTTATAACATTACAGTTAATCTTATGTGGCTGAAAAGTTTGAAAGAAATATCCTAAGCCTGTTTGAAACCTAAATAAATTTTATTTTCAAATAGGCTTAAGATGTTTTTTTTTTAATCTGGTCTAAAACCTAAAACCAGCTATCAATTTTTGATCCATGAGTGGAGTTTATCTCTTCTTAGATAGTTCATAAAACAAGAATGGAAAATTGCTAAAAATTTCTCACAATGTGATAGTTGTAAAATTGGTGAACAATACTTTTTACCTTCACTGACTATCTTTAGAGATCTATTAAAGTTTTATTCACATTGTAATGATCTATTTAAATTCTACCATATATATATGTGTGTGTGTGTGTGTGTGTGTGTGTGTGTGTGTGGGTGGGTGGGTGTAATCTAAGAAAAATATTTGATTTTTCTTTCTATATATGATTGCATAGTTATGAATAGAAAATAGAGATTACAATATTTTGTTAATCCCAAAACTTTCTTGAAATGCCATCTCTGAATCAACATGTGTTACATAGAGTGATATAGTTTATCTATTGACTACAAAAAATTTTAAATGATATTATATTTGAATCATAAATTATGATATGAAATGTGTCAATGTGTTTGTTTCATATCTTAATCCATAATGGAACAACGTGCTAACATTAAATTTTGTTTTAAATTGGGCAAAATTTCTACTGAAACATTGCCCAAAAATGTTTTCAATATTTTGTGATGGCAGGGAGAGCAGCGAAGATGATTCACAAAGATGCAACATATACTGTCACATTTTATATCATAATTTGTGAACCAGACATGCTAATACCTTAAAATTTTTATGTTGAATAACTAAACTTACTATGTGACACATGTCTTGACTCAAAGTGGCGCTGCAGGCAGCTTTGTGGGAAAGCCGGTCATCTTTTTATTGGGGCATATGCAGTGTGTGTTAACTAATAATATTTTAATTCATAATTTCAAACCACTGCTTGGAATCAAAATATTGGACAATTTAATTTTTTTAAATAATTGATTCAGATAGCATAAAAAATGTATAAGTTATTTCCTCTTAACTGAGGCAAGACTAAATGAAATCCAGGTATAAGAATCTTCTACAATTGACTGTTATTTGGATATCTTAACTTACTTTCTGCCCATCTTAATCAAGTTATAAATAAAAGGGATGTTAATACTATATAATCTTCTATAAGTTGTGTGAATAGTCCATTATAAGAGATTTGGTAAAAAAAAAAAAATCTCATGATAAGTTATGAGTAATTACTGTGTTATTTTAAAATGGTGGTAAATTCATTTTCAAGCTGAATCAAATTCTGAATTATAAACTGTAACAATACAAGGCTCAGAAGTCTGATTTCAAAGTAACGCCTTTTTATTAATTATGCCAGACTCTAAACTTCAGTAGTCACAAATCCAAATAGACTTGAATATTATTTCTATTAAGCAGATTTTTAAAATTACTCTAAATTCTTTTGTATGTAATCAATACTTTTTTAAAATTCCCTGCACAGTTTGGCACAAATTGGTAGAGCGTCTGACTTAGGGGATCCCAGAATAGATTTGGTATTCGCAGGTCTAGCCCCCAAATTTTTTTTTAACTTTTGAAAAAAAAACACATTTCCTTTTTTTTTTTTATAATAGATGATGGGGGGTTTGTTTTTTCTTTTTTTTTTTTTTATTTTTATTATGATAAAAAATAAAAAACACCAAAAAATTAGAGAAAAGAAGTAAAAGAAAAGGGAAGTGAGGAGAGGTTATAAGATTATAAAAAATTTTTTTATTGTGTTGGTTTGGTTGGGTGAAGTTATGTTAATGGTTGATTTGTTGTAAAGAATTAACTAAATAAACCATTTATCTAACTTTTTACTTTTTTAACTTTCCAATTTTGGTCTTCAACTGTTCAGGATAATATGTCATTCAACTACCAGAGGGCATTTGGTCAGCAGATTTTTGTTAACTTTTTTCAGTCCTTAATTAATACAATATTTTTACCCTATAGTCAATCATGTGAGTTAAACTCCTTAAGATATCCTTCCTCATACTACTAAAAAGCTTTTCATTTCTATGCTAAACTCAAAAAAATACTTTCATGACTTTTGTTATTTTCTTATTTACATTATTAATCATTAAAACAAATCTAAGCTGTCAGCAAAAAATGGTTGCACTTTTATTTCATAAGTAGTTTCAATTCCAGAAGAAATATATAAAATATTTACCAGAAAGCTTCTTTCTCAGTTCTTAATATTTTCTCAAAGTTTCAGTAGAAGAATTCCCAATAGAAGTTTTTGGCTGCCCAACCTGGTTTTCCGTGTTCTATGGATCCTTCATATAGGGCATCAAAGACTTGTCAAATACAAGTGCCCTGCTATTTTCTCAAATCACGGACAAGCCATTATTTTTCATATTTATTCTTATAGCTCATAAGTCGTCAGTACCGTTTATTTCTCAGTTCCAGTAAAGCCCGCTCTCATGCTCGTAAATTGTGATGAATTGATTTTATTAAAGTTGAACAAATTCATGTTTATTTATAATTAAGTAAGTTTAATATTAAATATTAAAGTTATTCCCTAAACACGTATCTTGCTCTTTGTGAATTGATTTACGAATGTGAAAAGAAATCTCACATTCTTTCTTTTAGAATTTGAATCATAATTTCTGTCACAGCCAAATACCTTTATCTACTTTTACTTCCTCGTCGGGGCATAGATATATATATATATATTTCTCCTAGAATATTGCGTAATCGTATTGGCATATAATAAGGACTGCCATTCTTATTGTAAATATAAATTCCGTTTAAAGACTAGAGATAATCTATATCATAATCTAAAAGTTGAACAAAATTATTATTATTGTTAAACATTTTATTAACACATTTGGTTTTTAACTTCGTTCTTATTCAATAATTATTTTTAATATTAATGCTCGCTGTCCGTATTGGCAACCCGAACACATATATACATGAGTTGACTTATAAAGATTCTTAGTTATTTTATTATACTTCATTAGAGTTAAATCAGGGGTCTCATTAATCATCATCATCCATTGAGCTAGTTCCTTGGCGCATAGTCATATACCATCGATATTTGTCATCCATTGATTTGGTCTGAGCTCGTGAGTTGGGTTTGAATTCAGTTTGAACCGCCTGAGTTTGAATTCGACTTTGAGTTTGGGTTTGTTGATGTGTTGGCTTCTTTTTGACCGGTACATGGTTATGTTTTTAGTGTGCTGTTGTCATATAAGAACTATTCTCTTTAAATTATATTTAATGTAAAATAAAGTGTTTCTAATAACCAGAAAGGTTTAAAATTGCTCCACTACTCTTCTACATATTTTTACTGTAGTACTCTTAAGTTTATAATACAGAGCATCTCTGGCAATTATTGTAGCCTATTTTTTTTGTATGCTATACAGTAATAACATTCCTCTTCTTTGACATTGTAGTATTTTGTAAAAATATTTATATTGACATCCAAGTATAAGTTTTGTACTTCAGAAAAAATAAAGAATATATTAGAGAAATATATTTATTCTTCATTTGATTGTTAACTGATAAGTGTTAAATTTAATTAATGATTAAATTTACATATTTGTGATAAAAACATTGCATTCGATTAATTCCAAGAGATATTTGCTAATTATAAATATTTCTTGATACAATACAAATTAATTGTATGCATAATTAAAAATGTAAAGAGGAATTCAAGACTGGTTACATCAAGGATGAACCTTGGATTGCTGGAGTCCAACTAAAGACTAAATAGTTTAAACAGCAAAGTGTGATGTTCTACTTCCAGTGAGTTACCAAGTGGATGGTTGCAGAGAGATGGAAGTATGTGTTGATGATAGAAGGTTAAGTGACAGGGCAGTACTCTAGTGCGAAGTCAATATGTTTGCATGCAGCAGCTGAACCAGACCCAAGAATTTTGGGAAAACTGAGGCCAGAGGAAACCATCTAGTAAGTAGCCAATCATGAAGTGCATTGGGGAAGTGAACCAAAGTGAACTATATATATTGTATAGGTCAGATGATGTATGTTGGTTTAACCTAGTTCGAATACTAGGCGAAAGTACCTCAAGGTCACCCATACGCGAAATATAGAAATCAAGAATACTATGACCTCTGCCCTATTTGCCTATTCTTGAGTCTAACTACGAAACAACAACGTATCTGAGATACGCATAAATTATTTTCTCACCCGGCCCAAAGCTTAGCATCAGGGAGAGACATGGATGAGAACACTTACGGGACTAACTAAGTTAAATGTGCATAAAAAAATGTAATATGAAATATGTGTTTTTGCGTGCCTGGATCATTGAAAAAGTAAAATAAAGGTCAAGCTAATCAGAAATTGAAATAAAATTAGAAAACTTAAGCCTTTTTGATTAAATAAGATATTTTAATAAAACATAATGCTAAATATTTGAAAGGTTTTAATTAGCTCCGCTATTCTCCGATTGATTATATGATAAATAATTTGACTATAATGTGGAGGGCAATTACATAACATTTTGCAGTCTAAATCTATATCTTCCCAACTTTAATAAAATTATTAACTCGAATCCCCTCGATAAAGCACAATTAAAATAAATCTTTCACAAAGCATTTTCTAGTTGCTTTGTGCTTAAAACAATTTTAAAATATTTAAGACATTTATACTAAGATATAAGTATGGGGCTAAAGGTGGACAAAGAGGCGTTATCGAGGAGATCAAGTTGGAAAACAAAGGAAACTTACTAGTATTTAGAAGACCGATATTATTTTAAATTGGAAAGTTTTAAATGGAGAAAAAATAATTTAAACCGCAAATAAAAACAAGAAAACATTTATATACATTTTAAAATGAGGAATAGCAAAGGGGAAAAATTTCAGTATAAGTAAATGATCAAATGATAAAAATAAGATAAATCTAATATTAGTATAATAAGAACAACAGTTACATTATAAATAGGAATTAAAGACATAAGTAGTGAAAGGTATTTAGAAAAAAGGTAAGTAATAGTTCATGAGGAGATTTCATACAGTTACCAGTCCTTGTTCTTTGGATCCAGTTCCCTCGACATTGTGGCTTGATTAAATATGTGGAAATTTGTCTGGACAAGGAAATGGAAATTATGCAGCATTTTAATTGCGAAGTTCACCGACATGGCTCACAGTTCAGGTTTCTCTTTGTTGGACATGTTATGGCATTTTGATGGACTAGGACCCCGACGTCAGGCAAAGCTGTGTGCCTAGCCGCCAAACATGGTCGCGTCCACCAAATTTGTATAACTTTTAACAGGTCACATGTTGGAACATATAACAGGAAATTTTCTGCAAAATTCGGATCACTTTAAAGCACCAACTGCCAAATCTTCAAGCACACAAATCAGAATAACGGTGAGGACAAAATCTGAATAAATTCAGGAGCCAAATCTGAATGAGTTGATCAGCAAAAATCTGCCTAATTCAGCAACAACATTTAACTGATTTTAGAAGCAAAATTTCACAAAGAATCCAAGCACAGGATCTAATAGCAGAACAGTACCAAAACAAAGTAGAATCAAAATCTCTGTGTGTATGTGTTGGCTTCACCCAGTCTTTTGTTCTCCTCTCCTTTTTATACCTTTTCAGGAGCTACCCTTCTATTGTTTTGCATATGATTTTAGATCTTGATAAGCCCCCTATGCTCCTTTGTTTCAAAGCAACTTTTAGCTAAAAATAAACTTTAAATTTTTGTTATCAAATTCTGCATTTAATTTCGAATTTGATTTAATTTAAAAAGGCCATCTTTAATTGCCTTGAAAGGAATATTAATTGAAACATGCCATTCCTTTAGAAATGTTGGCAGGCTTATCTCAAAATAAAATCATATGCCATATTTTAAAAAAATTTAAAAGAAAAATATCTTATTATTTCTTTCAACAAAATAACATTTTATTTCGACAGAATTTTGCATTAAATCATATATATACGCTTGACATTTATATATGTTTGATTAATAAGTTTTAAGAGTAAATTTTAATAGCAATTTAATCTTAATGTAATTTATTTTAAAAGAAATATTTTAATGCAAATACAAATTTAAATATTGTTAAGTAAGCAAAATGAACATATTAATTTTAGCTTTAATGCAAAACCCTGCTGATACTGGACTATAAACTTAATTCAGGTCTACAATATTAGTTAAGTTTATAGAAGGCTGTGAAGCATGGATTGGACTTCCGGATCCATTGCTTCAATATATTGTAGGAATATATATATATATATACTCATACATACATATGATAAAATATGTATACATTATATTTGTATTCCTATCATATTTATAAAAATAAATATGTAATTTGTTAAGTTAGTATTTTTCATTCTTTAAAATGAAAAATCATTGTTGAGAAAAAAACAGTTGACAAGTAATGACCTCTGGGTTAACATGCACTTTATCGAATTAAAGGGAATGACGTTAACTTAGTGATTTAATATCGAATTGTATTGTAACAATATAGAATGTGAGATGCTTCAGCAAGCTCATGCAGCTATATATAAAAAAAAATAATTCTTTTTATTAAAAGATTAAAGATTTTATTCTTTCAGCTATATCCTCACAAAGACTTATACTGTGTTTGATTTAAAAAAACAGTATATAAGATAAAATCTATATTTTGAACAATTTAATACTTATTAGAAGAAATTTCTAATATTTTTTTTAAAGAAAATAATTTGAATATATTTTTGTGTTCTATAAAAAATGTAAATGTAAACTTTGTTTTAAAAAGAACATGTTTATAAAAACTTTAACTAAGTTAAATTAATGTACTTTACATTATAAGGACAATGCAAAGTGAGTAGAACATCACGTTATCGTGGGATATATAAAATGCACTTGCCTAGTCAAATATATATACGTGAATAACATCTTTTGCAAATGCTATAAAATTATATAGAAGCTATATCTTCAAAATGGAAATATAATTGTTAATAAAGGAACTGTATATTAATGAAGATGACATCTACATACAAAGAGGAACTACTATATATATGTAAATAACATCTTTTGCAAATGCCTATAAAATTATATAGAAGCTATATCTTCAAAATGGAATTATAATTGTTAATAAAGGAACTGTGTATTAATGAAGATGACATCTACATACAAAGAGGAAACTAAACATTAACTTGGGACATCCTATTATTTTCTTCAGTGTATAACAACAAAGGAATTAAAATTTTCATCTTTGAAGGATTTTCATTTGCAAATTCCAGGAACATCTAAGATTATTATATTAACTTTTATAAATACCATTTAATTTTTAAAAATTATAATTGGGGAATATTAATTTCATTTCCTTTATTATTGTATTTATTTCATTAAAGAAATGAATAATAAGAAAGAATTAATGATTTTAAATATTTTTGTTTTTATTTATGATTAATAAAAATTTAGTTATAGGTTAAGAAATATTAATATGAAAAAGACATGTAAAAATATAAAGGGATAAAGTGAACTTAGAGGTAAGAAATTAAATTATTTTTCAATTCACATACTATTATTTTTATGACATGACACTACTTTGTTTATACTAATCCAAATAGTCTAATAATCATTATGTATGATAAGTGAATAAATGACTAACATTGATATGAAATATATATTTTTATATTAATAAACATAAATTACGTACAATCATTTTAATGAATGAAAACATTATATATAAATAATTGAATTATTATTTGTATAATCTAATTAATATGTAAGTGTTAATGTAGAAGTCTTAATGTGTGGATACTTATATTTTATATATGTTATAAAATCATGTAATGTTATAAGTTAGAAAATATATCTACCATAAGTAAATAGAATATTTTTTTATTTTTAATATAAGGAAGTAGATATATAAATAATTTTTTTTTATATTATAAAGTTTAAGTTATTATTTGTTAAATAAATAATTATTCTGTTTTTTATATTAAACTAAATGAAGTCTTCAATTTAATTTTTTTTATTTATTTGATTTTATAAGATAAGAACAAACATTTAATATAATAATCTTTATTGATTATTATATTAACTTCATGAAACCTATTTTAAAGAGTTAGTGAGATTTGTTGTTAACATTATGCTAGTATATTGATAGGAACGCCTGAAGAGAGTTAGTTGTTAAACTTCCCTGAGTTCGAAATCTGAGCATAATGGTTAAATCAATTAAGGTGAAATTGATTTGATGTGGTTTAATTATAATAATTTATTAATAATAAATTATTTAGTGGGAACAGATATAGTTTTACATCAAAATTAAATCACATCATTCATGGCATCCTATATGAAGACCTTAAATATGACTATATTGAGATGCGACTGTCTTAACTTATCTCATTGAGAGAGTGCATACCATTACAATATATATATATGTGTGTGTGTGTTTTATGTGTAGCGATAACTCATGGGATGTGAATCACAGTATATTGTGTTGTGTGTGTAGAAATAACTTTTTTGCTACTATTATTATTTATTGTTTTGTTTGTTGGTATTCAGAGTGCTTGCATTTCGAACATAGAACACATTAATAGTCATTTTCAGATATTGCTATAAAAAACATTGAATGGTTTTATTGTCCAGGAATTCATACCAAGTTACAATGCAGAAATGCCACATCTGAAATCTAATCTGAAGATTTGCACTCCAGTTTGACATACTCTAATACTACACTAAACCACTCTGGGCAAATCAATTCAAGGTCTTTATGCTTCAGATTATACTTTACTACTGCACTAAACCTTGCAAGCAAAATAATCATGGTTTTATTGCTTAAGAGTTCATAAAAGTTGCCAGAACTGGATCAATCTGAGGACTTTATGCTTCAGTACATAACCATTTTATCATTGCAAACCACATAGTACAAAATAATAAAATGGCTTTATTGCTTGACCATTTTATCATTGCAAACCAAGTGCCAGAACTAGAATCAATTTGATGACTTTATATTCCAGAGTATGATATTTTACCACAGCATTATACCAATATGGGGCAAAATAATTGAATGGCCCTTTATTGCTCAAGAGTTCATAAGAAGTTTGAGTGTTGAAAGTACCAGAACTAGAATTGAACCATTATACTCCAGAATCTGACATTTCACCATTTAACCATGCAAAGGAGATATGGTTGTTAGCTTTTAGCATTGGGAAGCTCAGTTTTGAATAATAACCATTCACCGTCTTTCCCTTATATTCTCTTATTCGAGCCAAAAAGTTAAGTTACCTTCAGGTAATTTGTAATTGAAAATATTGCAAAAATATACATTTACTCAATTAGTGTTTGCATTCTCGTATAGCGGTTAACACATCCACCTTCCTTGCCTCTATCTTGGGGTATGGGAAAAAACTAGAATCTTGAATTTTTTTAGGCTACAAGCAGATAATTTTCTTTTGGAAGAATGCTCTGTAGATAATCCAGTCATTTACCTGTTAAATGCTCATTAAATATTATTTTTAATAAAGGATCAAGATTGGTCAGTTACAGTTTGTGTTGGTGTACCAACAATAAAAAAGTATAATGTCATGTACACTTCACTATAAGTAAAGAGAGGGGGATGTCATCTTCCTGTGAGCACTAAGTTCATGGTTATTTTTACCTTATCTAATGAAGTCTTTATAATAGGCAGAAATTAAAACTATCAACATTAGAGTATCTGAAGTATGTAATTTGGGTAAAAGGATGCCAACAGTGGTGCAAAACAGTATTAACTCCTGGAAAAGTCAACAGCATAAGTAATTTAGAATTATTCATGCTTGCATTGACAGCTGAAAGAGATAGTGGTATACAATGAAACCTTAAATTTAATAAATTCTAAGTGAATCAAATGCTTTTTATTTTTTTTAGGTATATCTTCATTCACCAGAAGGAAAGAGCAAGGTCATCTGGTGTCTGTAGTCTTGTAGTACAGATATATTGCATTATGATACTATATTTAGTCAAAACTGGAAATTCATTTTTATTTTTGTATTTATTAGTTTATGTTAATGATGCCATAGATTACTTGTTTGCATTTTAATCTGTTGATGTCTTCTTACTTACCAGTTTATTTTTTTATTTTCAGGTTACTATCCATCTCTTTCATTTTTGCACAATACTATGGAGCTATTTGGCTTGCTGTTATTTTTTGAATTCTTCTCAGCTGGTGCTTATGAAATAAACAAAAAATCACGTGATATTGCATCATTACCTTTAGTACCTTCTCTGCCTCTGGTGCCCTCTTTATTACCTAATGGTAATCCTTTTGGGTATGTAAATCATGGTCCACCCACAATACTATTGGTTGTTCCTCCTCCCTCACCTTCTCTTTTATCACTAGCACCTGATCGAGGTTCAATCGGCTCCCCATCATTGCTTGGCGGTCTTTTAGGTGGAACCAATAATCCAGGATCTGGTAATGTGCTTGGATCACTTGGTATTCTCACAAACATACTTCAAAAACTTGAAGGAATTTTGGGTGGAGATTTAGCCCTCAATAAATTAATTAATATCTTGACACCTATATCATTAGGACAAGCTCCAAATTCAGCTCTCGGTGGACTTCCAGGAGTATCTCAGTTACAAAGTCTTTTAGGAAATTTACCAATTAATGCTGGGTCTGTTCCTGGAGTATTTAATGCCGCAACTGGTTTGCTTGGAAATAATCCACTGAACCCAGTTGGAGGAATTCTTGGAAATCCTTCAGCTGGACTTCTAGGGAGTGTTTTGGGGAATCCCCCACCAGGACTATTAGGGGGAGCTACATCAGGAATTCTGGGAAATCCTCCTACTGGATTACTGGGGGGAGCTACATCAGGACTTCTAGGAACTCCTTCACCTGGATTACTAGGGGGAGCTACATCAGGAATTCTGGGAAATTCTCCTACTGGATTACTGGGGGGAGCTACATCAGGACTTCTAGGAACTCTTCCACCTGGACTATTAGGGGGAGCTACATCAGGACTGCTGGGAAATCCTCCAACTGGTCTGCTAGGATGAATTGCCAGCAAAAATTTTAATTAAGTGGAGTTTTTGATCCTGCCTCCTAAACACCACCACCATAGTTAGTTCAAGGAACTACAACTTTGTTATGTTACTGTATCATATTTATTCATTTTAAACTTGTAAATAGCTGCTTTATTCATTGAATGATCATATGTATTCTGATTTTATATTTATATCATTTATAATTTGTGAATTTTAATTCCTTAAAATAGGATTTAATTAAAAAATATATAGAAATGATTTGGAATTGTTTTTCAGATTGCTAGTAGCATACCAAATATCACATTTCTCTATTAATTGTCTTTTTCTTCATTATAGTATATACTGTGAGGCTGCAGTATATGCTATATCAATATTCACTGCTTCATTTATATGCTATCCAAAAAATGAAAACAAAAAATAAACATTAAAACTCATAATTTTAATATGGCAGCAATCATTTTTCTATCTCAGAGCTTCATCCATAATCACATTTACTAACACTTCTTTGGGTTATATTGAAAGCACAGACATTTTATTCTCTTTTTTTAACCTTTCCATATGTGATATAGTATTTCAAGTAATAACATATTTTCTAAGTATAAAACTGAATTTTTTTTTTGAAAATTAAAAAAAAAATTGTAAAATATCTTAAATAAAAATGATCAATTTAGAAGTGACAGAAGAAAAAAAATACATGTTCTTATATTGTGTCAGAAATCTTTGATATTTGAAAAGTTTAATTGAGAATCTGAGATGAATAACTGCAAGTATGAATGGCTGTATAGATTCCAAAGTTGATATGGACTTAAAAACATCAAAGCAACTAGAAAGGTTACAATCTACTAATAAGACTGCTATTCCATCTCTATATGAAAAAGAAATTGAAGAGAATGATATTGTTCAGATTGTGTTTAATTGCTATTTTAAAAAATAAATATATGAAACAGTAATTCAAATTTGCATATATCTGTTCATCTGTGTAACAAAATGGTTTATTTCTTTATAATCTAAAACTGGGTGCACTTTCGGTGAAGTTCACCATATGTTTATAGTGAACTTCACTGAAAGTACACTCAGCTTTAGGTTGTAAAAAATAAAGAAATCACTTTGTTGTGCAAATGAACAAACATGAAAATTTGAATTACAAATACAAAGGGAAAAATCAGTATTATATAGTATAGTAAGTTTTGTATTATTTTTATTTTTTTGAATGAATGTGAATAAGTAAACACATACACAATAATATATATGTAAATGTGCAACCTCAATTTATTATTAATAACTACATTATTTTTTAAACAATTTTATTTAAATTTTTATTATACTGTAGTTAAAATTTATTTACAAACCACGAGTTATTATTTGTGATGTACAATGTACATGAGGCAGACTTGAAATAAAAAATAATAGGCATTGCAGTTCCATTATATTTGTTTTAATTTGTATTCATGGATAATTATATAAATATTTCTTTAAGCACGACATAAGATGGCAGTGCCAGCAGATTTCTATAAAAGAAAATATTGCTATGATTTTGTCAATAATTCTATCTAAGTCAATAATTTTTAAAATCCAATACTTTAGTTTGAATTCAGTTCAACTATATATGTTTTTTTTTTTACTAACCTTCATTAATTTCATAGTGACAGATTAACCTTGTAATTTTCTTCATTAGACAATGATGATTTCTATTTTATTCAACTAGTATTGTAAGGAATAATTTAAGCTAGTGAACATAGATGGCAGCATTTACCAGATTCATATATTTAAAAAATGATTATTTGAATAGATGATACAGAACTTCCACTGATATCTTACTGATAATTCAGTTTTAGAATAATAAAAAGTATTAAAAAACTTTTTTTAAAAGGAATGCTTTCATTTACATAAATACACTAAGTATTTTTAAAAATGCACTAAAAAATATAAAAATATTTTTTTTCAGCTTTCGTAGTATTCTTGATATTATATGACCAAAAATAAAAGTGTGTGAAATTCATGTTTAGAAAATTGTAAAAATTTTCTGAACATTATTAATATTATGCTGATCTTATTTTTGAGCGCATAATATCAAAAAACTTTATTTTTTATATATTTATTTTTAGTTTTTGATGAGTGTATTTTTGTGAATAAAAGGATTTTTTCTTTTTAATTTTTTTTCTTCTAGTTTTTAATTTTATATAGTTCCAGAAATTAGGAATAAAAAAAGTTTAAATGCAAAATAACACCACTAGATGGCAATACCATAAACAATACTGAATTCAATATAAAATTTTTCTCTAAAATTGTCATAGGTAATACATATGTATGCAAAGTTTCAAATAAATTGGAAAATGATGAAAATTGAGTTATAAGATTTTATCCAGGCATAAGGCTATAATTAAATATTATAAACAGTTTCTCACACTGTTCCTATTAAAAGTATTTATTTTATATGATTATGTTTTCAAATTTGATTTTTTTAATACAAGCATTGGGAAAAAATATATAACATGTGAAAAGTTAATTATAAAAATATAACCATAAAATTGCAAAAAAAAAATGTAGAAATAAAGTTACTTTTGTTTAAAATAACTTCTAATTGGGAACAGTTAAATGCTTTTTTAAAAAATCAGTTATTATAATGTAATAAAAAATCATCTTAAAAAAAATTTCAAAATGTGGGGGAAATTTATATTTAGACTATAAATGATATGAGATACTATTAAACCCAAAATAGGAGGCAGTAAACGTATCATGTGAGCTAAATTCAAATTAAATTGATTTTTACAAAATGGAGGCACATCTAGGTAGTATTAAAATGGACATTTATCTAATTTTAAAAAATTATATGAAATTAAGATATTTGAAAATGTATACTGATATCATATACTGGTTGTAGCCATTACAGGTTAAATAAAGCTTTAAAAAAAGTACAATTAGAAATCAACTTTTTCTATTAAAAAAATTCAGTCACCTAATTGTTGACATGAATACTCACTAGATAGTTTAATTTAAATTACAGATTTCTATTACAATATATATATACTTTAATAATAGACATTCATATTTAAACATCAGATAGTATTACAACTTTTATACCATAATCATTATTTTAATCATGATATCTAAACAACCTTCAATACTGACTGCATTGCCATCTTTTGGGTATTTTATAAGTTAATGCTTATAGTGCATATATTTAAGAAAACTTACAATTTATGTAACTGATCATGTTCTATCTTTTCCAAAAATGCTTTCCTTATTTTATTCATTTTTATAATTTTGTCAATTTTTTTTACATATTCTTTAATTGATTTATTAATCAAATGTCATCTTCATCTTGAATATTATGAAATTAAACTTGTGTATGCCAATTAAAGAATATCTTTATATTTAAGATCCTAAAATATTTTTTAAATATTTTAAAATTAAATGCTTAAATATGATGGAATATTTTGAATATTATAAAATTAAAGCCTATTTATAATAGTTAACAAGTCTCTTTGTATTTAATAAGCTAAAATATTTTTACATAATTTACAATTACTCTATATTTTAAAGATAAATAGAAAAATTTAAATATCCATCTACAATAAGTAATCCAATTTATAAAAACAAGAATGATCTCTATCTATTTATGATAATTATGCAAACACTGATTTAGATAAGACACTATATTGTAATGGACAGGCACCCCTCTACAAGTACAATCAAAATCCAATTTTAAAGGACATCACAAGACATAATTTGGCATGTCTTCTCAAGAGACATTATATTAAAGTTTAACTAGTGAAGACCTTAAACTATAGACACTTATAATCTTGTGACCATTACTAATAGATACTTTAATGCCTCTAATTCACGAACAGCTGAGATTTTTTAGGAGCATTAATTGACAAGAGCATATAACAATAAACAAATGCTAGAGATTGATTTAATAAACAAAATAAATTTATTATCAGTTTAGTTATAATATATAAATTTTAATTTCTCCTTTATGCTGTTATATATTTCATTTGTCATCAATAGCCCTTTGAATATTAAGAATAATACCTTATACTATTAATTATTCATTTCTGAAGATTATTACCTAACAATGATAGCATTTATCTGATTATTATTACATATGTGTTAACTACGTCATGAAGTGTGCATCATATATTTCAATCTTAACTTTAAAGCAGAAGCAATATTAAAACTGAATTAAATTTAAATTTTCACAACATGGAGTTAATTACAAAGTCAGCTTTCTATAATATGCATTCAATCCTTTACCATATTAAAAATACAATAACAAAATAGACTTCTTAGAACTCCTAGTAAAATCAAAATCATCATGATTACATATAAAATTAAAACTCAAGCATGGCAAGATTACATTAACGGAGAGAGGTGTCTCTAAATCTAGAGTAAAAAGTAAGCCAAGAATATTCCTACACATTTGTTACAACTGTTTGTTGCAGAATTTTGATTTAATTATAAAAAGTTGTTTATAGTAATGTTATTTCTTTGTATCATATTCTACTGTAGAGCATTTTAAAAATAATATATACTTTTGATGAAACGTGGTATTTTTGTGATATAACTTTTTTCCAAATTTATAAATATTCAAATTGTTAAAGTTTTTTTTTTGTCTTTTACAAAAAATAAAAATACTGAACTGTCAGAGATATGTAAACGACTCCAATAATAAAAAGTTTTTAAGCATATGGAGTATTTTATTAAGACATATAGCCAACTCAGATAACTATCATACATTGATTGATAAATAGATAACTAGATATTCTTAGCTAATCAGTAAAACAAAAATAAAAAATATTCAAACATTCACCAATCAGAAATTGATTAACCTGATATTATCCTTACTATTTATGAGGAGAGGGGATTGTAATGTGTTTGTCCTGAAGTGTCCCATTTAAATGAATTCCATTCACATTCTTCATATTTAGTTTCAAATTTTCTTCCAGACTGCAAGATCAAAAATAAGGCCCTAAAGAAATTACCCCAGAATTATCTTGACTTGAAGGAGCATATTTTGACACTTACTTATTATACTTTTTCTGTTCATGTTATTTCCACAATAATATATAGTTTACAACTCTTTTCCCAATATTTGAAATTATCTCTGTGCTGTGTCCAGTGCACACGCGAGTTCAAGCAGGGCACTATCATAATCTTGTGTTCACTCATTCTTGCCTCATCCGCGATTTCTAAAGTGGAGTCTGGCGATGTGTCTAGACTCGCGTGGATTAAAATAGTCAGCAAACTATCTTTGATCTGTTCGAATGTTAATTCTTCCGGGGTTTGGGATTTGCAAAGCCTATTTGCAATTTGGATGACCCCTTTTCCAGTGAAACACAATAAAGTCGCTGTTTTACATTTATCGTCCTATATTCTGTTAATAATTAAAAGTTTCTCTATTTGTTGGACTACAGGGGGCACTGACTTGCCTCTCTGACGTCAAATTCAGATATTACCAGCTGCATTATGGACTTAGTTAATATAGCAAAAATAAAAATATCTTTTAGTAATTTATACACTCATGAAATCAATTAATTTCCAACGTATTTGGCTGTCAATGCGCTAATTGTTATTACTGAAAAATTTTGCAATTTGCTGGGGATTAAGACCATTGAGATTTGTAATCAAGTTTGTGACTGCGCCAATTGCTGTGTCCAGCGGCACTCTATTGCCTGCTGGATTGTAAATATAAATAACACAAATAATTGCTAATTAATGAGGCAGCTCGGTAAATACATTTAAGTAACAAAAATTCATTTACAGAGTTATACGAAGATAATCAATCTTGTTTAATATATACATATATGATGATTATATACACACGCTATATAAATAACAATAAGGGCCCAAAGGCATAACAAAATAATAATAAGATCAATACGACCTGTTTACAGTTCCTAAGTTTACTTTTGAACGTCCGGAGGTAAACTTCTCCGCAAGGCTAAGTGAAGGAGGGAGCTGACTGGGGCACCTGAGGAAATGGCACATATGCCTTTCAAGAGCTTCACTTAGCAAGTGTCTGGTCTCAGTTCTATTCTAGATCTGTTTTTTCTCTCTCATTGTTTTTAGAGTAGACTCCCTTGATTGGCCATCCACTGTCCACATGGTGGTACTACCTCTTTAGTTACACTATTTAATCCTTTATCAGATAATGCAATTACCTTAGAATTGTCTATTTTAAGCAATGGCTTTGTTTACATTATCTTAATCCTGTGCTTGCATTCATCTAACTTTCTTGATAAGTTAGTTTAGTTTTTCATTAATTAAACTATTTAATTAGTCTAATGCTTTTATAAAATATTATGAATGTCATTGGCATCCATGCACATATTTAGTTTACCATTATCATTTATAACATTTATTTTGTGTATATATAAATATATACACACAATTAGAAATCCGTTTAGTTTTCAATTATAATTATTATTTGACTAATAATATGTATTTTGTGTATACATAAATATACACCCACATTTAGCACTCTGATATAATTGTTATTTGCCAATATCCTATATTATTCATGCTCAAGATACATCACATGACCAATAACAAAAATGGCAAAAGAATAAGGAGAATATAAGATAGATATTATTGTTAATAAACAATTAAAATATAGTTATGGACAAAAGATATGTCAGATGTGAAAAAGAAGCTATCCAGTATTGGTTGGTAAATGGGTATCTAATTTTAACTAGAATGCTCACATTAAATTGGTTTGATCGAACGAGTGTCAAAGCACTGATTATAAAGACAAAAATAATATTTCAGTAATATGTATGCAACATCACAAGTGGGATAAATATCTCTTTGCAAGCTTTAAGCCTATGGTTTTACTTTCCTTTTCTAATATTTAATAAGGATTGTTAGAGAAGACACAGAAAAAAAATCCTGTTCTCTTTTTAATAAACTATAGTATTTGCTTACATTCATGTTTTTATAGCAAGTATTAATAACATTTTAGGATTTCATTGATTTATTTTTCTTTGTTAGAGAAGACAAAGGACCTCTGCCTTTTTTCCTCTCTCCTTTTTTAATAAGATGTTGTGTTTGCTTATATTCATATTTCTATACTTGTTCTATAGCAGGTCTTAAAATTATGATATAACCAATTTATTTATTTTTTTGCAAAAATAGGTTTTCTAGTATTACAAGGCTTTACTGCTGAGTGCAATGGTGAAATAATAGTCTTAAGAATTAAAGTTCCCTAGATTCAAACAAAATCTGTCACTTATGTCATGTGTTTCCCCCCCCCTCTTCAAACAATGAAGCATTCAATTATTCTCGCAAAGCTAAATTCAGTCTTCTTTTTTTTGCAAAGACAATGTTTCAGTGAAATTTTTGACAGTTACTTAAAAGAAATTGCTATACAGCACATAATCTATGCTATAATTCTTAGGAAGTCTTAATATTCAAATATAAAATTTCATCTCCTACACTTGGTGAAAACTTGTGCTCCATTAAACCAGAAAATCAAAGGACAAGTATCTATTATATTAATTAGTAGTAGACATTAAGGATTTATTATTTATTGTAATAGATCTTACAAAATAATAATGATGGATCTGCAAAAATTCCAAGCAAGAGATGGATTCACTTACAACCTCATTAAATCCTATTTATTCTATGTACAATTGGATATTCATGAACTATAGGATCTATGGCTGTATTTAAATTAAGCCTATAATTATCAGTTCCTAAAGACAAAGCTTGTTATGAATACAGTAAACTAACATCCATTAATTGTATACCTATGAGTTAAATTAAAATAATAATAGTCTGAATTGTACTCAAGTCAATGGCCTCTTACTTACGGAACCAAACTTGTTTAGATTGCAATATGAAACTTGAGCAAAATGAAAACAGTTGATCAATTTTTGAAGATTGTTTATGCCGTTTAAGTAAAGTTTGTTTTGTTTTTTTTATCATATGCAATGAAATCATGTAATATTTTAAAGTTCATGATGTAGCTCTAAATTTAAGATGCTAAAACAAATTGTGCTAAACGAATGGAATACAATGGCAAACAATAATTGATGATGATCAGGTACCTTACCTGGTCATAAGTCTTCTAATTATTTACTGTTTTAAGAGTATAGAACTTATTATGTGTAATGTTCCATAAAGATAATTTGTAATGATGATTAGTTACGTACTGATGTATATTAGTACCATGAGGTTTCATTAATAGCATGCAATACAGGTCTAATATTGTGATGCTGATGTTACAAGAGAATCAGGTACTGATGGTAATTGGATTATCACTAGATCATAGTTTTCTATTCTCTAATTACTCTATCTGACTTTAGGCAGATTAATTTAACAAGCATAAAGTTTTACTTGAAGAAATTTGAATGGACTTTGAAATGGAGTGGACTTGGAAAATTTTTCCAGGTTCCAAAAAGGCTTAAGAATTAGCCTATAGCTAAACATTTTTAAAAAAAAAAAAAACTCCATTCATCATTAGTTACCTGACAAAGTACTTTGGGAATAGATTCTATAATGTAATCTATGGAAGAACTTTTTTAAAAAAATCATTTTACATTTTCCAAGTAATTCTTAGATTGTCTCAAGTTGTTATTAAACATTTTTTTTAATTCTAAATAATTTTATGTAATATAAAATAATTTGTTTTTCCCTTTTAGAAGATTGTAAAAGTTTTTAATTCAGTGCTTAGTTACAGATTTGTTTCGGAGGTAGAGTTCGTCACGATTATACACTGCTCTAATCCCAAATACCCCTGCCAAAAAACAGATTTGTATAGTCTACAGACGATAATAAATTATTAAACAAATTTATATCGATTAACTATTTCTATCATATGCAATTCTGCTAATTTAGTACAATGGTAGTGAGACGAAATACGCAGATTAAATTATTTGAATTGCGGTTCCGCCCGCCACTGACGATTCTCGAAATTCTTATAAACTCCTGGGCAATAAACTATTCGAACAGTAAAATCCATTGTAAGCATCATTAACGAAAGATTTTTTTTTTTTAAAAAAAGTAATCTCCGCTAACAATACAATTGTCACAACGCAGACAAAGGTTTAGCGTCTACTTTAGCCCCAAACGCACACAAGAACGTCATTAATACGACCTCATGTTTTAAAAGGCAACCTGCTCCACCTATAATATATACGTTAACTTTATATTTATAATAGCTTGCTGTATATAGTTTTACCGAAAGGCTTGAATATCTATAATGATTAAAACAAAATGTCAGACAAACTGTCAACTATTTGTAATTATTATTAATAACTAAAATTTTCAGAATTATTTACTTGATTCCCTTAAAAAGATTTTTTTTATTGACAACCAATATACTGCAAAACTGAAGTACAGATTT
Organism: Epiperipatus broadwayi; assembly: GCA_028023455.1. Lineage (NCBI taxonomy): Eukaryota > Metazoa > Onychophora > Udeonychophora > Euonychophora > Peripatidae > Epiperipatus > Epiperipatus broadwayi. Next base: position 372,874 of record JAQFVV010006442.1, read on the forward strand.
TTTTCCTCTCTAGCGAGAAAACTGAAATTCAAAATTGAATTCCTTGAAAACGAACTGCAAATTTCATATTCATTACCATCTTCCAAAAACAGATCTTACACGTAATATCATACTTACTCTTTGATTCACCTCCTCTATTACTTGTTCCGCTATTCAAATATTTATAGCTATTATCATTTTCAACCATTTAGTTTTCCAATGCATAGCTTTTCTGCTCTACATTATTCCAGAAAACTTTATCTATCTATTTTACACGTGGTCTAATGAAGATTTTTTTTTCAATCTCTTGTTATCTACTCAGGACTTTAATTATCCATCTACTATAATATAGTCAGCTCAGATCCTTTTTAATTTTTTCAATGATGTATATGATAATTGTTTATTTTTTCTCCACACATTTTGCTTTTGATTCTTTCTTGTCTCTCTCCACATATATCTCTCTTTACTTTGTTGCGAGATCTGAAATCTCTATTTTACTCTTTCGTTAAATGTCCAGTTTTAAATTTATATATAAGTAATGAAAAAATAATATTAAAACTTTTTTATTCAAATATCTTGAATAATTTCTTCCTCCAAATTTAATTCTACGATTTTATTTTTTTTCGATTATGCTTACATCTGTATTAATAATCTGATCAAGATATTTTTAGTTAATTTTTAATTCATTACTATCAATATTTATTTATTTATTGAAGACATAGGATATAATTTTTTTAGCACTTAATTGCATCCATCCAAAAACTCTTACATCTTCTGAAGCTTTGCGAAAACAACTACAGAATTATTTTTCTTGTAGCTTTTTATTTTCATCCATAAAACACTTTCCATAAAACTGTTGTCAAAGGTTTTGTATAACCATTTTGTTGAACACTCTTTTAAATCACAATCTTTTAAAACATATAATCTAATTATTTAATATATGTGTCCAAAATAGTTCCTTTTTTAACTTTCTCAAAAAGAAAATAATCTTTTTTCACATTAGACTTCCCAATATCTCACCATGAGCAACTTTATCCTTCCAATTAATCTTCCATTCTTTTTTTAAGTCACCCACTTTAAGTGAAGCTATATTCCAAGTGAAATACTTAAATAAACTTTTCTTAAATTTAATTTATAATAAGCCACAAATTAATATTATTGTTATTTGAAGCCAGATTAGTCATTGCAATTTTCAGTTTTACTCATATTATCATTAGTTTCATCATCAGTTAAACAATTTCTTTAATACTAAATAAATATTCCAATGGTTTACTGCTCAGGACTACAAAAGAGGTTTGAACACCAAAAATGGTAAAACATGATCCATGGATCTTGGATCCATAGTCTGCCATTTTACCACTACACCAAATCATATGGAGCAATCTATTTAAAAACTTTATGGGAGATGATAAGCTGGGCCAACTGATGAGTGCTAGTTTAGCACAAAATACATATATTGGTGATTATTTATCTTTTCTGCATGTGTGTGGTCATGTGTATCAGTAGTATGAGATAGTGTGGATAGTGAAGGAGCTTGAAAGCCTGAGTTCAAATCCCCTATATCTAAAATTTTATGTAAATTAACACAAACTTTTATTCTTTCTACTTATTTTCATTACTTCAGGGTTAGTGCTCATTCACTTTCATTTCATTCTTACTACAAATTCCAGCTATATCTAATCAGTAAGTCAACCTTGAAATACTGCCACTATAATGTATATTTTCCTGCATGGTTTGGTGCAGTAGTAGCACCCAGATTCTGGATTGCAAGGTCCTCAGATCCACTTCTGGTGTTCAAACTTTTTATAACTCCCGAGCAATAAAGCTAATTATTTATTATGTTAATGTATAATGAAATATTCTTCCCTTATCAAAACAGCAATCATTTAGCGACATATCTAAATAAATTTAAAATGAGGATAGGATGGGCAATGTCCCCAATCTTTTCTTTCATAATGTCTTTCTTACTATTATTTCATATACTCCTAGACTATCTAGCAGTTTTTTGAGATTAAATCACCAGTTTGAATAGGAAAAAATTAGTTGAATTTCAAATTTAACCTATATTTCTGAAATAACACCCACAAACAATTATAGTACTTTTTAAATTCATTACTCACTCTCATTATGACAGACACAGGGAAAATGTAAATGATTCCCTAAAGATGCATTTCAATGTGAACCATGCCTCATTATTTGATCTAATTTATCACACACATCTCTAATGTCTATTGCCATTGTTTTCTATTTATCTAATAATAATTATATTGATTCTGTTTGTTTGTTTTTTCATTTAAAATGATTTGAACTCATACTAGAAAAACATGGTGAAAGAAAAGTGTAAGAAAAAGAATACTATATATTAAATATAAAAGCCATGCAAAAAATATTAAATATTTAATATATCCCCCTCTTTTTACAATCAGTTGCAATCAATATTACTTTATTCATTAGACTTACATATGTGTGTAATTAAAATAAATTAGTAATGGAATGGTTTTATAGCTCAAGAGTATTCTTATGATATTTCAGCACCGGAAGTGCCAAAACGGGAAATAATATGAGAATTTTATGCTCCAGAGACTGATACTCTACCACTGCAATAAATCATGCAATATGTGTAATTAATGCATGTTCATATTTATGTGGTTAATTAATGGATTAAATTGAGATAGACTGCTGTTATCAAATATAGATTGAACATGTGCTATGTGTTTCTTTGTTTTGATATATCCATACTTTCTAAGACCATTAAGTCTACAAATATTTATTTTTTTAGCAGGTATCTCTTTCCAACTTATTTTACAAATAAAATGCTTTGCAAAATAATCTACATATTTTACTAAGAATATTTTCAAAGCCAATGACATATTAATATTCCTACTTTCTTCTATATGTATTCAAACAATTAATCCTCTACTTTATGACAATAAACGATTTGGTTGCATGTAAAGGAAAAAATAAACCATAAATTCATTATTAGAAAAATGTAATATTTCCCTTACCATTACCAAAGACCCATTTTATTGCAACCATATTATTATTTTTTACAGTCAGTACAATGACACTTATGATCAGGCTGAATTAATCAGAACTTTGACCTTCCAGCTCAGGACAATCCAACCTTAAGTAATCCAAAGGATACATTTAAAAAAATATTTATCCAGGACTACATCCAAAATGATAAGTACAATATATATATATATATATATTAAATTACTGGAGAGTCCTATTGTTAGTTAGATTTAGCAGGCATTTCAAATATATCATAAAAAAGAACATTGAAACAAGAGACAAGATACAGTAATTGCTTACAATTAGCAACAAGAAGATCAATAGAGCTAAAATACCTAATAAACATTCAATTCAAATTTCCACTTAAAAAAATTAAATCTTTTAGGCTGACCATACAAACACATGCAGGTCACTTACAGTGTCTTGGGCAGATCTGCTCCAGCTAATAACAGCTAAATACTCATTTGCTGATAAATATTGGATAACTAGGTAGTTTGGCTATAGGCAAGTATCTGAAAAAAATCTTAAGATTTTATAGGCTAAAAAATCTTTTAAAAATCTTTCTAGAGTAATCTAACTTAAACTTTAGTTTATGGTGGGCAGATAGATGCACATATGTCTGCTTAAGGACATGCTTATGTGGTTGGGTACAATGTTAGTATTTTGTCATTTCAGGCTCTCAAATTCCTTCTAAATTCTCAAGCAGTGATAGTTATTCATTTTTTTAATGGAGTCATAATACTGGTAAAGATTAAATTGTTTCAAAATTCATTCATTTTAAAGGAACAGAAATAATAATTGTTGAAAGAAAATTACTAACCTCTCTTTTGAATTATTCCTTACATTATAAACCTTCTGGCATCCATTGATTACTCTTGTTAGCACAAGATGGCACTACTATATGGAGAGTTTTGCTTTGCTTTGTTTTGAATTGTTTAATATCTTCATAGCTTTTAGTAATTCAACTGAAGTCTCATTAAAATTTCTATTGATCGGGAGTTCTTAAGAAGTTTGAGCAATGGACGATTGCAATTCATGGACTTTGAGTCTGCCATTTTTGCATTGAATCAAATTATATAAGGCAATTCTACATTAATTATGTGTGATAAACAATAATATATAAAAAAAGGAAGCATGAAAAACGATACTAGATACATGAATACTTTTATTCGGCTGAATAGAAACAAAAAAAAAAGGTACAATTTTAGGGACCAAAAATAATATCACAGATGTTTAGTTTAAATATATTAAAAATGTATATGTTAGTGAATCTAAACAAATTATCTATAATAATAAAAATGGACAATTATCTTTATGATTTAATGTGAGATGTATAAGGTGGAATACTCAGAGCTATTTCCAAGGATCAATCAATTAACTTTTTCAAATATTCTATCCAATAGAATCAAAAATGGTAACTAAATAAATAACTAATTTTTCATAGAAATATTAATATTATTGAATTGTAGTGCTGGGAATATTTAAGAGAAATCAACAAAAAGTGAAGAAAACAAATGAATGTTTGGTTGTACTAGGTCCTAAATTTTGATGTGCAAATGGACAGGTTGAATTTGTTTTATTTTGATCAAATTTATGAAATAAATTCATTGAAAAAGTGTGAATTTCTTAGAAAGATGGTGATAATAGAAAAAAATGACTAGCAATGGTATAAATGGACTCATATATATATATATATATATTAAACTCAGACTTTCAAGCACCCTATAACTATCCACTCCATCTTATACAATGGATACACATGGCCACATACATGAGAAAAAGATAAATGATCTCCAATATACATATTTTGTGCTGAATCAGCACTCATCAGTTGGTCCAGATCATCATCTCCCATACACACATATATAATCAGTGCTTAAAGCTCTTGTTGATGCCAATATTATTTTTAAACCCATGTTGTCTTTCTCATTCTAACCCCTCACATATAGGATCTTAATATGTTCATTTAAATATACAGAAGAGGAATGGACAGAATGCAGGCTGAATATGTAATATTTAAAGATAAGTTATATTGTTTATACTGACTTAATATATCTTTTTCACATGTATGTGGTCATGTTTATTGATTGTATAAGGTGGAATGGATAATTGTATGGAACTTGAAAGTCTGAGTTTAAATCCCTTCTAATTACATTAAGTTTCGGATAGACAATATATTTATATTTAAATATTACATATTCAGCCAGCATTCTTCCCATCTTTGTATTCAAATGAACATATTAAGGTCCTATACATGAGAGATCAGAGTGACTTAAAGAGAACATGGGTAGACAATAATATTGGTATCAACAAATGTTTTGAGCATTCCATCTTCAGATTTTCAATGAGATGGATGGCTGAAGAATTGGAGATTGGGGAAGATTGAAGCCTGTCCATTAAAGTTTGAAAATTTTCTATTTTAATATAAAACTGACCACTGATTATATATATATGGAAAATGATGATCTGGACCAACTGATGAGTGCTGGTTCAGCACAAAATACATTTATTGGAGTATTATCTTTTTATTTCACATGTAGGTGGTTATGTGTATAATTGTATAGACAATATACTTGTATTTAAATATTATACATATAATCAAGATTACTTCAACATTGCTTTACTAAGTAAATAAAATATTCTCAATCCAAAGCACAAGACAAAACTTTTTGATAAAAAAATAATATGATTGATTTAAAATCTTCATGCCTCCCCCTCCCCCCAAGTGCTTTAGACTGGCATCTATAAGGGATGTAAAGTAAGAGAGTAAAAACAGACATCGATATTTTAACTCACAAAATTTTGTCTTGTGCTTTTGATTGAGAGTATTTCATTTACTTAATTAATTAGTGTTTAAATATTAATCTTGATTGTTACATAATATTAACTGCTAGGAAAGTTTATATATATATATGCATTACGTATGTGCATAAGGAAATGATTTCATTATTTATATTAGTAACAATGAATCATCTGTTTAATTTTTTTTAATATGTCTAAAGCTAAACCGACAATGTGCCAGTACTAATATTAATAATTAAATTATTTTCTTATGCACTTTATATAAGACAGCAATATATTTTTTAAACTTGCAAATATCTAATAATTTCGATTATGCATATTCGTATAATCATTATACAAATCATGTTTACTTAACAATACTAAATTATTAATCATTTTAAAATTGAAGTTATTGTTGGAAATTCGCGATCAAGGATTCTTTAAAATATCTAAGTGGAAAATCAAAATCGGCTTTGAATAAAGTTGTGTTATCCCATTGATGCCATATCTATCTTAATATATACAATTTTTGGGGAGTTTTCCGTTCTGAAATGTTAAATTTTTAAGTATTCAACTAATTTTGTTTTTTAATGTAACACCAGTCTTTCCTTGCGAAAATTATTCTCCTTAAATTGCATTCAATTCTTGTAAATCAAATCTCATCTATACATCGAATCAACCAAGGCAGTAAGCTTCAATAGCTGCATCAATCATTCAAGAATAGTAAGTTTATGAATTTGATTAATTTTTATATTCTCCAAAATGACTTTAGTACTGTCTTTGATTTAGTTAATTTGTAGACCATACATTATTCGATATGAGAATTAGAAATTATGACTTTATTCAACAAATTAAATATTAAAAAGTTTGTAACGATTCAATTTACAAGCATTATGTTATTAGTTTGCATTGTTAGATGATTTCTCTCATTAAACTACTCACTTTACACTCTTTCATTAAAAATGTTCACATTGCTTTAATCCAAATATATACTGTAACATGTGCATAAAGATTAAATATATATCATCATCAACCATTATCAATCCACTGCAGAATAAAGGTCTCTTCAAGTTCAATACATCTTCTCTAATCTCTAGCCTTTCTTCTCCACATCACCCCTGGATACTTTCTCATTTCATTCATCTCACATGTAACCTCTTTTGGGTCTTTTACAATCTCTTGGAATCCTGTTTAAGATTTACATTGTTCATCTATTATCATCTCTTTTAACAATATGTCCAACCCAATTCCACTCTAGATTTTTATTTTTTTCAACAATGTCAGTAACACCTGTTTGTTCTCTTACTGATATAATGCATTTTCGATCTCTTCTTGTTACTCCTAAGATGCATCTCTCCATACTTCTTTGAGTGGTCTGAAGTCTCTGTATTGCTCTTCTATTAAGTGTCCAAGTCTCAGATCCATAAGTAAGAACTGGTAAAACACATTTATTAAAAACCTTCCTTTTCAAACACATAGGCATATTTTCTTTTAATATTAAGTTATTTCTACCAAAAGCACTCCAATCAAGTTTAATTCTATGATTAATTTCACCATTATGTTTCCATCTGTAGTAATAATCTGACCAAGGTATTTGTAGTTATTAACTTCTAACTCATCATAATCAATCTTTATTTTCATCTTTTGAGAAAATCCATTGAACATTACTTTAGTCTTTTTAACATTTACCTTTAGTCCTATTTTCTTACTTTCATCTGATAACTCTTGCAACATTTCCTGAAGCATTATTTGCAAAAACAACTACATCATCTGCAAAATCTAAATGATTTAAATAATCTCCATTTACTTTTATTCCTTTAGCTTCCCATTTTAATCCATAAAATACTTCTTGCAGCACTGCTGTAAAAAGTTTTGGAGATATGGAGTCACTCTGTCTTACACCCTTCTCAATGTTAACCTTCCTAGTATCATTATGTAATCTAATTGTTGCTGTTGCATTTTTATAAATATTCTTCAGAATATGACAATATCCTGGATCTATACCTTGATGATCCAATGCTTTAATCACTGAAGAAATGCTTATAGAATCAAATGCCTTTTCATAATCTACAAATCCAAAACATAATGGCAACTCATATTCATTGGTCCTTTCTATAACTTCTCTCAATATTTGGATATAATCCACTGTACTAAAACCACTTTTAAATCCAGCTTGTTCTTTTGGTTGGTTAAAATCCAAAGTTCTCTGTAGATGAGTTGTAATTATCTTGATAAAATTTTTGTATAAAACTGATAAGGTCAAATGTAATTTCTAATATCTTCTTTATCACCTTTTTTAAATATTAATATAGCACTGCATTCTTTCAATCATCTGGTACATCTTTATCATTTAGATATTTTGTATATAACTTTGCCAAAAAAAATTCTATTTCTTCACCTGCTTTTTTTAATATATTGATTATAATTCCATCATTACCTGGAGCTTTTCCTTTCTTCATAAATTTAATTGCATGTCTCACTTCTTCATTTAAAATCCTGGGCAATTCAGAAGATATAATAGATGTAGGAGGTACTTGTTCTTTATTACTATATAATTCTTAGAACTCTTCTACCCAGTTCATGATTTCATCTCACTTTTTAATAATAGTTCCATCTTTTTTTCTTATTGCAGATATAAATTTCCTATCAATAGCAAAATGCTGTTTTACTCTCTTGAGATTTTTATTCTCTTCTACAGCTTTCCTTGCTAGTTCACAATTATACTTTCTTATATCATTATTAACTCTTTTTTTTTTTTGCACCATTTTACAAAATTTGAGATATTCAATCCTTCTTAATGCATCATTTTTATATATTTTCATATTCTTTCTTTTCTTTATAAATTCTCTAGTCTCAGTAGAAATTTTATTGGTCAATTGCTGCTTTTTTCTATCAGCTATCTTTGTTGCAGTTTTTAAAAGTGTATCAGTTATTTTCCTATTAATTTCATTCAAATCTGAATCATGTTCAAAATATACTAATATTGAAAATGATTAGCAAGTTCTAATTTAAATTCAGTGGAATCTTTTTGAAGATTAGGAATATCAATTGTAAATATTGTTTTTCTTAATAATTTTTATTTCTCTAGTTTTGGTATTAACACGTATCTTAATCTTGGTAATCGGTGATCATTGCCTATATGGAATTTATTTAGAACATTACAATCTTGAAATATGTATTTTCTGTTAGTCAAAATATAATCCAGTTCTGCTGCCCCTTCTTCTATGTCCATTTCTTTTTAACATTTTTCTCAAAAAAAAAAAAAGAATTCTTAATATAAAATTTTTCTTTTTCTGCAAACTCCAAATAAGTTCTCTTCATTTCTATTACCATAACTAAATTTATCTATAACACTTTCATCTTTCATTTGTTTACCAATTCTAGCATTAAAGTCTCCCATAACAATTTTAAAATGTTGTTTAGTGTGATCAAAAGCTTTGTGTACATCCATATAAAAATCTTCTACTACTTTATCACTATGAGAACTTGTTGGGGCATAAACCTGAATTATCTGCATTTGGCATCTGCTATTAAGTTGAATGACTAATCTTGCCATTCATCAATCTCTACAATATTGTTCTTCCATTTTTTATTTATAATAGACTTTATTTCACTTGTACTTCCAATATTTGTGCATTGGTAGTAGAATACATACCCACTTTTTAAATCAATTGACTCTTCACCTTTGCTTCTAACTTCACAAAGGCCAATAATGTCCCATTTAATATAAAACAGTTCTCCCAATTGTTGCAATCTTCCTTCACTTGAAAGTGCCTAAATAAAAATTCCATCATCAAATGACAGCCTAGGCCTACAATCAGGAGATTCCTAGCATCCTCCACCTTTGACCATTAACCACTTCCTTGGCTGGTGACTTTACAGCCTCACGGAAATAAGGGCCATGAATTATTTTTGTCTGTCATGATGGTATATATATATCTATTAGAAAAAAAATGTTCACTAATACATTCTGTCTTTTCAGGCAACTGAAACGAAAAACCATGGTGTTTTTTGATCTTAATTCAGAGGTAAAAGGCCAATAAACTTCTCACACTGACTAATGTGTGTTGGTGAACATATCTAGTCCTTAACCTATACTTCAATATTTTTTTACTCAAGTGCTAGGTTTATATATTTCTCAACAATCCTAAAAGTATTCACACGGCTTCTTTAAACAGTTTTAAACCCAACAAAATTATAAATAATTCCAAAGATATATATCTTTGTTAAAAAAAGTAAGAATATCCAGACTTATAAAAATATCTTCTTTTTTTTTTTAAAGAAACACTTTTATTTACATAAATGAACTAAAAAATATTTTTTCCCAACTTTCATACTATTTTTGATATGACCAAAAATAAAAATATGGGGATATTTCTGAACATAAATATCTTATATTTTTTGTTTTTGGCTGTATAATGTTAAAAATATTATAAAAGCTAAAAAAAAAAAAACTTTTTTAAATTCAATTTTATTGCACTTATATGAATAAAAGCATTATTTCTTAATTATTTTTTATTTGCCACTTTTTAGTTTATATATGTAGCACTAAATTATTGAAACTGAAAATTGCCAGTTTAATTTAATTTTAATTGGCATGCTGTGATGGCATTATTGCAAAAAGTTCAGTCTTGAGTCCAGAGAATTATTGTGACTTAAATCATGTCATCATATCAAAAATATTACGTTCATACCTATTTAATTAAAACACACAAAATCAAATGTAATGAATTGAATTTATTTAACCTACAATAATTATAACACAGTTTAGACACATTCAGACTACAAGTAGTATCTCATACTGCTCCTAAAAAGAATATTTTATATAAATATTTTAAATTTTATTTTTTAACAAAAGCAGTATTTGCATTACATATTAAAATATTGGTACAAAAAAATTAAAAATACATAGCCAAAATCACAAAAATAAAGAAACAAAGTTTCTTTTGTTTAATTGGATTAGTTGACTGCTTTCTTATAATGCATTATTATAATAAAATAAATTTGCTTTTTATTATTCCTGCCATTAGTTATAAGTTTTATAATATTTGTCTTTAAAAGTAGAAGTCATTTGAAAAAGATGGAAAAAATTATAGTCATTTAGACTATAAGTAGTATGAGATACCACTAAATCAGAAAATAATATAAAATTTAAGTACATGAACTAAATTTAAACTAATTTAATTTTTTTCAAATAATTAAGAACGTATGGACAGGGATACCTGTTTAAAAAACATGAAATTATGGCATTTGAATATTGTTAGTGGTCTTAATATTCTGTTTGTAGCCGTTGAGAGTTAAAATATGTTTTTAAAATTTTGAATAAAATTGCATAAGTTTTCAATGAATCATTCACTTTTATATTTCAAGTCCAATGCTAGCAACAATATTACTTTTAAATTAAAAATTTTATGTTTCACTGATTTTTTGCTAAAATTGTTTGTAAATTTTATTATATGTATATATATTGTCATTAGAAATACATTTATATGCAAAGTTTCAACTAGATGGAATTGGTGAAGTGGGTGGAATTTGAATTACATGATTTTATCTAGAATTATATGATATTATCTAGACAGAAAAACTAAAAAAAACAATTCAGTAAGCTAAAAGCATATAAAAAAATTAATACTAGTGCTTAATACTGAAGTTGTTTAAAAGAAGCACTTATATGTTAAAACATGCCATTAAAATGATGATTGTAAATTGAATCAATATTAATTATCATTAGAGAAATTTTTTAAAATGGTGTATTTATAAATGTCATGGTCTTTATTTCAGACATTTAATAATCCGTAACTGAAAAACAATTGAGATTTTTTAAGGCTGAATGAATGTGTGTGAATTGATCTTTTATATAGATATTTACAATATAACCCTTATTCTTAGGATGCTATAAAGTAGCCAACCAAAGCAGCAGTTGGTGATTGAAGAAAAATGCTAAGAATTCCCTGAGAATAGACCCAGACTGTCATTAGATAGTTTCTATCAGATCATTTTCAAATCAAGGAAGAATGCATGACTTGAAGGACCTGTTTAACATTAAATGGAATTTTGTGAAATTAGAAAAAAAAAGTGAAGATGCAATTGATTTTAAAAATGAACATGTATTTATTACAAAAGAACACATATTGGCAGCACAAATGGAATGGGATTCATTGTAAAGATATATATAAAAAAGTGGAAAAAGAACATTGTGAGATTGATGATATATCAGAAATGTTGGCAAGATTAGTTATTCGGTAATAGTATGTATACTGAACTCCACCGTTTGATGCCGCTGTTTTTCGCCCAATGCACATCAATATAACGATTCATGGGTCGTCAGTTTCTTTACAGAATACTACAGTAAAAAAAATTTTTTGCCCACTTTCTATACAGAAAACTCGTATGTTTATTTTTTTTCATTTTTAATAAACAAAGACTTTGTTTTTATATGATGCAGGGGAGGGGGTTGCTTTTAAATTATCTACTTTTTTTTGATTTTGAGCTTTTTTTTTTTGATTTTGAATTGTTTTCTTTACATAATACTACGGTAAAAAAGTTTTTTTTACCCCTTTCTATACATAAAACTCATACGTTTTTTTTCCCTTTATAATAAACAAACACTTTGTTTTTAGATGGTAGAGGGAGGTTGGTTTGCTTTTAAATTATCGCCTACTTTTTTTGGATTTTGAGCTGCTTTTTTAAAATCTTAAACAATTCAGTTTTAATTAATAAACAAACAGTTGGTTTTTAGAGGGTGGAGGAGGTTTGGTTTGAATTTTAATTCTCGTCTTTTAGCATTTTTTGCCAATGTACTGGAAACTTCGCATATTAATTTTAAATGTGTTCGAATATAGAATATATGTAAAGAGATAGATTAACAAAATATACAAATTATTGGAGAGGGGTTGGTTTGCTTTTAAATTATCTACTTTTTTCCTTATCGACTTTTTATTGATTTTGAGCTTCTTTTTTTTTTTTTTTTTGGAAAGCCTTATTAATCAATTCATTTTTAATAAACCAACAGTTGGTTTTTAGAGTTTGGAGGAGGGTTGGTTTGATTTTTAATTATCATCATTTATTTTCTTATTATGAGGTGTTTTTTTTTTTTAATATTTATGCTATCGAACCTTTATATGATAGCGAAAAGTTCTTCCTTTATTTTTTGCCTTTTTCAAAATGCCTTAAACAATTCATTTTTAAAAAACATTTTTTAGGGGGGTGGGGAGTTATGGTTTGTTTGACTCCAATAGGAGATGAGCCTCACAGCTGAAAGTAATGGGATTTTGGAGCCATCCAACCAACTTCCCTTATGCAGCCCCCAGCCTATGCTTGCAGGAGAGGCAACAGAATTCCCCAGATCCTGTAGTTGACTAAAACCATGCTCTTCCCGCAAACGCATAGCTTTGCATCTGGCAGGATATTCTCTTTCTGGAAAAACACAACAGCATCAACTTCTGTGGCCGGTAATTCACTCCCCTTCAACCAATTTTGAACACTTGCTGCCGACATTTTACTGTTTTCACACGGATTCAAGCACAAACATGCATTTACGCATGAACTCAGCAGAACTCTGCTGAAAACCCTAACATTTTCAGGTAGTGTGCAGTTCAAAATTATAGGGACGCATGCATGATGGCCTGACAATTCTTAATATGTAATATTAAATCCACTATGCTTTCTCAAAATTTTTCCACAATGAATTTTTTGAAAGTTTCGCATCCTTCAAATACGGCCACCAATTGTGCTCACTTGAGGAATACTGTCACAAGTCAATGGGGTGTAGTATTTTGTTAAGTAATCATAGGATACATCGCCCTCTAGGTGGCCTGTTATGGCTCTAAATAACACTTGTAGTGTTAGCCATAAATTAGGCCGTTAAAACAGTATATTGATGTGCATTGTATGAAAAACAATGCCATTAAGAGGTCGGGTTCAGTATACATACTATTACCAGTTATTCAAATTAGTGTATATCCCAACAAGTTCTCATTGTGATAAAGAAAGAGAATTTTTATATGGATATATCAAACAATATTTTAAAATTGTCATGAGACTTTATTACTAACATTGATAAGCTGTTGAAAAAAGTAATTTTTACTATTTAAGTATAATTTACAAAGTAAGATATTAGTATATTGAAGTTCAGAGATATTAAAGTGAGATTTAACATCAAAATAATATATAATAAATGTTATATACTAAACAGAGCATGAGATCATAAAATCTCTCTGTGATATCAGCCCAGTTAACTATCTTAAGCATAACCATGATTAACTATACATCATTCAGCATTATCAATAAATAAGTAATTCTCAAAATAACCATTCATCATGAATGATCGATCAAAATACATCAGAATAAAATCAACACTCCACCTTGTGACTGGATTTGAACAGTACAAAATATAAATCAACAGTCAATCTGGTGACTGGAATTGAAATGGGTCTTCTGTAGACCAGGCTAACTATTATTGAGCCCTTGCCAGCTTGGGAAATTATTTAAACACAACTTGGATGCATCAATTAAGTGCTCATACATTAGAATATATAATCATAAAAACAATAATACTGGGACATTAGAACATGCTGATCTTCATCAATACTCTGGCCACTTAGTACCATTAATGTACTGGCCAACTATAAACAAATTCTTATGAATTTGAGTAATAAAACCTTTGATTATTTATTTTATTTTTTATTAAATGTTTTATAATTATTTTATTCAATAATTGTGATATTCCTTTATTTATATTAGTATAGCATCAAACATGTTTAATATAATCAAAATGGAAATATTTGTTTGGAAATAAAACACATAGTACGAATATAGTCAATCAATTTTATGTATACATATTAACATTTGACTATCCAAATAATAGAACTATATAAAATATATTATCCCAAAGACTTACAAAAATGGTAATAAAGATCCAAAGGATCTTTAAGGTTTCCTAATTATTCTTAGACCTTTGGATATATTGGAAGAATTCTTAGTATTCTTTTTTTCTGGCTTTTGATCTCATTGGAATTTTATACTTCAGATTAATCCCACACAGCACATTGAGGGCATTTGTAGATTTGACTTACATAACACACAGAGACTATGTTTGTAGACATTTGACTTTCATTGTTGTGTTGTTTCCCATATTGTCTCTAAAGCGGAATATATTATCCACAGAATTACACCATTTGACACTATGTTTGCTTAATTAATTATACATTGCACTAGTCAAATATGTAATTTAGTTATACTGTAAGTTAATTTATATTTCATTTCATACTTTCCTGGAAATTAATAATAAATAATAAACAGCCATTCATAAATTAATATAACCATTCTATCTCAAAAATGGGGGGGGGGGGGCTACAACAAAAATTCGCTCTAGAAATGTTTTGCAATAACTACAAATTACCATAATTAAATAAGTAATTAAAATGGTATGATGTATTTGGCCCATTTTTGATCTTAGATACTATGCTTATGGCCTCAGTGCTAATTACACTTATAAAAACAATTTATTTGAAGAACTACATGTTATTTAAATATAAGTAAATATCTGTACATAAGGGCTTAATTATTTTATAAGGGAGAACAGTCTTTAAATGGCTCATAAAGTGCAATGGCTATAGAAAAAATAAGGCAAGAGTCAATAGCCTAGTTAAATGCCAAATGGTGAGACTGTTTTTTTATTCAATGTTTTATCTTCTAGCTTAGAATAAAAAGATTCTTATTAACCAATTCCATAACTGGATGCCTAGATAGTTTGGCTAGAGAAGACAATTTGGAAAAGAAAAAAAATCTAAACTTTACCCAGATTAAGTTTTTAAAAGTGTTTTTTAGTGTAGTTCTAAATTTTGGAGATTGTAAATTACGTTAATGCAATAACAAGCTGTCATCAATAATTGTCAAGGCATATCATTTGATCATGAACGTATTGGCTGGTAACTATATCCAGACCGTCTTGGACAGAGAACTTAACCTAAAACAAATTTTAAATTATGTATCGCAATTAATAAGCATCAAAATAATCGTAGACGTAATTTTATGTTAGATTTATTTGATTAGAGAAGATATGCTTTCTTTTATAAATATATATAATGACAAATAGTTTAGATACCATTTTTGTATTCTTTGATATACCTGTTAAATTAGAGATACATTTGGTTTAGTAATCAAATGTTTGCAGCTATATACAGAATTTCACTTATTTATAGTCTAATACTGTCGTAATGTTTTTATGCTATCTTAAAATGCCTTTAGAGCAAATAAAATAACATGAGATAAGACACTATTCATAAGAACTATTTTAAGTTTTTTACAAATCCAGACTTTTTACTTAACAAATATATAATTAATTATAATAATTGAATTGTTAGTCGCACGTGACCTATGGACATTGGAAAATGACAGGATAATCTTTGATTCAGGAATCTGTAACTGAATTCTGTCACATTAACACAGCATTAGACTTCACAGGATGAATATAAAGTTTAAACCAATCAAATCAGCGATTGGATTAGAGTGCGGAATTATTTTTTTATTTGAGTAAGTTTCAATGTGACACGTAAGGAGTACTTATTCTGTGTATATTTTAAAATACAACTGCATTATAATTGATTCTAAAAAAAATGGAATCATTATATCATCAAACAAATGAATTGATTGGAGAAATCCAGTTCAATCTTGGTAATTTAGAAAAAGCTACCGGTGAAAATGCGCATATTGTTGAAAATGAAATTTTAGCTAGAATTGACCAGATTACAAGCAATTGTGAGAGATTAGATATTTTAGTGAATAAAGAACTACCTGCCAAAAAACAGAATGCGAAAGTACGAGTTGCACAATTAAAATATGACTGTCAGCATTTACAAGCAGCATTACGAAATTTACAACATCGTCGTTACGCAAGAGCTACCGAAGAACAACAACGGGAAGAGTTGCTATCCCGATCTTTTCAACCTAATGATAGTAGTACATCTATAATGATAGACCAAGCATTGCAACATAATACAGCTCTTCAGAACACTCACCGAAATTTGGATAATTTAATTGGAAGTGGTTCCAGTATTTTGGACAATCTGCGCTTTCAAAAAAATAGCCTTAAAGGTGCTCACAAAAAGATATTAGATGTTGCGAATACTTTAGGATTATCTAATACTGTTATGAGACTTGTTGAAAAAAGAACATTCCAAGATAAAATTATTTTATTTGGAGGTATGGCAGTTACTTTGATAATTATGTTTTTAATTTGGAAATATATAATCTAGAATAACGTAATGGCGTATTGTTTATATTTTTTTAACCAGAATTATTTTATTCGAATTTGCGCTAATACAATTTTTGCAAGTGTAAAATAAATTATATACAGAATACCAGTTATTAATAATAAATATTTTGACCAACATATTTTGTTTAGTTTTCTTGGCAATTATAAAGTAATGAAACTATAAAACCCCGATTTTTCTTACTGACATGGATGATTTCATCATGACAAACTTCTTATGTTACACACATTATTTGTTATAAAATTGTTTTTTTTTTTTTTTCAACATTAAGGAAATAAATATATGCACAATCTAAGAATTAAATATATTTCTAAATATTCTTTAAGAAGATAATATTTCTTAAATCACACATTGTTATATATTAAAATCAAACGAATTTAACATTAAATATAATTTAGTTATGAAGCTAATGAAAATAAAGAATGCATTGATTATAGTTATTTACGTATTAGTATCATTAGTATTATGATTAGTCCAAAGGCTTAACAAAAATAACGATAATATATAGCATGCTTTTAGGATGTGTTTAATACTATGAAGAACAGGGACTATGGGAGAATATTTACACTTCTCTTTTGGTTTTTACCTGGGTTGTTTTTGTCTTGTTTTCCTAAGATAGAGAATCTTATTAAGACTGGATGTCAGCTTCTAAAAAATTTTATAGTGGTTATCTTTCCATTGTCTCGCATGATTGGCTTCTGGAATACAAATAGCTTGACACTTTAAAAGTTGTAATTTAGAAAACATTATTGATTCCAATATTTGGTGTTTAGAAAACAATACTATTTCAAATGTCTGTTATTTTAAAACATTGGTTTAGGGCAGATATAGGCTGCTGGTAGCCCTTTTATGAATCTCTGCATAACACATTTAATGTTTAGAATAAGTTAGTATTTTTTATACGCTATAAATTAAAACTACTTCATTTATATTGAGTTTTTACAATAAATATAATTTTATATATCTATAAGTATATGTTATTGGTCCTATAATATAGGTAAATATAACTTTCGATCTACATTTAGTATTTGCTATTGTTTACTTTTGTTTAAAAGCTTACATTGGTGTGTTTATGTAAATATTAAGAATGTAATATATTACAACTAAATCTAAAATAAAAATTATAAACATTATTGTATTTAAAAAGAAAGGATGTTGATTTTAAAAAGATAAATAGATAATATTTCATCTACCTTAAAATTTTGTAGGCTGAAGCATGATGAGTATCTCATGAGACCCTCTGCTCAAAAAAGACTGTTTATGCCTAATTTAGAATAAATGTGCATTTTAAAATTTGCATAATTTATCAAAATGCTATATAAAAATATGTATCACTATTTTACATTGTTTTTTTTTTAAATATAATTAATATTTAAAATATAGGCATTCTTCATACACCTGGAACTTAATTGTAAATACAGAGGATTTGAACACAGACTTTCAAGTATCCTTCACTATCCATCCTATCTCATACCACTGATACACATGGCCACACACATGTACAAAAGATAAATCATGTGTATCAGTATGAGAGAGGTTAGTTTTATATTACAATATTTTGAAACTAGATATGCATCCGTTTTGCTTAGAAACATTTCAAACTATTTTCTATAAGATTTTTTGAAAATACTAGCAAAAAAATTTTCTATAATTGTATATTCAAGAAATTCATTGAAAAATAAAATGTTATTTTTGTAGTCATTTTTTTATTTTTATATATATATATATAATTTTCTTCCCAAATAGATCAATTATTTTTTTTTGCAATATATTTATGGTAACAAATAATTATAATAAAATTATTTATTAGATCTAAAGAAAACTGCTGGTCAGTTGAAAGTCATAAGAAATGTGGTTTACTTGTAAAAACTAATATATATTTATATATTTGATTAACTAGAACACACATAGCTCACATTATAAATTCAAAATGAAGTTGATCGATTAATATTACAATTTTTGTTGTACAATAATAATATTGTACAGTTATTGCTCAGGTGGTTATGTGCAGCTATTTTTTTTTTAATTATCAAGCTAATAGCATAAAATTCAAAAACTTTATGGTTTTGAATATAAAGCAATTTGCTTCTATAGATCTGACATTAAGCCAATAATTATAAGCAGGATTGTATTTACCACCAAAACAAATATGGTTCTTTTACTTATATTAAAAAAAAAAAAGTTATCTAAAAATGAGTATAGCCATTCCAATTCCAAAACAAAAAGAATAGAAAAGAGATATAGAAGAAAAAATAAACTACTCTAGAAATAAGTTTTGCACTGACTACAAATCCATCGGTGGATCACAAATACATCCACATACAGAACAGGCTGGTCCATTTTTTTGTGTGTGTACTTGATATTTTATGATGTTGTCTTTTAGACTCCTCAGCAGAAATACTCCATTTCTAATTGTTGCTCTCCAATATATTCTATTCTCTGCCATATCTTATGGAAGCAATTAATATTGCACTTCTTTAGAATGTTTTTGAGATAATCTTTATAATACAGATGTGATCATCTTCTACAAAACCCATGCTCAAATACTCCATAAACACCCTTTGAGGAAGTCTTTCATTGTTTATTTGTTTTATATGTCCACCTCAACGAAGGTGTGATTTTAATATAGTGGATTCAATAGTATTGCAGCCAGCAAGCTGAAGAACAATATTGGTTGATTTTAACATCTTGTTATTGCATTTTTAAAATTTTACAGAACATCCTTGTATGAAACTTCTCTAATAACTTTATGTTGTGCCAATAAAGTATCCAAGTTTCACTTCTATGCAATAAATTAAATAAAATAATAGCTCAATACACAGCTAACTTAGTCACAGTAGTTATTTTGTTCTGATTATTTATTAAGTACACAGTAGAAAGAGAAAGGCTTTTAACCTTTTTCACATGCGCCTTAAACTTTTGTATAATAGCTGAATGATGTAGTTTTTGACTATAAAGGGAACTCAAACCTAAACACAAGATAAGGACTTTATAAAGATAAGAGCAGCAGATTAATATCTTTACGCTCTCAAGTTAAGATGCTTCATATTGGCCTATATAAATAAGACTTTAGGTTAAAGATAAGATGGCCGTTCTTATTTTTGTAAAGTCCCTATCTTGTGTTGAGATTAGCGATGTCCCTCTATAGTCAAAAACTACATCATTTGGCTATTACCCAAACATTTAAAGTGCATGTGAAAAAAGTTAAAAGAAGCAGCAACATATTGGACTCTATGTTGTATTATTTAAACTGGTTTATAGTCTCAAATTGATAACCATTCAAGCTAAAAGTTACTAAGAATTTTTCTTCCTGTCACTGGGTGATAAAAAATTTGAATTTCTTGATCATTAATTAATAAACCCAAGATCTTTGCACATTACATTAAAAACATTCAGTAAATTATCATTTGAATTGGAAAAAATAACATAATCACATTAGCATATAGTAAATCCAGAATCCAAGAAGATGAATTTCTTGTTTTGCTTTTAATTGATTCAAATTAAAAATTCTACTATCAAATCTGTATCATATCTTTATCTCTATTTGACTAACCCACCTATAAGCAATTCTAAAGACCTCTGTCATAAAAAATTGAAAACAATGTTGGAGTAAGTACACATCCTTGTTTAACACCAGTTTTCATTTCAAATGCCTGATTTTCCACTCATCATAATAACACTTCCTCATTCCATTATGTTGCCATAGACCTGCCCTATTAACTGAATCAAATCCCTTGACCAAATCAAATAAAAGCAATATATAAATCACTTCTTTGTTCACGAGACTTTTCTTGCATTTTTGCTAACAATAAAAGTATCTATAATACTTCTTGGTTCTCTAAAATTTTATTGAGTCTCTGATAATCATTCATTTATAAGCATTCTATTCAACAAAAAGCATTCTTAAAATCGAATGGCATAACTTCATTGATCCAGATATTTGTAAAAAAATTTCAATATTTTTGAAGTTAACATATCACTACCATATTTTAAAGCTTCTCCAGGTTTTCATCAGGACCTGCAGCCTTTCTATTTTTAAGATTATATAGAACTCTTGATTTTATTAAGCTGGATATGTTTGTCCAAATCTAAATGAGTAAATAAAATGGATATATCATTAAATGTCATCTCAATTCTTGTATCATTATTCATAAGATGATCAAAATATTCTTTCCATATGTTCAAAATATTATTGTGCTTGTGTTAAATTTGTACAATTGTGATATTGTTTAATCAAGTCCATCATCAAAAAAAGATCTAGAATGATCAATATCAGTTAATGTCTGTATTTTATTTTATTTTTAAGTTTTAATCCACCAATTATTTTAAAATCTTTTTGTCAGTCATTAAACTTCTGCTTTTCTTTTTATTTATTATGAAGTTCCACATTTAATATATTATTTTGCCAAGCATTGAATGCCATATGCTTCTTTTTAATTAAATCACTAATAATAAGATCATTGTCAGAAAACCAGTCGTGATTCTTCTTTTTAGTGAACCCAAGTATAAATTTATTTGTACCCATAACACACTTCTTAAAAGAATTTCATGCTTCTGTAATATGACAGTTGTGAAAATCCAAATTAGCAAATTTAGTTTTCAATTGCTGTTGAAATTTAGTATATATAATAATCTCTTCTAAAGAATGAACGTCTAATTTTTTTATGAATTATAATTGAACTAATATCTATTTTTTAATACAACCATCATTTTAATCTTTGAAAATATTAATCTATGATCTGTCTAACAGTCTGAGCTTTTAAGCACTTGTGTAACATGATCTCTTGTATTCTGACTTCTAACTATAATGTAATCTATTAATTGCATTGTTTTGTCCATGTTTCTTTGTAGAAGTTTTTCTGCCTCAACAAAGTATTTGTGAAAATCAATCCATATGTTGTGCATAAATTCAATAATAACAAAGATTTGAATTTGTAGCTACAATAACCTTACTTCCAATAACTTTTGTCCAAAATCTACTATTTGTACCAAGACGTTCATTAAAATATCCAAAGAAGAAAAATTCTATCTTTTTAATGATATTGCTGTAATCAGTGCTGATGCTAGGCTGATTATCGCCCATCTATAAAATTGAACCCCCCCCCCCCACGCAACAAATTAGCTTAATTTTTTGTCATAATCATGTTGAAAGAATTCACAAGAAAAGCCTAATAATCTTTGAAATGCTAAATTTTGATCATCAAGACATTTTAATATTTCAGTTAATCTTTCCAAAGCATTTGACCAATGTATCTTTTCCATATCATGCATAATTTGGTTTTGACAATTGATTGTATTCTTGCTCTGCAAATTTTTTTCTAATTCTATTTCAAAAAATTATTCATAAGTGCTAGACTAGTTCTATATCTATGTAAAGTTTTAGTTAAATTTCCCCAATCTTTATATCCTTTTATGAGGCTACTAGATTTAGCTTGTGCATAAAGCAATAATTTAACCATATTCTTGTTAGTCTCCCTGTTTTCCATTTTCCTTTTGTAGTATGCATCAATAAGTTTACATCTCTTAGATAGAATAATTTTTTGTTGTGAGAAGACCCATTTGAACTAATGTTACCCATAATCTCGTCTATTTTTGGCCATTTTCCAAGGTCTGTGTCATATAAGTTTATTGAAACTGACAATTGATTCCTTTGATCAATTTGAGGCTCTTTTTTATATAAATGTTGTGTTTGATGTATTTGTTCATTAGTTACAATGTTCATAGATGAGCAGGCAACATTCATAGTAATCTCTAATGAATGGCTTTGATCAGCATCAAAAAAAGTTTTCATTTTTTTTATAAAATTACGAAGAACCCAGACATGTTTTTTAACAAGAGCTTCTTATGCAACTTTATATTTGTGATTTTATGAACCAGATACTTTTTTTGGTATTTTCCTAACACAATCATCCTACCTTTTTTATAAGTATATTGACAAAAAGTCTTTATCCAAATCTTCTACATATCGTACTATCTTTTTCATCCATCTTGTTGCCTGTTTTTTACTCGTAACTGAATTAAATACTATTTTGTCTATTCTCTTATTATCCATAAATTGCAATTTACTGAACATTTTCATTTTGCTTTCTGCATCTCTCATATAAAAACTTGATCATCCCATTTCTCCTTGAATTGCCTCCTTTGCCCCATCCACACATCTACATCTAATGCATGTTTTCCTACTTTTTTTTGTACTTTTTTTAAGTAATCTAACACCCCTTTTCTTACACATAACGCATCGTTACCATATGTTGCCCCTGCCTCTGTCACTCCCTTCCATACAATTCTAGCTACATCATATTTATTATATGAAAACACTGTTAATTTCTTTATCAATCCCTTTCTTTTTGCTTCATTTATCAGTTTTTTCTCTCATTCATCCGAGCAATTTCTCTGACAACTTAAGATGATTCCCAAATAGTTATACCTATTTAACCTTATATCCCCCAATAAAAATTCTTTCTCTTCTCTTTCCCTGTGTATCATCATTACTTTTGATTTTACTTCATTAAATTTAATCCCATTCCACACTTGCACATGTCTTCAGCATAACTTGCATATCTTCCCTTCTTTCTGTGCACCATAACATCATCAGCAAATAAAAGACCTGATAACATATATACTCCCTTGCCATCTATTAATTGTATCTTTACCCTTCTTCCTAGTCTTTCTATTGCTCTCTCAAATATAGTGAGATAGGGTATCCTTGCCTTAGTTCCAACCCACTTTTAACTCTAACTGACCACTATATTTCCTAATTGATACATGTAAGTATTTTCATACAATCTCTTAATAAGATCCATTAAAGCTCTATTCCAAAATTTAGTAAACTTACTGATAATGTATTTCTATAATGCTTTCTCTATACCTATAAAAACCATATATAACTATCTACTTGTATTACTATTCATATCTGTAAGTTTGTGTGACTGCAAATGAAACTTTTCTATACACCTATTCATTTTAAAATCTCCTTGTATTTCTCCCACTCTATTATTTTTTTCCGTCCATTTTTCCACCCTTCTAGCCACCATATATGCAAAAACTTTATATAACACTGACGTTACCACTACCGGTCTATAATTGTTTAACTTTCTATGATCCTCACCCTTTCCCTTTAAATAATAGCCTTATTCAAATATTCCAGCTATCTGGAAATTCTGTGCCATCTTATTAAAACATGATAATAGGTTTAATTTTGCCCTATTTCCTAAATTCATTACCATCTTTGTTGCCTATCCACCTAAACCTCTTGCCTTTCCCCTTTTCAATTTCTTCCCTGCCTCATTCA
The DNA here is from genome assembly GCA_028023455.1 of Epiperipatus broadwayi. NCBI lineage: Eukaryota > Metazoa > Onychophora > Udeonychophora > Euonychophora > Peripatidae > Epiperipatus > Epiperipatus broadwayi. The sequence goes on from JAQFVV010006442.1 coordinate 397,213, forward strand.
ATTCATTTTCTGTAAACTCAATATTTCCGTTACTATATGCTTTTATGTTTGTTATCACTCTGTCTTTCACATCTAACATCTTTTCTATATCTATTACATACTTATTTAAGATTGACTCTAATTCTTTTCTAGAGCTACACTTTTTCCTCATCATTTAGTAACACTATTTCTCTCTCCCCTACATACCTTTTTTAAATATATTTCCAAAAAAAAATTTTCCCATTTTTATTAATATCCAATAATTTACTATTTAATTTCATTCTCTCTATATAATTATCTATTTTAGCTGACTCCTTTTTTAAAAAATATTTTTCCCATTTAATATTAACATCTTTTTCACTTTCTTTGTTTTTAATAGCACATTTATATTCTGTGCATGTTTTTTTCCTCTCTTTTACAATTTTATTAATTCTGAACTTTTCTATTACTTTCATTCTTTTGAACAGTCTCACCTAAAACCCTAGTTGCCACTTTTTCTACTTCATCACACCAATCCTTATATTCATCCCCAACAAACCCTTCCATAATTTCTTTCTACTTTTATTTTATATTATTCTTTTAACTTATTCTTATCATTCATTCTCCATCCACATCTTTATCTATTCTTTCTACTTTTATTAACTATTTTCCATCACATTACTAACCATTTCAATTATAAAGATATTATGATCACTATTACATTCTCTCTTCATTATCAAACACTAATTTTCCGCACTTTATTCATTTCCTCTTTCTCTACTAAAACAATCTACTGTGTGAAATATATTATTTCTAGACCATGTGTATTGTCCCTCATAAATATTTAATAAATTTCCAATGCTCAAATTCATTCTGACAAATTTTTTTCAAAAGCTGTCTAATCTTGTTATTTACTTCATCAATTTCTTCAATATGCCAATTCATATCCATCCATAACCATTATTTTTATCCCCCTTTTTTTGAAACTCTGTATATCCTTAAGTAGGCATTTATATATGCTACTGTTCCATTCCATTATAGTTTGACTATCTCCAGTGACCATACATTATAGCCACCATCCATTCTTGTCTTCCTAACCTTATCTCAAACCACAAATGTTCTTGACACTTAACAGTATTTAAATATTTTTTTGACATAACTCCTACTAACACACCTTTTATACCCTGCCATACCAAATCTTCCAATGTATGTTCTTTTCTTGATGTGTTTTCACTACTGCTAATACTTCAAACTCTTCGTTTTTAACTGCTTTGTTTAATTCCAGCCACTTTTCTGGTCTCCTATCACCTTGCATATTAAATATCTAATTTTAATAATTTATTCTTCTCTTACTACTCTTTTATAAATTCTTTTGACTTTTTCTTCCTATTACATTTGTAATTAACTTGTTTATCATTAGTTTTACATATCCATTTTCTCTCCACATCTACATTTATATCTAAATCAGCTATCCTTTGTTTACTTCTTCCATCCCATCCATTTTTAACCTTCTTTTTGATAATACTATAATTTAAAACTGCCCTATGTATAAGTTTTCCGAACTATATTTTTTATAAATGTTTTACTTCCTTGTTTTGCTAAGTGCAGTCCATCTTTACTAGATAACTCCCTCTTACTAATAAAAAAAACCCCACACATCCACAAACATAACATTATTTTTCTCACATTATTTTTTTCAATCTCTCAGTTATAGAACATGCACTACTCCTTACTCTTCCTTTAATCTTATTCAAATTAGTAGTCGGAAATAATTGTCTGTAAAATTGCCATCTAGTGTCTATTAACAAAGTCAATGTCTATAGTATTGCCATCTAGTGTCTATTAACAAACTTAATGCTTATATAATTTTCTGTGAATGACGATAACTATTAAACATCTAAACTCATTAAAGTTATACTAGTTTTAAATAGAATAGCTAAAACAAATTATCATGGGAATGGCAATCAAAGTAACTTGATGCTATTACAGTGGTTTTACAATGTTTATTGATTTTCATGCTACTTTTTTCCATATTATTATAGTTCACTTTTTTACTTTCTTCAGAAATTTAATAACATTCATATCTGAATATGAAAGATTTTCGCAGTTACGTTGAGCCACGCTTTAACAATGAATAACAATTATAAATATAGTACCCATAGCAGTTTAACAGTTCTGCCAGCACTAGTGAGGACCATATTATGTTACAGTTGTATTTCTGTGATCAATGCTTTGATATTCATCTGTTTAAGCCAGATTAGTCTGTGGTTTTTACAATTAGGGGAAAAAACTAGATGATCATTACTGACCACTTGTACGAGTAGTTGGGCTGGTTATGTATCATCTGTCATTTGTGTAAATAGAAAAAATGTCAAGGTTCTCCTGGCCTAGACTTGAATTTTAGGATGTTGGTATGGCCGAACATGCTGGCCCTGAAATTATTCAAAAATAATTAGTTGGGAGATTATGAGGTTTGATCAAATTAAATTCCACTTGTGGAGTTTGTCACTTCAATGATAATCTGATGAACTTCTGTCACCCTAATTGCTAAACTTTCTTTTTTTGGTAGAGAACATACATATATTTTAAGCATGATGTATTGATATCAATCATCTATTTTATTAAAAACTAGGAAGATACAGATATTTTATTATATACTTAAAAATTTTAGCGAAAACTTCTTTCATCTAAGTAAATTAGTTTGCAATATATATTTTACTTTTAATTAAATGGTTACTAATTGAAAACAGTAGTTAAATTATTTGTTTTGTTGGGGGTGGGGAGTAACAGTGTTAGTAATTAATCTGCACAAGAATGTATTCTGATAAAAATATTTTTGGTGTTATTTATCATTTAAAGTAGTGCTGATTGATTGTTCTTTAAGAAAACTAATAGATGCATGCAGTAATACCTTTATTATATTTAATAAAATCAACCATTGTACGATTTTTTATCTCATGTTTAAACATTACTAGACAGTCACAACCACCTAATAACAAGTACTGATAATTCAAGTTTACAATTAAATGTCTCTGGAATAGGATGCAATATTCTTGAAATCTTATGTCAAAGGTAAGGCAAAATTTATTTTGAAAATGAATTTTTCATTAAGTTGTAATATATCACAAAATAATGCCTTATTTTTTAAAACCAATCTATGTATGAATTAAGTAATTAATGGCCACTAAATGATGGCGCAAAATGATTTTTTAATTATCTTGAACTTTGACAAGAAGACTAAATATATTAATTAAACAAAATATCACAATAACTTTCTTTGTCTCCATGTAACATACACTTTCAAAAATAGTTCACCTTATTCTGGAGATATATAATGTAAGTTAGAATTATCAGTGATCATTAAGTGATAATGTTAAGTCCACATCAGACAAATTTTTGTTCAAGATGTTTATCAAGGAGGATTTTCAATATAAATCTGAAACTGCATACTGAATGAAATAGTTACATCATATTTGGATCTGAAGTTCAAACTATAGACTAAATGAAATAATCTTTTGATGTCTGGTTTGATATTTTTAAAAAGGTGATAAATCTGGAACTTAAAGAGATGGTGATTGCAGAAAATGAAACATTAAATAAATAAAATATTGTGTGTTTCTTTACCTATATTTAAAATATACTTTCATCAACAGTTTGCCCTATTTTAGAAATATCTTAATTCATGCAAATGCATAGGTTGCAGAATTATTAGAATCAGTCTTGACTGAAATTTATATTAGATTTGACAACTTAAAAATAGGAAGTAGTATAATAATCAATATACATACCTATTAGTGGCTTGCTTATACTGAATGTTTCTTATATATGTAAGTAGAGGTGTTTGAATTTAAAATTTTTTAGTTTATATTCATCTTCCAATCCATCTTAAGCAACCGATACATGACCACATACATATATGTGAAAAAGATAAATGATTTCCAATATATATATTTCATGTAAAATCAGCACTCATCGGTTGAGCCAGATCATAATCTCCCACACATATGTACAATCAGTGCTCCATTATTGGTTTTTTAATGAAATGGATGGTTGAAAAGGTGAGAAGATTGAAGCTTATCCAATAGATTTTAAGGAATTGCTATCTTAATATAAACCAAACACTGATGTATAAATGTGTGGGAGATTATGATCTGGCCCAACTGATGAGTGCTGGTTTAGCATGAAATACCTATATTGGAGATCATTTATCTTTTTCGCATGTATGTAGTCATGTGTACTGCTTGCTTGAGATGGAATGGATGAATATAGACTGAAAAATTCTAAGGTCAAATCCCTCTACTTACATTCATATTAATGGTAAGATCTATAAAAAAAGTCAGGTACTCATCTTTTAGCTAAAGATGCCGTTCTATGGCGCGGTTTTCGCGCCAAAACACATAAAAATGCTGTTTCCGCGGCTGACACATTCGAACCCGTGTTTTCTATAATATAACTTTTTTGTTGTGCTACAGAATGCAAGCTGCTATGTCGCGTCGCAGTACAGCATTTATGTCACATAGCAGCAAATACATTTTCCGAATTCGCACAATTTATAAAATAATTACGGCTTGATGAGAGAGTTTGTATTTGAATTGTATTGAAATGTTGTTTTCATTGGATTTTTTTTTATTTTAAACTATTGAAATGTTCAGATTTTTTAAACAATAATTATAAGACTTTTTACAACGTACTGTATTGAACTTTTATTTGGGAAAATGTTAAATATCTATGTTTTTATTGAGTTGCAATTAGGTAACATGTCAAGTAACGTACTGTTAGTAACATTCCATGAGACAAAGAAGATTCTACCATCTGTATATTTTTGAAGTAAAAAAGAGCGGTACGAAAAAAATATCCAGTAAGAAAAGTCCAAATATACAGGTTTTTTTGTAAATTTAATAAAAATCAAATATTATAAACATGTTTAATAAGTAAAGAAGACATTTGTATGTGTTTGCTGTTGTTTAAAAAAGTTTGAGTTTCTTTCTTTTGTCCGAGTACAGTTATGATTTTGAATTTTTTTATTTTATGATTACAAACAACAGAACACAAACCATAAAACTAACCCTAAACCTAACCCTAAATCTAACCGTAACAACTTTTACTTTTATTACGATTATTATTTTTTAGTTAAACAACAAAAAAAGTCGTAACACAAGTAAAAAAATATCAGATAGAAAATTGATAAAAAAAAAGCCATAACACAAGTAAAAAAATATCCGATAGAAAATTGATTAAAAAAAAGCCATAACACAATTTAAAAAGTATACGATATAAAAAACACGAATCAAATTGTAATTTGTTGATTTTATTTTACATTTATTATTATCATTTAAATTGTATACATTAATAAAAAATAATATTTAAAAAAGACAATTTTGTTTTGTTTTTATTTTCGCATTACAAAAAAGCACAGAAAAATTATTAAAATCAACGGCCCGTGAATGTTCATATTTTATAGTTTTAGCGTGAAAACGGCGCCATCCAATGGCATCTTTAGCTATAAGACAAGCACCAAAAGTCATAAGATAAATATAGTTAATCAAATATACTGTATTTATTGCAATCAGGCTATCAAAGGGTCACAGTTGACTGATAGTGGAATACTTTTCAGATATGAAGGTCAACTATGACTAACCAAAGTGCCCAACTAAATATACTCCTATTGCCTTGTAGGATAACATGTTGGTTCAACATCAAAAACTAAGTACTGTTTTCAGTAGTTTGTTTTTGTCTTATTCTTTTCCTGACTTCACAGTGTAGGGTTGATTATGATAAACCTTTTTTGTGTCATCAGTTATTTCCTTATATAAAATTGTTAGAAGATTCAGTGTTTGTGTGACCACATTTCTTTTATTTAACTATATGTGCAGCAAGTTCTCTTTTTCATTTTATTTGATTTCTTTTAGAGCAAGACTTGAAGAATAAAGAAACCAATGACAGGAACAAGCTGACAGTCCATTGTGATCTTTAGTCGAGGCAATACAATCACTAATAATTCAGGTTGGAATTGGATTTGAGATTAGCAGACAAAGATTAAATGTTTAAATTATCAAAAAAAAAAAAAAAAGATTAAATGTTTAGACAGTTTTGGTTTAAGGAGTCCCTGCCTACTACTGAAATGGTGAGATCTAAAATAGATAAAAATGGCTTGTCTTACACAATCTGGTTAGGTTGACATGCCTGGCAGATTATACTCATTAAAGCAATAATTTACAACCTTTTGTGGTCATGCCCCACCTAAGTATGTCTAAAATCCTGATGTCACACACCACCATGACATATAATTTTTATTATTCAAAAAGTGAACTTCTATTCACATAGAGGAAGCCTAAAAGACCATTAACAAAAGGACAGTTGAAGTATAATGGAGTTTTAAGTCACTTAACTTTCCCCAAGTAACAATGGAGAGGTAAGGAGAAAAGATTATCTAAATAGAAATTCACTGAGATGATGTGGAAAGAGAAAAAATTAAAAAATATTCTTAATTTAATTTATGAATGATAAGAGAACAATTAATTGGTTTTCAAATTCACTGTTAATAATTCATTCTTGAATTTCCCCCAAATCTGCCCCTTTGTGGAGTGTGTGCCCACATTCAGAACTACTGCATTAAAGTAGTAGAGATAATAGTATTATCAACAGTAAGGGCCAAGCAAAAGGAAATAGTAATACTAAAAATATTATAAATCTAATGTTTTTCTAAATATAGATGCATGGAATGCACAAATTTTATTTGATACAAACCCTTCATGAAGTGAATAGAAAACAGCACTTGTAACTAAGAAGCTATCAAGATTTCAGATCAATATAGGTATTGTTAGGAAAGAACTTTAATAGAACAGATATACGGCTACAAGTTATTTTAGAAATAAACATATCGATTAATGAATGGAGGATGCATGGTATCAGATTTGTTGCAAAGTCAAATTTAGTATCTTCTATTTTCAGGATTCATCAATGAATTAAGGTAGGGCATATAATACTAAATTGTTCAAGCACTTTACTACTGTTACACAATGCTTTATTTACCACTCTTTCTTACAATTTCGATTGCCCCAGCAATCTTCTTCAGAACTTTATATCTCCTAACCTCAAATGTTACAATCAATGTAACAGTTGAGACTAGGAGATATAATGTTCTGAAGAAGATTCCTGGGACAATCAAAACTGTAAATTGTAAGAATATTTGGTTGTAACAGTTGAGGTTAAGAGATATAAAGTTCTGAAGAAGATTGCTGGGGCAATCGAAACTGTAAGAAAGGGTGGTAAATAAAACATTGTATAACAGTAGTAAAGTGCTTGGACAATTTAGTATTATATGATATACATTTGGTGATGCAATAAGAAAGAGTAGTTATACTTTCTTGAAGAATTAAGGAAGGATTAGTGATATCAAAACCTAATTTGCATAATGGTTATTTTATTAGTGTATATGCTCAAAGTTAGATTCAGAAAATAGAATTCAGAGAAGAAAGTTTTATTTTTAGTTGTACAGCATTATTACAGCAATACCATTAAAAAGTTTTTTTTTTTTTTCTTGAAGACTTTAATGCATGTGTCAATGCAAATAGACTCACCAAAAAGTTGTTGGAACTATATTGCTACTGTAAATTCAAAAGGTCTGCTGATTTTAATTTTTTTGCACATCAGATAGATTGACTATCACAACACTTTGTGAAGGCAGAAAAATACTATAAATGTGGATGCATCCATACTCAAAACAGTGGTCCTTAATCGATTATTTTGCAATCAGAAATCACAATATAATAAAAGTTCATATTATCCAAGCACTTATAAGTCACAGATTACTATGTTCTAAGATTAAAATGATAGTTACATTAAAAAATAGATTTTATTCCAGCTATATTTGCAATAAAATGGATGATCAATCTTTAGAAGTATATACTATCCTTGCTAACTTTCAATAGCTAATAAACACTAAAATTGCTAATTTGGACTTTCATGATTATATTACTGAGGAATGGAACTCTTATAGAATGAATTATAGATACAAATGAATATATCATGTCTAGTTTTTTGATAATCTTATTATTAATGATTTGTTTAAAAGGAATTTTGTAATTTTCTATTTAACATAATAATAAAATTGAATGCGAAGTTTCATAGTCAATATAGAGATTTAAAAGTAGAGGTTTAGTGACTGATAAACAAATTTAAAATAATATTCGTAGATTAAAACTTTAAAGGAAATAGTCATTCATTGTTCATAGCCATTTTATCTATGTGGAAGTTTACTAATGGAACTCTATTATATAATGGCAATCACATTTTGAGCAGATGAAAGAGGCATCTTGATTATCTTTTGAATAATGATACAAGAAATGAACTGATGACTTTGAATAATATATCCAATTTCTCTACTCATCAATATTTAGACAAAGATATTCATATTGATGAAGACTGTAGGTGCTGATAAGATACTTGGGAAGGTTTAAAATATAATGACTTATTAATTTCAAAACTATTGGAAATGTTTAGATTATATGAACTCATAAAATTGCTGCTGCCTCATTTTAAGGTATTAGATTGCAGTAATTATTATGGAAATTGTTATTCACTACATCAAATATACTTTTATGGATTTTTGTTAAAAAGACTGCTTCCAGTCATAGTTAAATGGTTACCAGCAAACTGTTAACATGGTACAATGTGCATTCAGAGAAGGAATTAAAAATTGTTGAAATAAATAAATAAATATATAAAATAATTATATTTTATTAATAATTAGGAAATCTATTCTTTTAACTACCCAGAGAAAAAAAAAATATATATGTGTAATTAAAAAGGTAGAGATTAAAAATCAATTTAATTATCTACAATAAGTAAAGGAAGGAATATCCTATCTATTACGACAAATCTTCTTTTAATTAAAGATGGCCGATCAGAATGTCAGATCGTAATAGGGGTAATTAGAAGAGAAATTTAGGTCTAATCTTATAAAGAAAAAAATGTATAAATAAAGTATTTTTTAAACCAAATATTTTTCTTGTAAAGTACACATTTTATTCTGTTGTTAAGAGTATGTTATTATAGAGCCAGAAATATGTACTATATTTAAAAAAAACAGAAAAATTATTAGTTTATGTTGTAAATGATTTAAAAATAAATTAAAAGAAAATACATATTAAAATAACAATTGTGTGGGATTAAATATTCATAAGAATGAAGACAGAAAAGATATTACAAGATGCATGCACAGGTGAATGGCAAGAGGATATAAAATGATCTGGGACTTTTAAAAATAGTCGGTCTGATTTTTACCATGTGGAAGCTCCTAACTACATTGGAGAAATGATCTGGATGTGTTGCTAGATCTCATATACATCCGTTGATGCCTTCTGCGCCCTACTGCTGAAAATGTGCTTTGAATCCAGCTACGCGAGGGTCCAAGAAAGTTTATAACTGAACCAATTTACTTAAGAAATCGTGGACATGGTAATGGTAAATAAAGATGGCCATGGTAACATTACAAACTGTTATCTTATTAGGAAAAGTCTACAATAAGATTTAATAAATATAAAAGCTTTTTTTTAATTTAAGTCTTAATTCTTGACAATATATATATATATATATTGCCAATGAACAAACTAAAACTTAATAATGAACTTTCAACAAAGAACTTTATTATTTCCACTAATACAAGAAAATAGTGTAATATTCTGAATATGTATTATTTGTATTAATTTCTGCTAATAATCATGATACTTTGGTATTATTTTTGTTATGACATATTATTCCAGTGTTGTATTATTCTAAGTTTGTGATATGATTAAAATAACATCTCCAAGGGATGTGTGGCCAAAATTAATTGATAAAATTTATCTGCAGATCTCATGGAGGCGTTATTTTAAACATATTGCAAACTTAGAATAATACATCCAAGCTATCCTTCCCCACAACAGCTTAACATGTTACTTTCAAATCTAAAAAAACACATCTTATTTTCAATGATGGAGAGATATATTCATTATGAAAAAGAACTCTGAAACATTTTTTAAATACTAAACTGTAACATTAAGTTTTAGCTTTGCATTACTATATTTTAGATATTTTTAAAATATATATATATAAAGTTTTAGCAAAACAAACAAACATAAATATAAAAAGTTGTAGCTATAAATGTCTTTTTAAATATAAAACTTTATTACTTACGAATGATGTGAGAGATGTATTATATTATGGAGGGAAAAAATCACTGTGGCGGACTGAACAGAGATCAGCATCTTTTACAACTTGATGATATGGATATATGTGAAAAGTTGGTAATATGTATATATTTGACATGGATTAGTCATTCCAGGATTCTTGGATGACATGACATCATAAACAGAAACTTTGAATAATTATTACCAGATACAAACATCAAAGGTATAATTGAATGTAATATGTGTTATTATTATATAAGAAGTATGTAAGCAGGTCAATAGATTGCAACTTTATTATTTTGTTATTTATTTCATTAAATGTTATTTTAAAATTAGAATTCAGCAATCTTTGTAATTCTTTATTTACTTCTAGGAAAGAATGTTAATACTTAATTAGTTTGCTTAGGGAAAGAGTCCCCAAAAAGAAATAATAATGAATTAACTAACATCGAGGCAGTGTGCTCAGTGGACCTTTTCAATGACACTGGAATCTGAAAAATATACTAGACCAAATAATAGTAAATTTGCATTTCTAGAATATTAGATATTACCATTCGAGGTTTGGATGACCAGGAAAGATAATCATGGTTTCCAAATAATTCATTAACTAACTATTTATTTGAGATCACGATTTGATCATTCTAAAATTATTAACCATATATATTGTAACCTTCTAGATAGGCACCAGAAAACAATTGTGATTAAATAGCACTGTATCGATAACAGCTGATTGCATCTAACTAAAAAAAAATGAAATAACCTGAAATTAAAAAAAAATTTTTTAATAATCTAAAGCTCTGTTTAAAAAGCACTTGCAGATATTATTTGAAAGTTTTGAAATAGTTAGTATTTTTCTTTTGGTGAATAATTTAATGATAGAAAGGGGCTGGCCTGTCACAGAAATTGTTAGTGTATAGTTTACAGTGATCCAAGTTTGCCTTATTTGTCTGTAAGACAGTGTTGATATTTATTTTGGTGATTTTCTAAGTGCAGTATATTTTATTTTGGTGATTTTCTAAGTGCAGTATATTTGATTCATAGTCATAGAAACTTATATTTTGGCCAGATTGGTTTGGTATATGTAGCGCAGCATATGTATATGCATGTGTATCTGCCATATTTCAACTTCATTTTCCATTCATGTACTTCATTAAACTACCAAATATCATGTTTTACAGTAAAATATTTAATTTCATAACTAATAGCTTGGATAACCAGTTTAAACACATTTTAAATGAATTAATAGATCAATGGACCAGTGAATTGTTCAATAGGCAAATACACTATCAATTACTTTATTTGCTAAAATAATTATTTTTTTGTTACTTTAGAAACGCAGAATATTTTATTATTGGTTCAATTTAATTAATGTTTTTTTTTTTATAAGACAAAATTTTTTTTCTTTCTTTTCTTTTTTAAGACAGAAAAGCTTATTGCATATTTACAGCTAATTATCTCAGTACAGGAGGAGGAGTAACCTTTGTTTCTAGAGTTAAACTTTTGAGTGATCTTGGATTGGTGGAAGAACTATATGGTTAAGGGATAATCAGATATAAAAGAGGGATATTTTACAAAAAAAAGTTGGCTTTTCTTATTACAACAAGTCTCTCAACACAAAGGGTTTTTATTACAATTTTCTTTCTACAAATTGGTCCTTCCATAAATCAAACTCAAAAGTGCAAACTTCTATCAGTGTTCGGGATGAAAATAGTTAAGAAATTTTTCTTGGAAGGTAAAGATTAAAATGGAAATGTAAACAACTATAGAAATTAAGGTACATCTTCTCTATACTTCTAATTGACTAATTTAGATTTAAAATCATCATTTGGGATGCATATGTATATCCATATTATAAAATTTGCTTTGCCTATATTTAATCTCTAATTTTAAAGAAACAATTGAAATGTGTATCTATATTTCAAATTTGATTTGCCTAATTTTAATCTCTAATGTTAAAGAAATAACTGGAATGTGTTAATGTTGCTATTATTCTGAAAATTTTATGCTCAACTTTTTATGAAACATTTCAAAGACTCTGTATTAATAATTTCTACTAGGTATAAAGGAGTAGTTTAAATGCAAGGATATGTGCAGATAACTTATTATAACATGCTTTATTATTATTATTGACAAGAAATATACTTAACCATTCATCTCTAGAATTAAGGAACAAAATGTGTGACACATATAATTAAGCATTAACATATCTCTAAATGTGCTTATAACTGAATGAGTGTAAGAGCATGAAACTGGATGTAAATATTTCATTTTATTCTTCTCGTTTGCATTTGATCTTATTAAAATATATTACCAATAAACTTGCATAGACTTAAGTGGACATTATGAATTAATCAGCTACATGCCTGATGGATGACTTTGATAATTTAGCACAAATGCCTTAATAAGTGTAATGAATTAAACCATAAATTATTACTAAAACATATACAGTAATATTTATTTGCCGCTATTAAATGTTTCATGTAATATTGCCAGCAGTTTCATTAGCTATTGCTAAGAACTTTGAAATGTTCTTTAATTGGATCCAATATGTATTATTTGCCCTGCAGGAAATTGTTATATGTTTACCAATATCTATTGTTATACAAATGATCATCATCATTTTCATGCATGACCAAGATGTGTTATCTACAGACTGTGTAAATGAACTCTTATGTTCCAGCTAAAAAAAAAGATTTAATTATTATTATTTTTGTTAGCATTTGATAGATAGGTAGACCAATTATTTGTCTTATATTTTTTTATTATTATTTAATTACTATTTCCTTCTTCAAGAACGTCTCAGAAAAGTATAATATGGAGAAATATATTGGGTAATTAGTTATTATTTTAATATAATTTTATTGTATACACATATTTCTATATGTGTATGTTGACAATAAAAGTATGTTTGCTATTGGGAAACTAACAGCTAATTTTAAGAAGGGGTAATTGCATAAGAATTATTATTTTATCTTTGCGTTTCCAGAAATTATGAGGTCCATTTCTTAATAATTATTTTGCTTCAAATTTGAAAGATTTGTAGTTTGTCACAAATCAAGTTTTTTATTTCAATTTGTCAGTTAATATTCAACACATAAAAATGTTGTTTTACCTTTGCTTTGCTAGAATGATGTTTACTTAGCAGTAACTATTATACTTATCGAATGTGACTTAGCAGTAACTATTATACTTATCGAATGTGATTTGAATTATTTATGCATGTATACTGGTCTGTTGTTTAATCCATATACATAATTGTTGAATTAAAAGTAGAATGACTTACTTTCAAATTGGTTGCAGATAATGTGATGTCTCATAAGAACCAGAAGGATTCGGGATTTATTTAAGAGTGAATTTATTATTTTTATGCTTAGATTGAAATGTATTTTGTGACTATAGAAAACGAAAGTGTTTATGATATATTGTATTATAGGGATTGAGAGAACTCTCCCTCAGTTTATTGAAATATTCATCAAGTGGATTATATTTTTTAGATTAAGTAATTGTGTTATGATGATTGTAGTATGTGAAGTAAAGTATATTTCCCTTGTTTTTCGGTGATGAGACAAAATCCATACCAGTATTTAAGTCTCAGAATTAAGCTAGGGAGTCACTGTTTTGTTATTTAAATGATTAGAGTTAAGAAAGTCTTCTTGTCCCTCATGTATCCATGTGGAATGTTTTTTCACCATTTATTCATAGCCAATAGAATATAGTTTGCTGTTAAAAAAGAAAATAAAGGTAGAATTGATTTCTTTCACAAAACATCTGAAGTAGAATTAGTGTTAAAACTTGGATGGCCATGACATCATGCTATGCTAATTATTTTATAATACATAGCACAATTCAGATGCATGCATAAAATATCATTAATTCTGAGGGTATGAAGAAAATCTATCATAATTTGTAAGCATTAAATCAATATTTCAAATCCTATTATACTAATTATTTTAAGTTTATATCATCAATTCTCAGAATGATTCATCCTCATTTTGAATGAGCCAACAAAAGGAAAGAAAGTATAGCTAATTAATAGAATTATTTAATTGATTTATGAAGAATAGCTTGAGCTCTCACTCATATATTTAAACTCATATTATATTTTGATGTTTAACTATCCCAGTGTTGATTTAGTTAGCAGAATGTTGGAGTTAGCTAATAGCATGTGTATTTTAAATAAAAATACTAAAAAGTTTAGTTTCGTATTTTACTATTTTAGTGCCTGTTTCTTTTCTCATAAGCATATCAGAACTGACTGATAGCTCATGTATACTTTAAATAAAATACCAAGAAGTTTAGTTTCATATTTTTCTATTTTAGTACTAGTGTTTAAATGTTTCTTTTCCATAAGTATATCAGCATTGACTGATAATTGGTGTATTTTTGAAATAAAAAATAAAAAAAATCATTTTATATTTAATTATCCTAGTGTAGTGTTTATAATATTTCTTTTCATAAGCTTATCAGAATTGACTGAAAGCTGGTATATGTTGGAATAAAATACCAGAAAGTTTATTTTAACATTATTATTCTCATGTAGACTATTCAATCATTGATGTTGGAATTATCCAAAACATGTACATGTGTAAATTAGAAATGCAAAATGTTTATTTAGTTATATCTTGTAATAAATGTTTTATTTATTTAAAAACGTTGTTCAGAGTTATTCTTTGGCATGCATTCGTGTTCTATGTTTCCACACATGCACACACACATATCCAATATATGATTGCACTATTCCATAAATTTAATGATGAATATGTTCAGATCTGATGATGTTGTCTCTTGATCCAAACACTATATAAAATGCTTAACTAATTAATGATTCTCTGGAAATTTTTAGTATTCAGTTCTTTAGATGATGAATTAAAATCAAAATGCACCCTATTTCTTTCATTGTCTAACTACTATATTTATTATAATGCTTAATTTGTGTCATTACTTTTATGATGGTAATTAATAGTTATTGTAAAGTATGGATTTAAAATTAAGCTATATAGTAAATTCCCTGAGATATATCCTTATTATTTTAGATTAGACATTAATTTAGTTATTTTAAATCCTATACCATAAAGATTAAGTAGTGCTATATTTTGTATTTAATTTTGACTTACCATACAGTAGGGTTAGTTAGCACTGCATCTTTATTTTATTAATTTAATTCTGTCACACAGTAAAGGTTGTTTGATGCATTTAGGTGGAGGAGATGAGGTTAAACTATAACTTGTAAATTTGAATGGTAGAACTTTACCAATTTCAATTATTTATTTATTTTAAAACAATAGATATTTTACTCCTATTAATTCATAATGTTTCCTCCTATGTTTAGTATGCATTTGCACCTTATAGATCTATGTAGCCCCCATTGAGCTAAGAACAGCATTGTAAGAGTCTCAATAATAATCCAAAGCAAGATCAGAGTAGTAGTTTATTCTAATATTAAATGTAGGATAGGTGTTGGAGAGGGTTACAATATATACTATAATGGTAAATAATATAAATATATGTAGTTTGATATATATAGGTTAAAATCCCAAAGGACTCAGGTACATAGGGTTAAAATATACCTATCCAGTTCACCAGAGACTAACTGTGGTTTTAGAGAACCAAGAAGCACTGAATATATTACTTTTATTGACTTTGTTAAAGCAATCGACAAGTCTTATAGCATTGTTTGAAATTGGGTGGTTGTAAATAAAAGTTTATTTTCATCATATAGCTTCTACATGATAGAATGAGGAAGTGTTGGAGTGGAAACTATGAGGCATTTAAAATGAACATTTGTTTCAAACAATGATATACATTTGCTCCAACTTTGTTTTTGGTTTTTATTACTATTGTCTTTAGAACTGTTTACTAATGGCTTGACAAATTGGGATCAAGATGAAGTACAGATTTGAAAATGAGATTTTTAGTTTGAATTATTTAAAACAAATATATAAGCATCATCTTCTGGGCTTCTGGATTTATATGGTGATAAATGTGTTATCCATGTCCATTCAAAAGATGATTTACATAATATTTCTAATGCAACATATAAAAACTAGTTTAGTGATTAATATTAAAAAAAAATCAAATCCTTTATCAGCCAATAATAAAAGGAAAATCTTTAGCAATTTGGATGTTATCAACAATGTAAACCAATTTCAATACCTTGGTAGTTTTATGAGTAGAAAGATGGGGCTTAGATATTGAAGTACAATACAGATTCCAATGTACTGTTGCTGCTTTTAATAAGTTAAAGGACAAATAACTACTGCAACTAAATTAGCTGTATATAGAGCTATGGAAGTGAGACATGGACAACTTACCATACAACATAATGGCATTAAAAGAAAATTATTTAAGGATATTCTGTAAAATTCTAAAAAATACAATGGCAAGATTATAAAGTCAATCAATATATTTCTGAACCTGCTCTATAGAATACTATAGAGTTCGCTAATATAAAATCATATCTTTCTTAGATCAGACATATGAAAAAAATTAACAAGACTTTGTAAAAGATTGGGAGTGGTTGACTTGATGACATTATTAAGATTATATCAAAATCATTCTAAGGAGATGCAAGGACTTTTTTTTTTTTTCATTAGGAAGATATGGCAGAGAATAGAATATGTCGGAGAACTACAGTTAGAGTGCTGAAATATTTCAGAAAGAAAAGATTGCTATTGAAGTTAAAAAATCATGGCAAAATACCAAGTAAATAGAATAATGGACTTGTGGATCACTGGTTTGTATAGTCATCACGAGTTTAACTCATCTCTATTATATATATATTTCTCTATTTTGGGATTGGAATCGTCATATTTGTTTGTGAATTTATGCTGTTGTTGATAATAACTAAAAAACGTTTTCATTTATAATAGAAATTATTTAATTTTTAAACGAAAAAGTAGTGAATCTTTGACCAATTTCTAGATAAAATGATTATTATAGTTAAAACAAAGAAATTTATTTTTTTAAAGAAATATCATATGTTTAATTTCCCATCATTATTTTGAAGCCTTGATTGATTTAATGAAGTGATAAACTAACAGATTCTGGAATGTAAGAGCTTTGGAATAATTCCAGTTGTGGATTAATGAAAAGTTTTAAAAACATTGTAATAAAAAAAAATTTCTTTTACGAGATTAAGAAATCACACATACAAATATATTGGTATTTGAAAAAATATATACTAAGTTCTCATTAGTTTAGAATGTGGCTAATCATAGTATATCTTTTCCTTCTGCCATTAGTTTAGAATGTAACTAATTATATACATCTTTTCGTTGTTATTGTTATTTAAATCAAAACTTAATAAAAACTAACGATTGTAAAAAAAACAAAAAAAACTACAAAACGGAATGAATTCAGTACATATATTTATAAAACTATAACAAAAAAAAAAAAAATAACTGAATTATTAAAAATAATTCATACTACCAAAAAAAAAACTTCCTCAATTCATCAGCAAAATTCCAACAGCTGTTTTGCTTCTAATATATATATATATTTGAGAAGAATAAACTTTCTTAACGCCGATATTGATGAAATAAAATTTTAAGCTAGTGGAATAGTACTGACCTCTGATGGCTAGTAAAAAAACTAATAATTTCATTTTGTAGTAGGGAACTTTCATTAATTTGTAATTTTTAATTATTGCATATAACACCAGGTATGAAAAAAAAAACAATAGAATATTAAGTGATTTTAAATATAGTGCTAAATAAATTAATTTGGAGATAGATAAGACATTACAAAATTTATCAAAGGATATTATAGACCAGGCTTTGAAGGTGAAACAATATGACTAATAATAATATGGTACAGCATTTCAAAAAATAGGATAATGGAACTTCACATTCATACCACTAATAATTTTTTTTATATAATCTTCAAACGTTCAGGCATTTTTAAGTCCACCTATGGAAACTAAAATATCTTAATCCTAAGGCTGTTGGGCGGCATAGTAATTCTGTAATATAATATACCATTGTTCTACTTTCCATAATACACAATTTTTCTTCAATTATGTTCATATTTTTATTTTATCTGTAATTACATTTTGTAAACAAATCTCAAAAAAATTTACTTCTTTTCATTTTAACACAATGCTTTTTATAAAATGTCTGACTGACTAGCAATCTTCTTCAGAACTACAAAATATAATTATAATGTGTAAAGAAGATTGCTAGACATTCAAAGTTGGTTGACAATATTAAAGTATTATGAAAATCACAAACAAGTAAATTTTTTAAGACGTTTAATATAAGTAATAGAAAAAGAAAGGTCTGTTTTTCTCATTAATCTAGAGTTCATCGTAAGACATTTTTCCTCATATAGAAGGATGTTGTCCTCAAGATTTAATGTTGGAAAATTATCTCATTTTGTTTGTACATGGGAGTTTTATAATCCTGCATCAGCACTATATTTCAAAAGATGTTTGATTTCCTTTCACATCTTACATATATATATACTATCCACTTGTAAGCGAATATGGTCATTTCATCTCCAAGATTAAAAAAAAAGAAATTCTAAAAATGAGTTTTGCAATGTCTATATAAACTAAGCTATGAATGGTCCATTTTTCTGTTTGTTTGATATTTTGCAATGTTGTCTTTTAATTTCTTCAATAGAAAATCTTTCTGAAATACTTCGACATCATGTCTAATTATAGTTCTCCAATGCATTCTATTCTCAGCCACATATTCCCAATGGAAACAATTATCTTTGGATATAATCCTTATAACATAAATATTACCAAATTCACCACACCCTTTATTTTGCTGTAATATCTTATATAAATGCAATTTATCCACTACTGTAAATACTTTTTAACAAAAAGCTTTTGTTGCACCTATATGCATACATAATCTTATGTTTCGACTGTCCCACAGTCTTCTTCAGAACAATAACCAACATAAAATAAAATACATAACTATATAAATAATACCATAAAAATATAAACAATAAAATAATAAATAAATAAACATAAAATATAACAAAATATAATAAAATTAAAATTATATGGAAATAAAATTATTAAGTATTTTATTAAGGTGGAGCTAATAAAACTAAAGCTGAAGTTTATAAAAATTAGAAGTAATTAGATTATTAAAGAAATAATAAAAATAATATATTTAAATTAATAGTTGGTCATGAATATGTATGTATTCAGTCAGGAATACAATCTATAATTTAGATTTATTATATATTTATATTGTATATTTTATTTTATATTAACTGGATTATTTTATTTGGGTCTGATTATATTTATTTCAGTTTATTATGTTTTTTTATTATTTATTTTATTAATTTTATTGTTTAAATTTTTATGGTATTATTTATATAGTTATGTATTTTATTTTATGCTGTTCATTATATCATAGTTCTGAAGAAGACTGCATGACAATCGAAACGTAAGATTGTGTATGCACATAGGTATAATAAAAGCTTTTTGCTAAAACATGTTCAAAGTAGTGGATAAATTGCCTTATAACATAAATGAAATCTACCTCTCCACAATCAATTTCACCATAAAATGTCTTTTTGGAAAGTCTCTTGCATTGTTCATTCGCTTTCACATCCAGAAAGTTTAAGAACATATTGATTGGTTTTATGATCTTACCATGGTATTTTTAAAATATTATGGAGCATCCTTAAATAAAACTTTTCTAATGACTTTATATTGTGTCAATAGATGTCTAAGTCTCATTTCCATATAATAAATTAATGCATCTTAATTACATATATATCTACTCTGATGAAACTTTTAAATTATAGAACCTTTTTAGACACAATATTCTAACACTATATTCTTATTATACTTTTTTTCTTATATAATTAAAGTTCTTAAATAGCAAATAGAAAATCTAGTCATATCATTTCTTTTCTGATCATTTAATATTTTCGACCTAATATATTTTTATAACTTTTTATTAACCTTTATGTCAAATCTTGACTTTAGATGCCTATTCATTTCTGTAATGAGTGCCATATTTTTTTTTTTTTAATAAGCTGATTATCTGCAAAGTGTGTAGTAATTTTTTACCATCACTATTTCTTGTGGAATTTTTTGACTACCCAATGGCCTAGAAGAGAACTTAGAGCTGAAGGTCAAATCTGAATTACAAACATAAATAAAAATACTAATTGCTTTTAAATGCTTATCACATGACTGAGGAATTAGTCATATGATTTCAGATGTGTATGTATTTAAGAGAAGGTATAACTTAGCTTCTAGTTTTTTAAATTAAAGCTATAACTGATGTATAATGTTTGTGTAAGTTAGTATATTCCTACTGATTCCATAATCAAGCTTAAGTCATGATATCTTTCCCTTTAAAATTCACAAATTCACTAATGTTTTTCAGGTTTGTTTTTATAGTGACAAACTCTCCATACTGTAGTGCTATCCAATGCAAGTCATAGTAATCAATGGATGCAAGAAGATTTGTGCATAAAATCCCTATTTAGTGCCTGTTTATTCATCCAGTATTCCCAGACTAGTTTCTATCTGGTGGATTTCATCAGTGAGGAGCCTTGGATCTGAGAGTACTAGTGTATGGAGAATCTGTCACTATTTTATCAGCTTATGTAAGCATGGAAAGTGGTGATCATATGATGTTTAGTGCTTTAAATTTGTTTTTTCTAATGCAAATAAATTTTCAGGAATAAATTCTCAATTTTTTTTATTTGTTGATAGATGTTTGTTAGGATTTTTTATGTATCCATTATTATAAGTTTTTCATATAAAGGTAAAATAATAGGACAAAGACCTCTACGATGTATCTTTCCAGATATTGCTTATCGTGTTATGCCAACTAGGTGGTAAACATTTCCATCTTTGTTTTATTTCTATCTAAGAATAGTTAGATGCCTTATTCTTTCATTATTTATTTTTGTTGATGTCTTAAAATATGTAATTTTAAAATAATAGCAAATTGTATTAGATATTTGTTTAAAAATATATATTATATAGGATTCGCTATTATTTATGGTTTTTAGATATCCATAAGAGAGTTTGAAATCAAATAGATCAGTTAAGGTGGCCATATTGCAATCAAAAACTTTGTGAAAGAGGGAGTAATAATACACAACTAGTTTTTGTTCTAAAGTGATGTTCAGTATATATATATCAGGGATGAAGTGTCCATATATTGAATGGAATGAGTGCTTCCATAGAAAAATTCACTTAAACTTTCAAAAGCTTTAATTAAAATTCAATTTAAAAAATTCACTTTCAATTTTTTACCAACAATTGAATTGTTTTTATATACACAGAGAATGAATTTGACTAACACATTCTCATTGATTTTAAGAAGTTCAAACAATGCTAAGATCTAATTTACAGTTAAAACTTTTAAGAATGTTAAAAGGATTTGGAAGATAAAAATATATTGATAATATATTCTCTGATTTACAGATAAGAGAGTTTCAGATTTTTCTAGATATGTGTATATATATATATATTAGGCACTATTACATAAAAATTGTTGTGGCAAGTGAAATAAAAATAATAAAAAAAAGAAGTATGCTTCCGTTCCTAAAAAAATCATGCTTCATCATTGATATATATATATAATGTTTTACTGCTTGGGAATTCGTAAGACATATGAGTAGAGGAAGTGATAAAGTTGAGAACAATCCATGGATCTTAAACATCGGAGTCTGCATGCTTCTACTGCATCAAATCACATAGGGAAACATCTATTTAATAAGAATAAGAGTTTATTCTTTGTCATTCTGATCTCTTTTTTTTTTTGCTTCTGGAGTAATTGCTATACTTATTTATTTTATAAGTTCCTGTCAGTGGTAATTTCAAAAAAATAATTCATAATTGCATTCTATTATTTTATTATTATGAACACACTTGTCTAGTCATAGAGTAATCACTGTAGCCATCTCGAGGAATAAAATGGTGCTAACTAAAATTTAAGCTGTGAAGTATTTATGTATTTAATAAAAAGGTGCTTAATTTTTTTTACTTATATATAAATAGTTACTTTATTATATGCAAATAACTAAAGTATTTTTAATAAAATAATCTGGCTTCATTCCGCAGAGTTCATAAAAAGTTATAATGCTAGATGAACCAGAACTGGAATCGATCATGAAGACCTCATGTTCCAGAGTCTGATCCTTCACCATTGTACCAAACAGTATGGTAATAATATCTAACAGTAATATTATGTCCAGATATGAAGTCTCAGATAATCGCATACTAATATAAATATAAACATTTTGTTATTAAATTGAAAAATATTTTAAGCTGATGTATGAAATTAAGTAAAATAAATACACTTTTCTAAATAATTTTAAACAATATTTATTTTAAAAGTTATTAAATTTCATAAAGTAAAATTAAATATAAAAGTAAACCATGGATTAAGTAGATATAAGATTACTCCCCCCCCCCGCAGTAGACATTATAGTCATATTTTTATGTTGTTTTTACAATAATCACATCGATTTTTATCTTACTAATCCAGATTAATTCAAATGTCTTGATACTTATTTATCGACCAATATAATAAGATGTCTAAGTTGGACATGTCATGGGTCATCTTCTTGTAAGAAAATCCTAAATCTCTTTAGGACTTAAAAAAATATTCAGAAGGACTTGAGTCCTATATCTTGCAGTATGGAAATAACAAGTTCATATATCATGGAAATAACTGGCATTTTGAATGAAGTTTTAAAAGAAACCAAAATTATCATTTTTTTAAATCAATCAATTTTGACATGATTTCATAAAATTTATTTTTGTAACTAGGTAAATCTGTAAATAAATAAATTTAAAAAAAGCAATAGCAATCGTTGGCATTGTATAAATTTGCAAACTATTTCAAAAATCCTCGCTAATAACAAATAGCTGCTGATATTTTAAAAGATATACATTTATATTTAAAATTAATCTTACAATAAAATAAGTATAGGTTAAGTGCTTTATAAAGGAAAAAGATGTAATTTATACATTTAAATTTTTTCTTTGACATGTAATAAATACTAAATTAGAAAATAAAAAAACTTCAACTAAGAAAAAAAAAAAAAAGTGCCGAAACCCGGGATCGAACCAGGGACCTTTAGATCTTCAGTCTAACGCTCTCCCAACTGAGCTATTTCGGCTGTGATGAAAACAGAGGGAAAAAATTTATTATGACAGAAATATTCGTCTTTTATAAATTTGACGATTATTTTTTAAAGTATTTTCAAAAATTATATTTATTTGAGATTTATTTCTAAAAATCACTTCATCGTTCAATATTTGAAATTGATATTAATTACTTTATAAAAACAAATGTAAAGGGTTAGCAATTAAAATCATGGTAGTCAAAATTGAAAACGTTATTCTCCTAAAGTTATGCAGACAAGGAAACCTTACTTAGTGTAGCATTTTATTGAAACAAAAAAAAACTCAATCTCTCTTCTTTAAGAACATAATGTAGCCACATTTTGTAAATCTTACATGAAATTAACGTTAAATATTTTTAAATTAATGTATTTATTTGTTTGTTTTTAAACGTTAAAATTATAACATCAAGTAAATCTCAATTGCCAATCTTTTTTTTTTTATTAATTATTGTCCCATAAAAAAAAATTATGTATTTGTTAAAATTATAATGGCGTGCAACAAAACTTAATTTTATTTTTTTATTCATTAACTAAAAAAAAAAAACGTCACTGAACTATAAATTACTACTTCAATAGATTATTACTACATTTGAAATTACTGTATCCATTTATTTAATGTAACCGTTTTCACAATTTATTTTTAATAATGAATGCTTTTCATCTTGAAATAATTTTTACCGGTTATAAAAAAAATCATAAGTTACTTAAAATAAAAATGCACAGTTTAATATTTGAAACGCAAATATTAATTCAAACTACTCCGTCTTTGTAAAAAAAAAAAAAAAGAGCATCCACCCGTAGCCGATTTCAGGCCATAGAGATACCGCTGGTGTTGGAATCGACTCATGTCAAGAATAAGGTTGCCTTGGAGTATAACTCAAAACGGGCACTGAACTCGCCTAAGTACTGACAGATTGAGCACTTAGCGTATCTGTCCTTATCGGGTCTAGTTTTATCCCCGCCGCGTTTTAAATACTAAGTAATACTATCAAATTAATTTACTATTTTAAAAAAAAGTATTGGTCAATCAATCGTTTCCTTAAAAACAAATCTTTATTTTTAACCTTTTTGCAACCACATACGTAATTAATAATCATAATTTATGCTCAGTTCTAATTATAGATAGCTAATTTCTTTGCGTGCGCGTTTTTTCTTTTCTTTTAACTTTTTGCCTTTCACAGTTCTGCTCTAAAACATTCTTGTCACGGCTAATAAAATTTGAAAAATGCTAAGTAAATTAAAAATAATATTAATTTAATTTCGCCCTAAACTAATTTTAATATTCAATAGTATTATTCTTATAATCGACTATAATAGCAATAGATTTTTACAATTTTAATAAACAATCAGTGATCACAGTAAATAGAATTTTCTGTATTCTACAAGCAATAATATATATATATGTTGAAAAATAGTAATTATATACGTACTTATTTGTTAATGTAACATTTCTTTACAACAATAAAAAAAAAAAGGGGGGGGGGGGCTGTTAAGCGTTGGTAGCCGAGAGATCAACGCAGTTGCTTGCAGACACTTGTTGCGGGGTCGCTTCCCGGCCGATGCTTTGACATATGAAAAAAAAGGGGGGAAGGCAACGCTAAAACCACCGACTATAATGCAAACAGTTAAGAACTTTTATATTCGCGCACACAGTTTGCAAGAAAAGATCAATTACTTTAAAGTCACAAAGAATTTTAAATATTATTATTATTTAAATATTTTCTCATGATTGAGAAGTACCTTTTTTTTTTAATAAGTTGTAGGTAGTAAAAACTTTTACGACATTGTTTGTCGTTCAACTGATGTCAAATTGTTTAGATGAAAATAGTATCTGTTTCTGAGCTTTTCTGAATGTATCTTTAAATGAATTTACTAATTTTCGGATGATATAAGCACTTACTTAAGGCTAACTTTCCCCAATCTCAAACTGACTGAAAAGATCCATCAGGCTTAAACTAGCGGCTTATTATTTCCAAGTATGCATTAATCTTTATGCCAGCCTTTTTCAGAAAAGATGATTACTGCTCTGTAAATGAATTAGCAAGTAACTGTAAGTGAGTTGTCTCAAATAAATTTCAGCAGTCACTATAATGTAAACAATATTGGATTAACAATTTGTACATCTTACTTTAAACACTTTATAGCAAAAAAAAATTATTATATATATGCACCAACAATCTAACATTTCAACTGTCCTGCAGTCTTCCTCAGAGCTATGATACAGTGATAAATAAACTAAACTAAAAATATAAAAAGTGCAATTAAAAAATAAAAATAAGTAATAACTGAAATACAAAATATAATAAAAGTAAAAAAAAGTAAATGTGATAAATTAAAATCAATAAAATAAAATCCAGATAATATAAAATAAAATATACACCATTAAATTGAAATATAAAATAAATATAAATTATACATATAATTTCCTGAAGGTTTGTGATGATGGTATTTTAGTGTATTTGTCATCATCATCATCAACCATTATCAATCCACTGCAGGATGAAGGTCTCTTCAAGTTCAGTCTATCTTCTCCAATCTTTAGCTTCTCCACATCACCCCTGCACCCTTCCTTATTTTATCCATCCATCTCATATGTAGTCTCTTTCTGGATCTTTCACAATCTCTTGGAATCCAGTTTAAGATTTCAACTGTACATCTATTATCATCTCTTCTAGCAATATGTCCAACCCAACTCCAGTCTTTTAATTTTTTCAATGAGATCAATAACACCTATTTGTTCTCTTACCCATATATTGTTTTCGATCTCTTCTTGTTACTCCTAACATGCATCTCTCCATATTTCTTTGAATAATCTGAAGTTTCTAAATTGCTCTCTATTAAATGCCCAAGTCTCAGATCCATAAATAAAAATTGGTAAAATACATTTATTAAAAACCTTCCTTTTTAAACACATAGGCATATTTTCTTTTAGAATCAAGTTATTTCTACCAAAAGCACTCCAAGCAAGTTTAATTCTATAATTAATTTTATCCATTGTGTTTCCATCTGTATTAATAATCTGACCAACTTCTTCTAACTCATCATAATCAATCTTTATTTTCATATTTTGAGAAAATTCATTGAACATTACTTTAGTCTTTTTAACATTTAACTTTAGTCCTACTTTCATCTGATAACTCCTACAACATTTCTTGCAACTCTAAAGCATTATTTGGAAAAACACATCTTCTGCAAAATCTAAATGATTTAAATAATCTCCATTTACTTTCACTCCTTTAGCTTTCCATTTTAATCTACAAATTACTTCTTGCAGCACTGCTGTAAAAAGTTTTGGAGATATGGAGTCACCCTGTCTTACACCCTTCTCAATGTTGACTTTCCTATTATCATTATATAATCTAATTGTTGCTGTTACATTTTTATAAACATTCTTCAAAATATGACAATATCCTGAATCTATACCTTGATGATCCAATGCTTTAATCACTGAAGAAATGTTTATAGAATCAAATGCCTTTTCATAATCTACAATACAAAGCATAATGACAACTCATATTCCTTTCTCCTTTCTATAACTTCTCTCAAAACCTGGATATGATCTACTGTACTAAAACCACTTTTAAATTCAGCTTGTTCTTTTGGTTAGTAGAAATCCAATGTTCTCTGTAGACAAGTTGTAATTATCTTGGTAAAAAATTTGTATAAAACATAAAAAACTTATAAGGTCTGTAATTTCTAATATCTTTTTATCACCTTATTTAAATATTGATATTAATACTGCATTCTTCCATTCATCTGATACATCTTTATCATTTAAACATTTGGTATATAATTTTGCTAAAAAATTTCTATTTCTTCACCTGCTTCTTTTAATATATCAATTATAATTCCATCATTACCTGGAGCTTTTTCTTTCTTCATAAATTTAATCGCATGTCTCACTTCTTCATTTAAAATTCTGGGCAATTTAGAAGATATAATAGATATAAAAGGTACCTGTTCTTTATTACTATATAATTCTTGATAGAAGTCTTCTACCCATTTCATGATGTCATCTCTCTTTTTAGTAATAATTCCATCTTTTTTTCTTATTGCAGATATAAATTTCCTACCAATACTAAAATCTTGTTTTACACTCTTGAGACTTTTATTCTCTTCTATAGCTTCCCTTGCTAATTTACAGTAATACTTTCTTATATCATTTCCAACTCTTTTCCGCAGCATTTTACAAAATTCAAGGTATTCAATTTTTTCTTCATAAATTCTCTAAACTCAGTAGAAATTTTAGTGGTCAGTTGCTGCTTCTTTGTACCAGCTATCTTTGTTGCAGTTTTTAAAGGTGTATCATTTATTTTCTTATCAATTTCATTCAAATCTGAATCATGTTCAAAATCTATTGATACTTGAAAGCGATTTGTATGTTATAATTTAAATTCATTAGAATGTTTCTGACGATTAGGAATATCAACTGTAAATATTGTTTTTCTTAATAATTTTTATCTCTCTAGTTTTGCATTAACATGTATCTTACATCTTACTAATCGATGATCACTTCCTGTGTTAAATTTATTAAGAACATTACAATCTTGAAATATGTATTTTCTGTTAGTCAAAATATAATCCAATTCTGCTGTACCTTCCTTTAACATTTTTATCAAAAAAAGAATTCATAATATAAAGTTTTTCTTTTTCTGCAAACTCCACAAGTCTATGTCCTGTCTCATTTCTATTACCATAACCAAAATTACCTACAGCACTTTCATTTGTTTATCAATTCTAGCATTAAAATATCCCATAACAATTTAAAAATATTGTTTACTCTGATCAAAAGCCTTGTGTACATCCATATAAAAATCTTCTACTACTTCATCGCTATGAAAACTTCTTGGGGCATCAAGCTGCATTATCTGCATTTGGTATCTGATATTAAGTTGTATAACTAATCTTGCCACTCTATCCAATACACCATCAATCTCCACAATGTTGTTCTTCCACTTTTTATTTATAGTAAATCCTACTTCACTTGCATTTCCAATATTTGTGCCTTTATAATAGAATACATGTCCATTTTTTAAATCAATTGTCTCTTCATCCTTTCTTCTAACTTCACAAAGTCCAATAATGTCCCATTTAATATAAGGCAGTTCTTCTAATTCTTGCAATTTTCCTTCACTTGAAAGTGATTTGCAGTTGTAAGTACTTAAATAAGTCAACATGAAATGGCAGCCTGAGTCCACAATCTGGGTATTCTTAACACCCTCCACTTTCAGCCACCAACTGCTGCTTTGGTTGGTGACTTTACAAGCTTGTGGGATTAAGGGCTGTGATTTATTTTTATTTGCCATGATTGTATATATCTATTGGAAAAATATTTATCATTTACACAAACGTTCATTCTGGCTTATCAGGCTACTGAGAAGAAAGTCATGGTGTTTCTTGATCTTAAACTCAGAGGTAAAAAGCCAATAAACTCACCACACTGGCTAATGTTTCTATACTATATGAATAATCACATAGTAATAACAGCTGCAATGACAAGAACATATGGAGTGGACATTAGGAATTTGCCCTGCTCGGTTCCTTTAAGGCCTCCAAGAGGAATCAAAGGGTCTCCTTTCAGTTAATAGCAAACTCCTTTCTGCAGCTGTTGTATTTGTATATTGAACTATTTCCAATCATTTAATATTAAGTATTGAATGTCTTTAAAAAAATTTAACTTTATTTAAATATTCCAAATACATTCAACTGTTAGTAATAGCACACAGGTTAATATATGCACAACATTTCAAGTATTATTCTTTTTTCTTCAGGTATTGTTGGCCTGACCTGTGATAGTATTAGTATGGGAATCGAACCTGGACCCTTACTTTCTTGAATAAAGTAATGCTCAGTTGGAGTGTTATTTTAAAATTCAATATTCAAGAATATAAGGGTCCAGGTTCAATTCCCCTGGTAGTACTGTTACTGGTCAGGCCAGCAACACCTGAAGAAGAGAAGATAATAATACTCTTGAAATGCTGTGCATATACTAACTTCTGTGCGCTATTCCTAACAGTTGAAGGTAATTGGAATATTTAAATAATGTTAAATTTTTCTAAAGGCATTCAATACTTAATATTAAATGATAAAAATATTCCAATATATAAATACAATTACGCATGTATATTTCTGTTTTTATATGTATTCACAACAACTTTTAATTTAAATATTTTATCTATTATTTTTTTAATATCCCCTACTTTCTACTATTCGTGATAAATTAAATCAATATAAAATTATAGTTTATTATTCCCAAATTAATAAAATAGTTGTTATTTTTTCTTTATATATTTCTTTGTTCAACATAGATCCATTTACTAAAAATGTATTCTTTTTATTTTTAAATCATATATAATATTATTTTTCCTCATAAAACATATTTTATATTATACTATTTTATATTTTAATATTATGCTAATTTTTTTATTTCATAAATATATATCATCTATAAGTATATTCATGTTTACATTCATATTTAACGTTTACTACAAACCCATATATACATATATTTTTTTATTATTCATATAAGTAATTTTATCTTTACATATTTCATTTTATATATCTTTTTTTAATAACTTTATGTTACGCCATACTAATTTCAGAATCTCTGTTCAATTTTTGTTCTATATTTTTTTGTTAATATTGTTTCTTTTATTATTATTTTTTTAACATTGTTTGTACATAATATCGTTTTTATTGAATCTTCTGTAAATTTGTGTCCTGTTTCTTTCATATGTATCTAACACATATTGTTTTAATCTTCTTTTTATAGAATGTTTAATTTCTCCCACATATTTATTTCCAATCTCATTATATAAACATTGTTTACATTTTATTAATCACCATTTTCAACCATTATCAATCCACTGCAGGATAATCCAACTTCTCCAACCTCTAACACCTCTTCTCCACATCACCCCAGCACACTTCCTTATTTCATCCATTCATCTCACATGTCATCTTTTTTGAAGTCTTTTACAATCTCTTGGAATCCAGTTTAAGATTTCTAATGTCCACCTATTATCATCTCTTCCAGCAATGTATCCAGTCCAACTCCACTTCAGTCTTTTAATTTTTTCAATGATATTAATAACACCTTTTTGATCTCTCACCCATATATTTTATTTTTGATCTCTTCTTGTTATTTTTAACATGTATCTCTCTATACTTCATTGAGTGGTCTGAAGTTTCTGTATTGCTCTTTTGTTAAGAGTCCAAGTCTCAGATCCATAAGTAAGAATGGATAAAACATTATTTATTAAAAACCTTCCTTTTCAAATATAGGCATATTTCCTTTTAATATTAAGTTGTTTCTACCAAAAGCACTCCAAACAAGTTTAATTCTATGATTAATTTCATCCATTATGTTTGTAATAATATTTGACCAAGACATTTATAGTTGTTAACTTCTTCTAACTCATCATTATCAATCCTTATTTCCATCTTTTGACAAAATCCATTGGACATTTCTTTAGTTTTTTTAACATTTACATTTAATCTTCAATTGCCATTAAATTAAAAAAAAAAAAAAATGAAAGCAAATTGTCATCTACTCAAATTCCATGAATCCCATATTTTAAAGTTAACAGCTTGTTTATTTATTAAATTCATTTTATTCCTATTTATAAAAATTGCCTCCTTAATTTTTTTATTATTATGGTTTCTCAATTCATGAAGAATTTTCACACTTTCAAAATCAAATTTATGTTTGCATGTTTTTCACGATCAAAGAAAACTGAAGCAGTCATTAAATCACCATTATTCTTACTTTTTACATGCTTATATAACAATTCATGTTCCTTTAATCTCTGCTCAATACTGCACCTCAATTTACCTATATATATGATAACTTACAATCACAAAAAATTTGATATATATTACTTTTCTGCTTGACAGGTATAATATCCTTAGAATTATTGACTAATTTATTAACATTGTTTGGAACATAGAATGATATATTAAACACATTCTTATATATATCCTTAAAAAATTTCACTTGTCGATTTGAAGTAAATGGAATAGATATCCATTGTTTACTATCAATCTTCATTTCCTTTAAATCTTTATAACTCTTTTTAAATTGACATAAAGTATTGTTTATTTGTATTATATTATATAGGCGAATTGAGGTGCAGTATTGAGAAAAGATTAAAAGAGCATGAATTGTTATATAAGCATGTAAAAAGTAAGAATAATGGTGATTTAATGACTGCTTCAGTTTTGTTTGATCATGAAAAAACATGTAAATATAAATTTAAATTTGATTTTGAAAGTATGAAAATTCTTCATGAAGAGAGAAACCATAATAAAAGGAAAATTAAAGAGGAAATTTGTATAAATAGGAATAAAATGCATTTAATAAATGACAAGCTGCTAACATTAAAATACAGGATTCATGGGATTTGAATTGATGACATTTGCTTCCGCTTTGGTTTTGTTTTTTTAATTTAATGGCAGTTGAGGCAGGTTTAAGAAATTAACCGAAAGTACTTCTGCAGATTTAAAGACTGTTTTTAATAGTTTATTACCGTTAAATTTATTATTTTTATTATATTACAATTTTGTTTTAATTAAGGGACATTTTATTTATATTACAAATTTAAATAAGCACATGTATAGTACTCAGAGAAGGAAACTGGCTATTTAAATATCATAAAATTTGCAAATATTAACATTTTTTGTTTGTTTATTTATAGTTATTAGTATATGTTTTTCTTTAATTGAAGTCATGTGATTAGGTATAGGTATAGCATAGTTATTGTTGTATGTTATGTAACCGAAGCTTGCACTTCACAGTTCTGGCAATGTTTTTTCTCATAATGTCACATCTTAGTTTCGTGTAACAAGTCGAAGAATTTTTAAATCAAATTTATTGTTTTAATTAGTATAATGTAATACTGGTGATTGCTTTACTTGTAATTACAATTGAAATAGAATAAACATATAACATTAAAGATATTAGTAAAATTATAAAATTTCTATGAACCATGGTTTTGATTGTTTAATAGACCTCAAGTAAATAATTACATGAAATTATTCACAATTAACTACAAATGTCAATTACTCTTAACATCAAAGAAAGTTCTCACATGAATTGTCTCAAAGACAAAATGATTATTATAAAGAGTCATTCATTTATAGATAGCTTCCAATGATGATTATTTACTTAAAATAAATGTTACAATTTTTTAGAGTAACTGAGATAAGATATTTTAATATAGGGTCATTTTCAATAAATTTGCATGCTACTTTACTTTTTTATTTTTTTTAATAATAAATAGTATTTGAAAAGACCTAAAACATATAAGAATTTTCTAAAAAAAGTTCATTGCATGATAGAATTACTGATGTTAAGATCATTTCTATATTGTTAGCTACTCACAAATGAGTATAGTCACTCTAACTCCAAAATAGAGAAAAAAAGAGATAAATTTACTGTCACAGTTATTGGAATATGACAAAAGATTTCATATAGTCATACAAATATTTAATTTTACTGATTTTAAAATTCAGATAAAGCTAGAATGAATACCATTTGTTCTTCTAGTTTTGATAAAAAAAAGACTGCTTGAAGACAATTGAAACATTTCAAAAATATAGTATTAAACATATAATTAAAGTGCAGGAGAATTTTATTCTTATTTAGGAATGGGCAAACTTTTCTGACTGCAGGCCATACAAATTTCTGCAAGATGGCTAGTGTGCTGTATGTAAAAAAAAGTGCTTACTTTCTGATATATGAGATACTCATAGTAAACTTCAAATTGAATCAGAATTTCAACCTGTTTGTTGTCCTTTATATAACAATTTTATTTTTGATCATTTTGATTTTCATGAATGTAAATTATTTGTAGTTTTCAATCATACATATATAGCAGCCATTCATAAACAAATATTGCCATTCTAACTCCAAGCAAAGAAAAAAACTGATTTAGAAGTGAATTTTGCAATCATTATACAAACCAATCTGCGAACCACAAATATATCCACATATACAAGATACTGGTCCAGTTTTTTGTTTGTTTGATATTTTGCTGTGTTTTCTAATTTGTTCAGCAGAAAACTTGTCTTTCTGAAATATTTTACCACCATGTCTATTCTCTGTCGTATCTTCTCAATGAAAACAATCAATAATGAACTTCTTAAGAATGTTTTTGAGATAATCCTTATAATGAAAAAGGAATTTACCTCTTCTAAGTCTTGCATTGTTTGTTCATTTTACATTATCAATCCAGTGAAGATGTGATTTTATAATAATGGATTCAATAGTATCATATCCAAAAAGTTGAAAAACATATTGATTGCTTTTATAATCTTAAATCATTAAACATCACATGATCACCATTCTTCCTACAACCATTGATTACTCTGACTTGCACTGAGTGATGCTACTCTATGGAGAGGTTTGTCTGTGTTTTATGATCTTGTCATTACATTTGTACAATTTTATGGACCATTCTTAAATTAATGTTTTCTAATGCCTTACTATTGTGTTGATAAGGTGTCCAAATCTCATTTTCATACAATAATTCAGGTAAAATAACAGCTCTATATATAGTTAACTTAGTTGCAGTAGTTATTCCCCTGTGATGAAATACTCTATCTCTTATCTTGTTAAAAGTAGCAGCAACATATTGAAATTCTATGCTGTATCTGAATATCTAAGTCCACTTTCTACTTATAAAACTATCAAAGTATTTAAATTGTTTTAGATTTTCAAATTGATACCATCCAAACTAAAAATTGTTGAGTATTTTTCTTTCATCACTTTTTTTTGAATATTAATTAGTAAAATAAAGTCTTCATAAGTTGCATTCAAAACATTAAGCTTATTTTGTAGGTCATCTTTGAACTGGAAAAAATACCACAATCATTAGCATACTGAAAATCACATAATCACCATTTCCTATGGTTGCTCATCATAACTGTTATTAAAATAGGCAAAACTCTCCATACAGTAGATCTAGGTGCAGTGCTCTTAGACCCAAGGCTCCTCACTGATGAAGCAAAACAAGCCAGAAACTAGTCTGGGGATATTGGATGAAGAGTAGGTACTAGATAGGGATTTAATGCACAAGACTTCTGGCATCCACTGATTACTCTGGCTTGCACTGAGTGGCACTATTTTATGGAGAGTTTTTCCTGTTTTAATAACATACTAAAAATCCAGAATCTAAAAAGATGGAGTTCTTGGTTCTTTTAATCGATTCAAAATTAAATATTCCACAATCAAACTTTACACAAACAAAGAAGATATGGATGGAAAATATTCTCCTCATTTAAACCAGTAAGTATTGAATGAGTAATCTATTATAGAGTTACAATTTATTAGAAGTATATGCAACCTTAAAAAAAAGGAAAAAATTTGATAAGCTATAAGCCAATATAATTTACTTATTACAACAATAAATATACTTCTGAAAATTTTGAATATCCATTCAGATTTTAGAGTAAGGATTGCAACCTATGATTCATGTGTCACATAGGACACACTGTGGGACAAATAAAAAGCCTACATCTTGTAAAGTCATACTGTAATCAAAAAATATTTTTTATTAGTACTCAAATATGGCATTTTATAACAAAAATTCAAATTCAGTTGACAAACAAAAAAAAAAAAGGATTTTATATCCTATAAATATGTCTGATACTTGTCTAATTTTGAGGTGTCCAATCCAGAGTAAGTTCATATTAGAATTTTATGACATTATGTTGGCAAGTTTAGCTTTGTTCATCTTTTGTAAGCTTGCATCTTTACAAAAATTATTTCCATCCATAGAGTTGACAAAAAACTAAATGAAATCGTGTGACTTTATCAAGTTTTACGCACCTATTAACTAATTTAATTCCGAACATTAAAAGTCTGGTGAAAGCAGAACAGTCTTAGAAATTTCATTAAAGTAAGTAATGTTTAAACTTTTTTTTTCTCAATTAATTGTTACGTTATGAAAAAAAAAGATGAATATTATTTATCAGTATTAACATATTTCATATAAAAATTGTATGGTGTGCCTAAACTCAGATGAAAATAATTGGCATATGGACTATAAAATGCTGGTAAGCCCTACTTCAAAGTAAAATTAGAACTCCCCTTGGAAGCAGATAAATAAGCTGAGAAAATCATAGGATGTTGTTATTGTTAAGAAAGAACATATATGTGCTAAAGGCAAACAGCAGCACAATACAATTAAAAAACAGACATAAGGTAAAAAAAAACAACATTTTAGACATTGCAATTTAAACATTTTTTTCTTTGCTGCAAAATGCTGCCAGCTACAGTTTGTTTAAAATTAAAAAATCAGATATAATAATCTTTAACCAGGTTTAAAGTTTATATCTGTGCTAGAGATAATCTCTAGTTCAGAAAATGATTAATAATAATTATTATTGTATTTATCTGAGGTGGATGGTGTCAAAGTTGTGACTGGAATGAAAACAACTTACTTTAAAAATAAATATGTGATAATTAGTTGTTGACTATATTTGATAATGATTACCACTATTTATTGCAGTTGTTATTAAAAGCATTATAAAAACTGTTGCAATATCTTTTACTTTAAAAAAAAAAAAACTCTTTACTTGCTCTGCCTGATTAAATTAATTTCAAGGAAAAAATAATAGGAGGAACTAATAATAAACATAATGTTCACGAAGCTTGAAAAGAATTACTATTTAATTAAAAAGGAAAGTAATGGTTTAAACAGAGCAGCATAATTTTTTTCTTCCCACTTTTATCTTATTGGATAACACTGGATAGGGATTTATTACGTACTATTATCTGCAATCTATTAGTAACCCCACACAGATTAGTTGCTATTCAAATCCTTCATAAAGACTTAATTAAATCAATATAATAAAAAATAAATAATCACCAATATACGTATTTCATGCTAAACCAGCAATCATCAGTTGGTCCAGATTATCATCTCTACACATATATACTTTAAGTGCTCAGCTATATATATTAAGATAGACAATCCTCATACTTTAATGGACAGGCTTCAAATTACTCCACACTCCAACTCTTCAACCGTCCATCCAATTGAAAATCTGATGATGGAATGCTCAAAGGCCACCCTGAGGCCGAGATTTTTGTCACACCCATGTTGATCTAAGGTCAATCTGAACCCCACTTGTACAGGACATAATCCATTAAATACATATGCAAGGATGGGCAGACATTAAAGTATGAGGATTGTCTATCTTAATATATAGCTGAGCACTTATTGTATATATGTGTAGAGATGATAATCTGGATCAACTGATGATTGCTGGTTTAGCATGAAATACGTATATTGGTGATTATTTATCTTTTCAACATATATGTGTTTAAGTGTATCAGTGTTATTAGATGGAGTGGAGAGTGGTGGGCCATGTGAAAGTCTGTGCTCATACCCTAATATTACATATATATAGACACAGGTATAAATAAGCCTGTGTTTCAGTTATTACATTATAGAGATGTCTGCCCATCCTTGCATATGTATTTAATGGATTATGTCCTGTACATGTGGGGTTCAGATTGACCTTAG
This sequence comes from Epiperipatus broadwayi, assembly GCA_028023455.1. NCBI lineage: Eukaryota > Metazoa > Onychophora > Udeonychophora > Euonychophora > Peripatidae > Epiperipatus > Epiperipatus broadwayi. The sequence continues at coordinate 433,991 of JAQFVV010006442.1, forward strand.
GTCAACATGGGTGTGACAAGAATCTCGGCCTCAGGGTGGCCTTTGAGCATTCCATCATCAGATTTTCAATTGGATGGACGGTTGAAGAGTTGGAGTGTGGAGTAGTTTGAAGCCTGTCCATTAAAGTATGAGGATTGTCTATCTTAATATATAGCTGAGCACTTATAGTATATATGTGTAGAGATGATAATCTGGACCAACTGATGATTGCTGGTTTAGCATGAAATACGTATATTGGTGATTATTTATCTTTTCAACATATATGTGTTTAAGTGTATCAGTGTTATTAGATGGAGTGGAGAGTGGTGGGCCATGTGAAAGTCTGTGCTAATACCCTAATATTACATATATATAGACACAGGTATAAATAAGCCTGCGTTTCAGTTATTATAATAAAAAATGTAATTGCTATATCTTGCCTTTTCAAGATTGAAAAAAGGAAATGGCCTCCAATAGCAGGACCGGATCCAATAAGTGCGGGGGCCCAATTGGATTTTTTTGCAGAGTCCTCTATATATTAAATATTTAAATAAAATGCAAATTCAATATTTCGAAAAACAACTTTTTGTTAATTTTGGTGGTGATGCATGGCCCTTTCAAGTGCAGGGCCTGATTGGGCCCAATTGCCTTAAATCCGGCCCTGACCAATAGTCTCATTAATAATTTTTATCAGTCATTCATTAGACTAGAGATTATCCACTTAATGAATAATATTTCTGCAGTGTAATTATCATTTCACCACTCTCATGCAAGGTAGAAACATGTTTCTTTTAACTTTTAAACTTTGTAGAGATGTGTAATCATAAATATATGATCAAGGACTTGAAAAAGATGAATGATTCACAAGATTCATATTTCATGCTGAACCAGCACTTATCAGTTGGCCCAGATCACAATCTCTTATACATATCTTTATCATTGTTCAGTGTATATGGAAAGCCATTTGATACAGTTTAATTGATATGTGTCAAAGGTACTGCTTTCATAACTTTGACACAAATCACTTGATGAAAGTATGTTAATTTTTATTAGTCATTCATTAGATTAGAGATTATCCACTTAATGAATAATTATTATTTCTGCAGTATAATTCATTTAAGTGGATAGTCTAATAAATGAGTAATAAAAATTAGTAATATAATTTAATTAAGTGATTTGTGTCAATGTTGTGAGGGCAGTAAGTTTGACACATTCATTAAATTGTAGTAATTGTTATTCATGCATATATACTGAACAATGATAAAGATATGTGTAAGAGATTGTAATCTGAGCTAACATATGAGGGCTAGTTCAGTACAAAATGTACATCTTGGGTATCATATATCTTTTTCATGTCTTTTAGTCATGTTTATGATTACATCCCTCCACAAGGTGTTCAAAGTGGATAGAAACCAGTCCCTATTTTGCATGAAAGTCGTGTAGTGAAAATTTACACTACAGAAATATTATTCATTGGATAATCTCTAGACTAATGAATGTATAATAAAAAATTATTAATATACTTCCATCATCTGGTTTGTGTCAAAGTTGTGAGAGCAGTAAGTCTGACACATCAATTAAACTGGCTGGCTGGCTGGCTGGCTACGACCTACCTGTCTGTCTATCTAACTATCTATCTATCTATCTATCCATCTATCTATCTCTCTATATATACTGAACAATGATAAACATGTGTATGAAATTATGATCTGGGTCAACTGATGAGTGCTATTTCATCATGAAATATGCATATATTTTTCATGTTTCTGGTCATATTCTTTGTGATTACACCCCTCCACAAGGTATTAAAGTTGATAAAAACCAGTCCCTACCTTGCATGGGAATAGTGTAGTGAAAATTGTACTACAGAATTATTATTAACTGTAGTTACATCATATTATTTTTTTATAAATCTTTGCTGCAAATAGTTAATTCATAATTTTGCACAGATAAAACCTCGATGATTAAATGTACTTAATGTTGCTCCAGTTACTTGCTAGTTTGATATTTGTCTGAATAAACACTTTCTTCTTCCAATTAGAACTGTCTGAAAGACATATAACAGCTTACTCTGTGTTATGTCTGAGAATTTTATATATATATATATATATATATATATATATATATATATATATATATATATATATATATATATATATAACCAGTCAGACAGAGAATAAAATTAACACAAGTACAAGTTTGTTAGTTACTTGTTTATTTATTTATTGATAAAGTAATAACAATAGTGAAGAGTATATATTAAATTATATAAATTAGTTTATAGTCCAAATAACAGTAATGTGAAGAACAATTCGAATAAAAATATTACTTGACAGAGTGTATATTTTTCTTTCTAAGAAAATAAAACAATACTAACACATATATAACTTCCTTCCCCATTATTCATTGACTGCTATGGCTATAGTTTTACTAGGGAAGCCTTCTACTTTATATCTCTACTTTCTGTGTCTTCACTAAAGTTTTTTACTTTTATACATGCAAATGAGTCTATTTACAGCACTCTCTAATAATCCAATTTTAAAAAAAATTCAGCACACACTCCCTGCAATAGGAGAGATTGATCACTAATAAAGAGACATAATAGAAATCTAATCAGATATTCCAGTCCTTCATCCACTTTAAGATTGGTAGTTTAATGACAAACAAAATCTTTAAATTTAGCAGGTGTGCAGTGTATTCTTGGAGTTCTAGAAACTACCATCAGACCTTCAACTGCTCTTGTTCAAGTATGACTTCTTCATTTACCTCCATACCTAGGTTACATTCTGGGTCAGTTTTTATCTCCTCTTTGTATAACATCAGACTAATACACCGTTCCTTTTGGCCAAACTCAACTATAGGATACTTATAGTGGTGACATGTGTGATTTATGTACTTCCTAAACTCTTTATCATTTGGCAATTTTACAAGTCTTATTTGCTTTAACAGTACCTTTACAATTATTCCTGGTATCCACTGATGTTTAAGCAAATCTTGTATCCATATTTGTTCCCCTTCTAAAAAATCCATGAAATTTTGGTTTTTATTTCTCTTAATAACCATAGGTAAATTAGTTAAATGGTATGGAAAGAGCTGACCCATCAGCAATTCGGCTGGAGGTTTCCCAGTTGCAGTACTATGGTAAAATGTTGGCTGTACATCATCATCATCTCTATCAGACCTTACATACATGTTTTTATTTTCAATTTCTTCAAACTATTTTTTAAACTTTGTACAGTTTTTCATCAATCCTATTACTCTCTGGCTGATAAAAAGTAAGGATATGCTTAATCCCTCTATCATGGAGGAAATCCACAAATCTTTTGAAGTAAAAGCTGTACCATTATCAATCTCAACAAGCTCTGGAAACCATGAATAGCAGATTTCATTTAATGCAATTATAGTACATTTGGTGCTTGTATTCTTGACCAACTTATATTCCATCCATCTAGAGTAGATATCAACCAATATCAGTATTAAATGTCCGTCTATTGGACCTGCATGGTTCAAATGAATTCACAGCAATGTGAATTTTGACCATGTTTCTAATTGCTTGGGTAAAAGTTTAACTGTCTGTTGACAATCTGTACATTTTTTTTACTAAATTTTCAATATCCTTAGTTATATTAAGCCACCAAATATAAGAGCGAGCAAGAGCTTTCATTCTGGCAACTCCTGGGTGACCTTAATGTAACAAATTTAGTACTTGAATTCTTCCAGAAGGAGGCACTAGTATTCAATCAGTGTTCAATATACATCTACAACAAACTGACAGTCTATCTCTATTTGTCCAGATTATTTTTTATCTAATTCAGGGGGCAAGTATTCGGCCAACCACTTTTAATCTACTTCCCCAACTGCTCATAGCCTTTGTCTTGTTTAGTCCATTTTTCTACTACAGCACTATTTATTATCTGCAATTTCATTGAATTTATACAATTTATTTCTTTAACCACAAACTTTTTCTTCAAGATAGGTTAATTGCGATAAAGTGTCTGCATGTCTTATTTCATTTACTGGTTTGAAAACTAGTTGATAATCATAATGAGAGAATATATTAATCCAGCATAACATACACTAATTTACTTGATCAGGAATTTTTTTTCTCGGAATCAAAAATTCCCACTAGAGGGTGATGGTCTGTACAAATCTTAAACTTCTGTCCATATTGGTGGAATTTCTTAATAGCAAATATGACAGCTAATATTTCCTTGTCAATTTTGCTATAACTCTTTTCAGTCAATGTAAGGATTCTTGAGGCATATGCAATTAGATGTTCTCCGAAGCATAGAAGAGAAATAATAATTCATACATGTATTCTAATGCATCTGTCATTATAATATCTAAATTGCTCCAATAATTGACCAATAAACTTTCTGAAGTTAACATCTCTTTTGCTACACTAGAAGCCTTTTTTTATGCTCACTGTTCCAGGTCCAATGTTTATTTTTAAAAAGTTGATATAATGGAGATAAATAGTGCAATTTTTCTTTTATAAAACTCTCATAGAAATTTAAGAGTCCTAAGAAGGCTTACAACTTTTTCATATTTCTAGACTTGACAGCGTTCTTAATAGCCTTAACTTTATTTGGATCTGAAAATTATCCCTAAGCATTTTTAATATGTCAGAAATTTTATCTTTTTTATGGACCAAGTACATTTGTTAACATTTATTTTTACTTTTGACTTGGTTAATTTTGAATAGATTAAATCTGTTTTTCCAATTCAGATTCCATATCACCCATAATTAAAATGTCCAGATAATGAATTACATCATCCATGGATCTAAACAACATATCCATTTTAGGCAGGATAACATTAGGGATGATACATATACCATAAAGCAATTTATTACATTTAAATAAACCCTTATGTGCAATTAATATCAACAACTCGGCAGTATTTTCAGTTACAGATATCTGGTAAAAAGCTGCTTTCAGATCTTTGAGAAATAATTAGCCAGTACTTCACGGACATTAGATACCAGATGACTGTGATTATATATTTATTGACAGTAATTCTATAGTCACCACATAGAGTTCCATCTGGTTTAATTACTGTAACTATTGGCATGGCCCATGCTGAATCTTCTATCAGCATTGACCCCTTTAGCAACTAACTCATTTAAAGATTTCTCCACTTTATCTATTAAATCAAATGGCTCTTTCTGAGTTTGCAAATAATCAATTGCACATTATTAAATCCACATTTACTGATCTACTTCTTAATACTGCTAATCTAGACTTGGAAGAGTTCCAGAATTTTTTTTTTTCATAAGGGTTACCATGTGAACCATCTAATATATTCACACTGATACCCAAAAGTTCAGGATCTCCACCTAGAGTTCAACTTTACTGGAACTATTTCTTTATCATGAATTTCAACTTTATTTTCATTTATATCAGTTACAATTTCATCATGTCTTTTTTAATACAAATTTCATTTTGACATTCAGTAGCTCACATTCAATCTTTGTATGACATTAAGGACAGACTTGGTCCACTATCAACTTCCATTGTTACCCATTTATCACAGACTTGTACTTCAAAAAATATATGATGTTAGTGTAAAGTTTGTTGAGTTGGAGGTTGTTTATATTTAAAAAAGAAGGGAGTATGGATATAGTTTATGACATTTATATGATCTGTTGTTTTGTCATTTATACTTTTTATTACAAAATTTCTTGTGCTCCACTTCTCCCCCAAATTTGTAATCCATTTTTTTCTTAAATGTTTCTTGATCTTTCAAATGACAAATGATAGCTAGGTGACATCTAATGTCACAAACTCTACATATTTTTTTCTTATGCTTAACAGTTCATTTTTACATGTCCGCTTACCCGCAACAATAATGCATTTGTTTTTTTCTTATGTGCATCGGAAACTTGAACATCTTCTTTAGATGTTTCTTTGCCAAACAAAATCATTTCCGAAATTAAGCTGCTATAAATTCCAAAGCATTACTCATCACAATCTCCTGAACTACACTCTTCTTTATGGCCACTTTGTAGGTTAAATCTGGATCACTTAGTAGCCCTTTTCTGAAATTATCATTAGGCATACAATATAACAACTGTTCCAGCAGAGAATCCTTTATTTCTGAACTAAAATCGAAATCTCTGGCAAATCTACATAAGCTAAATCATAATCAGTATATTTTTCCTGTGGCAACTGTTTTCTACTTCATAGTTTAAGCAGTGCTGCCCATTTTGAAAGTTTCAGGGCAAAATAAACATTTAGAATTTGTATAAGTTCTCCATGTGGAATGTCCTACAGACACTTTGGGACCATAAGTCTTTTAGCTGTGTTACCTCCTTTAGTTGGTCATCATATAATACTCAGCATGTGACACATAGCTTTTCCAAGAATCTGCATTATTTATGTCAAACTCTGGTATTATAGCATTTACAATCGCTATTTTTCAAATTTTAATTTTTTAAAGTATCCGAACTGTTTAACTATGCTACACTGCTATATCTGAGGATTATAAATATAACCAGTCAGACAGTGAACAAAATTAACACAAGTACAACTTTGTTAGTTGTTTATTTACTTATTAGCAGAGTAATAACAAAATAGAAGACTATATATTAAAATATAAATTAATTTATAGCCTGAATAACAGTAACATGAAGAATAACTCATTGAATAAACATATGATTTGACAGAATGTATATCTTTCTTTTGATTTCAATAATAACACAGTTATGCCTTTTTCTGGTCAGCACATTTTATAAATTAACTGTTTTTCTTTCTATTATTTGTTAACTACAGCTTCACTGGAGAAGACTTCTACTTTCTCTCTCTACAGCTGTGTCTTCAATAAACTTTTTTACTTTTATAGATGCAAATGAGTCTATTTAGAACTTTCTAATTTTAGAATAATTCAGCATACGTTGCTAATAAACAGAAATGTACTAGAAATCTAATCAGACATTCAACTCCAATTTGTCAGTAGTCTAACAAAGTCTCATCATAAGTCATTTTTCTACCAATAATTTTTAAGCAATGTAGATATTTTTCAGCATTGAAAATTCTTACCATCTTAGCTTGTAATTTCTTAATCTTTAGCTATTATTGTGAGTCATGCCTTAAATAACCTATTTTACTTAGAATAAAGACCATTTAGCATTTCCATTATATATATATACTGTAACGGTCGGAAAGAATATAGAGTCTTACCGTATCTGCTGTACAGGGTGCCACCAGGCGATTTGAACCTGGAAAATTTATACGGTAGGCAGATATGCACTGCTAAAATCTAACTTTATGTATATATTTTATTCTGACTGTCAGCCCAATGCCACTAGCTCAGTGAGACGCAGAGATTTATAAAATAATTCTTATCTAAAAATATTTTCAATATTAAAAAAAAAAGAAGCCACTGCCAGTAATAACACATACAAACATTTATTTAAACATATATAAGATTTAAAATTATTTTAGTATCACTTTTACTTTAAAATTTAACATACATTTTAACTTGGATTTTAGAATTTAATTTACCTTTTAACTTTTATAAGTTTGCACAGATGAGTTTAATATTTTATTAGAGTGTTGAGTATGAATAGATGACATAGATTGCATTTGAAAAGAAAATATTCTATCCCTGATTTAACCTTAGAACAAAAGTTCGCAGTCAAACCAACGCCAATCTATCTGATATATCGATGTATTCAATGCAGCATGAATACGACAGCACCAATACCATACTGTCAGGAATGTACATCTGAACAGCATGGTTATAGAAGACATTGACTCTCATCCAGACAGGAATACTACATCTGTCTGACGAGAAGAGCAATAAAAAAAAACTCCATAGGAAGGGACTGCGTTTTCCGTCTTACTATCCCATTCCATAGGCAAAAAGGGGGTGTGCAGCGTATAATGTGATCCTGCACATAGCGGACCTCATACTACATTTACTAATTACACCAATATATCCAATCCATTGACCCAATTTAACTATGAAACAAATAACCTAAGATTACCCTCCCTTAAACTAACATAACTTTATGAATCTATGCAGCCATTCACACCCGACTTACATTTAACATTTATTAAAAGTTGTTTATACAAAAAAAAAAATCATAATAAAAATTTAAAAGAACGAAAAAATAAATTAATGGAAATGATTTTTTTAAAAAATATATATATATATTCAATAAAATAATTAATAAATAATTTAGTCAGATAGGAAATTCTACTTCTATTTAAATATTAAGAAGTTTTTGGAATTAAAGTTCTTACTGTTTTGAAAATGTTCATTAACTATATAGTTCTTACTGTTTTTAGAAAAAGTCCGTAGTTTCTAATTGCTTGTAATTTGGAAGGTGTTAATTCCCACGAAGTCATGAGGAGATCGGTGTGCAGTTAGCCATTGGTCCTTTATTGTAGCTGGTATTTAATTGCCGGGCCCAGATGTCCTATAGTCCGCAATATGGGAAAACGATGTTTCATTTTTTTAGAACAACTGAAGGAATTGAAAGTGCATCTTTCAATCCCTTCTCCTCCAACTCTCTCCGACTTAACACATATCACCTCTCTCAATCACATCTCTTTCCTTTTATAATAAACTTTCGGATCGAGTGTGCATTACATCATGATGATGATGACCCTTTTGTTGAGGTCCATTTCCTGAGGGATTTCTTTTATTGGCTATTAGTTTCTATTGTTTTTTCTCTCCTATCTGACCTTTACTTCTACATTTTGGAATGCCCAAGGGCTAGTTTACTTTTACTAATTAAAATAATCATTTCCATTTTATACAATAGAATTAATTAAATTATTGTACATTGTTTTTTTATCTTTAAATCTTTCAAGTCTTTTTCTTAATATTTAGTTTTAAAACTTTTTCTTTTTTTTTTAATAAAGTTTTCTTTTAATAATTTTTCATCTGTGCGATTTTATATATTAGAGTTTAGATGATTTTTAATTTTCAATTTTTAATTCTTAAAAAAGAAGTTTTTATTTGCGAACTTTTATTTTTCATGTCTAATTTTAAAAAAAAATAATGTAACGGTGTATGTGCCCGTTACATATCAGTAAACTTGCTTAAAAAAAATAAACAAAAAAAATATTTTACTTAGGGTTAGTAATTACGGTACATGATTAATGAAGACATTTACAAAGACATTTGGTTAGTAATTTTACAAAAAGACTATATACAAAAAAAAAATGTTGACTACCGTTTTCCTATGAACCATCTACATTTACGCCTCCCCCACCCCAAGAATTCTATTTTCTCTATATTTCATTTCTAACAAACGGCACGACAAGCAAATTATTTATTTAACAAAAGTTGCATTGAAGTAAATATGTTTCAAGAGATAATAGGTTTATACATGTATATCTGCAGCACAATTATATATACCACCAACTTATTTATGACTGATCGAAACGCTTACATAGGGTTGCACTGAAGTAAATTCCCAAAAAGTACTCATCGTAAGGTACCACATTTACAATCATAATCTTACGTGGCTGTGCTCGCCTATACACATTAAAGCATAATATATATTAATAAAAAAAAACATATCAATTGCAACCTTTTGACTTTTCTTTTTTTAAAAAATTAAAATTAAGTTTTAAAATTATTAATATTTTCTTTCTCGTTTTTAATATATGTGCTATTTCTTTCTGGCAGTGCTTTTATAAGATTTAAAGTATACGAGTTAGATAAAAATATTTTATTTAAAAAAAAAAATTTACTCAGGGTACTCATGGTTTATTAAACATCGGCTCAAGTTGGGTGGCCAATTATAACGGTCAGAAAGAATAGAGTCTTACCGTATCTGCTCTACAGGGCACCACTAGGCTACTTGAACCTAGAAAATTTATAGAGTAGGCAGATACGTGCTGTTAAGATCTAACTTTACATATATATGGTTTTATTCTGACCATCAGCCCAATGCCACTAGCTCAGTGAGAAGCAGAGATTTATAAAATAATTCTTATCTAAAAATATTTTCAATATTAAAAAAAAAAAATAAAAGAAGCCACTGCCAGTAATAACACACACAAACATTTATTTAAACATATATAAGATTTAAAATTATTTTAGTATCACTTTTACTTTAAAATTTAACTTACATTTTAACTTGGATTTTAGAATTTAATTTACGTTTTAACTTTTATAAGTTCGCACAGATGAGTTTAATATTTTATTAGAGTGTCGAGTATGAATAGACTACATAGATTGCATTTGAAAAGAAAATATTCTATCCCTGATTTAACCTTAGGCCAAAAGTTCGCAGTCAAACCAATGCCAATCTATCTGATATATCGATGTATTCAATGCAGCATGAATACGACAGCACCAATACCATACTGTCAGGAATGTACATCTGAACAGCATGGTTATAGAAGACATTGACTCTCATCCAGACAGGAATACTACATCTGTCTGATGAGAAGAGCAATAAAAAAAAACTCCATAGGAAGGGACTGCATTTTCCATCTTACTATCCCATTCCATAGGCAAAAAGGGGGTATGTGGCATATAATGCGATCCTGCACGTAGCAGACCTCATATTACATTTACTAATTACACCAATATATCCAATCCATTGACCCAATTTAACTATGAAACAAATAACCTAAGATTACCCTCCCTTAAACTAACATAACTTTACGAATCTATGCAGCCATTCATGCCCGACTTACATTTAACATTTATTAAAAGTTGTTTATACAAAAAAAAAAAATCATAATAAAAATTTAAAAGAACGAAAAAATAAATTAATGGAAATGATTTTACAAAAAAAAAAATACATTCAATAAAATAATTAATAAATAATTTAGTCAGATAGGAAATTCTACTTCTATTTAAATATTGAGAAGTTTTTGGAATTAAAGTTCTTACTGTTTTGAAAATGTTCATTAACTATATAGTTCTTACTGTTTTTAGAAAAAGTCCGTAGTTTCTAATTGCTTGTAATTTGGAAGGTGTTAATTCCCACGAAGTCATGAGGAGATCGGTGTGCAGTTAGCCATTGGTCCTTTATTGTAGCTGGTATTTAATTGCCGGGCCCAGATGTCCTATAGTCCGCAATATGGGAAAACGATGTTTCATTTTTTTAGAACAACTGAAGGAATTGAAAGTGCATCTTTCAATCCCTTCTCCTCCAACTCTCTCCGACTTAACACATATCACCTCTCTCAATCACATCTCTTTCCTTTTATAATCAACTTTCGGATCGAGTGTGCATTACATCATGATGATGATGACCCTTTCATTGAGGTCCATTTCCTGAGGGATTTCTTTTATTGGCTATTAGTTTCTATTGTTTTTTCTCTCCTATCTGACCTTTACTTCTACATTTTGGAATGCCCAAGGGCTAGTTTACTTTTACTAATTAAAATAATCATTTCCATTTTATACAATAGAATTAATTAAATTATTGTACATTGTTTTTTATCTTTAAATCTTTCAAGTCTTTTTCTTAATATTTAGTTTTAAAACTTTTTCTTTTTTTTTTTTTAATAAAGCTTTCTGTTAATAATTTTTCATCTGTGTGATTTTATATATTAGAGTTTAGATGATTTTTAATTTTTAATTCTTAAAAAAGAAATTTTTATTTGCGAACTTTTATTTTTCATGTCTAATTTAAAAAAAAAATAATAATGTAACGGCGTATGTGCCCATTACAACATATATATATATATGAAAAAGACATTATAGTAAAACATCTAAAGAAAAAATTAGAAAGAATAACTGTTAAGTAAATGTGTAAAATGATGATTATGAGATGGATCATGATGTTTTTATAAGATAGCACACATGTAAAATTTAGGAATTTCTAACCTTTTTATTTAAACATTTTCAAACTATGAGCAACTAATATCACAGATGGCATGTATATTCAGGAGGACTACTATTCTCTTCTTATAAAAGGATTTTAATTCTTGTTTTGCAGTATCTTCTATCACTAGTCCAATAGCAATTAATAGAACAATGGTGAGAACTCACTTTGATGTAAATAAATAAGTAATACCATTTATTGCTAGATAATGAATCCTTCATTTAATCACAAAACAATTATTAACAATTCTTCAATTACAAACAGGCATTCTAAGTGGCACCATATACGACAATCCTCCTGTATTCATTCTCAATTTGATTCAAGGCATTTTCATGAATGTGTGAAGCTGTGAATAATAGCAAAATCTATACAGTTTACATGTTTAACACATATACATATGTCCATGATATGAAAAAGACATTATAATAACAAACCTAAAGAAAAATAGAGCAACCATAGATAATGTGCAAGAGAAAAAATGATTGAAAAATGATTCATAATTATATTGATAATAAACATATATATATATATATATGGATAGGCAACTAATATCTTAAAAGATCATGTATACAGAGAACTGCTGTATCTAGAATTGAAAATCTTTGTTTTCTGGTTGAAAAACGATTATTCTACTGAAATAAATCATTTTTATATACTATAATTTGATTATAAATAGCATATTTATTACATAACTAGCACTCATAATACACAATATCAAAAAAAAAAGCCATCTAAAATTAAAATATAACTTTTCTAATTTATCAATGAAAAAAAAAGATTAGATGAGCAAAACATTTTTTTTTTGCTAGTGCAATTCAATTTTTGTGGGCTATTTTTTGATATCAACAGTTTCTGAAAATTTTCTCTTAGCAGAAATTTATTAATATTTATGTATAAAGATTTTGTTACAATCCATATTTAGATAATAGGCTTTTCTAATATTTTCAACAAAAATGCCTGATGACAAAAGAATTTGTTTTATAGACTAAAGACTACTGTCTATAAATGTTTTGTTTATAAGTATACTGAAATTGAACCAGTATTTTTTAAGAAACTAGAGAAAATAGGTACACAGAAGCAAAACTCTCCATACAGTAGCACCATTCTGTGCAAACCAGAGTAATCAATGGAGGCAGGAAGGTTCCCGTGCATAAAATTCCTATCTAGTGCCTACTCATCCAATATCCCCAGACTAGTTTCTAGCTTTCATTAGTGAGGAGCCTTGGATCTGAGAGCACTGCACCTAGATCTTAGGATCTAATGCAACCCTCCAGCAATCACTTTTTACTTTTTTAGCTAACTATAAAGCTTTGAGTCCAAAATGAAAACACAGCAATGTTTTCAATCTAAGCTCATTAGCTTGTATAGATCTGAACTCAGTTCAGCATCCATATTTTCTGGTGTCTTTAGTTCTTCAAAAACCAGTCACCATAATCCTACTGGGCAGGATTGGTATTAAACCATCAAACCACATGATCACCATTCTTTATGCTTACACAAGCTGTTTTTCACAGAGGCAAAACTCTCCATACAATAGCACCACTCAGTGCAAACCAGAGTAATTAATGGATGCAGGAATTAGATCCTAAGATCTAAGTGCAGTGCTCTTTTCCAAGGCTCCTCACTGGTGAAAGCCACAAGCTAGAAACTAGTTTGGGGATATTGGATGAATAGGCACTAGATATGATTTTATGCACAAACTTTCCTGTATTCATTGATTATTCTGGCTTGCACCGAGTGGCACTCCTGAACAGAGTTTTGGCTCTGTGAAAAAGTTTGTGTAAGCATAAAGAATGGTGATCACATGATGTTTGATGAGTTAAGAAAATAGGTAGATATATAAATATATTTTATTATAATAGAGTACTTATTTATATATATTGTAATCTTATTTTTACTATCACAATTAATTGACATAGCCAAAAACTATAGAAATTTTGTTGGTTCTATCTTCAAATTCTGCAAAATAAATCCATCACTATTATTGGTCATATAGTTAAAATGAAATTTAAAAGTCTCTCATATTACTTCCTAAAAAAAATATAATTGTTTTTAGAAAGTATTTAAAATATCTTCTGAACAGATTTTATTGAGCAATGGATATATAAAATATGTGAGTAGTTTTTTTTTTTTTTTTTGAACAGCGCAGTTGAATTTTATGTACGGATAGAAACACACACACACAAAATTAATATTTTATGAAAAATATACAAGATAAGATACCCTAAATCAAACATAATAAAACAGAATATTTTAAAAATGATTCTACAGTAACTATAATATAATCATTACAATTGAGATTATATTTATCTAAAATAATAAAGCAAACAGTCCATTTAAAATATATGTGAATGTACATGAAAGTACTTTAGGTTTAAAACATCGTCAATTTTAAAATTTATAAATATAAAACTAGTAAATTTAATTATTTGTTTATTATTACAATCCAATTAAAATATATTTATCAAAACTAATTTATTAATATAAAATATCTGAGAACTTTAAGGGAGTAATATGAATTATTTAGTTGTTAAAAATAAATGGTTGTAAAATTTATTTTAAATTCAAGGTAAAATGATTAAAATTTTAGTATTATTTTTTTTCCTTCAATGTTTGGAAAATTTAGTACTTAAAATAAGTCAGACAAATTTTGATCATCTGCTTCTTCTATATCACCTTGACAGTGAACAAATTTTTCTCTGGAAAAAACCTAAAAGAAGAAAACCTTTGTGGGTAAAAATGACTAATAAGATACTAGCTGACCAGAGAGTATGCTTGGAAAAATTCAGTCAGTCTTTGTAAAACTACAATACATCCAAAATTCAATCAAATTAAATTTCAAAATAAAATTTTGACTGTCTTCATAATGTTAGAGTAGATAATCTCATTCTAGGCATTTTGCCTAGCTGGTAAAATAACTCCTCAAACTAAAATGGATAAACAAGGATTATCACTAAATACTACTTTGAAGAAAATCTGATTTACTATCTTTAATTATAACTTCAATCAAATCATTGGTCTCTTTTTTCAAAATAATTGTGAAATAACTTGTTTGGAAACTGTAAAATATTCAATGTACATGTAAGAAAGGGAGTTATAGTGCTGCAAAAGTAAACCAATTAAGAAATGTTTAATTAAACTAAGTTTAAAAATAAAAGCTTTTTAATAGAGACATATATATTAATTAATTATATTGATCGTAAAACTTACCTTATATGGAAATAAATTCCTAAGAGATTAATTAATAATATAGATCTTAAAACTCACCTTATATGGAAATAAATTCCTAAGAGAGTAATTAATTATATTCATAATTAAAAAGCTAAGAGGAATTTTGTTGTACAATAACAAACACCTAATTAATATATAAATTAATTAAGTGAACTGATTAAAACCAAAGTTAAATTATTCCAGCAAAGATAAGAGAAACAAAAGAAGAGATGGATATAAAAAGCTAGAGAAAAAGGACTGGTCACTCTTTATGGTTGCTGATTCTTCAAGTTGAAGTTGCTGTTCAGATCATCATTGGTGGAAATCACTCCCAAGATCTCGGCTCCTGTAGGTAACTAAGCCAATTAGGATGTTTAGTAGACTGTCTTGGTCTTATTGTTATTTTGAAATGCCTCAAAAAGCTCGCCGAGGGTTGTTTTTTTAAAAAGGCTATAGACTGTGTAGTAGGTAAAGTACATTGTTGTTTACCTTAACTAAAAGACTATTTTATTCATTATTTAACTTTATGAGTTATGTTCGCACAAAGGCAGATTAATTGTATATTGAAATTTGATTAGAACTGTCTAATTGTTAATAAATTGTCTTAATACTATTTATATATGTGTTGCTGTTAACATTAATTACGTATTCTTGTGTACTGGCTGCCCTGTCATAGTCGGGGACACAGCTGAAATTATGGATTACCTTACTATGGATTACTGAAAGATAAAACTTTATATAGTAAATCTAAATCCATATATAAATTTGCAGCTTTGGAGAAAATGTTTAACTCTTAATGAAAATCAATGAAGTTAATTTGCTTATGGATTATTAATTATTTGTATTAAGTCTTATTAAAATAGCCTGAACTAAATAGTAATAAATTAAGTGTTTAAACTTAATGATAGTAATCTAATGGCTTTAAAATATATGATAAATACCAACCATAAGGATATAAGTCTAAAAATGTTTCTAAAGAATTAAACTCTCTTTGTATAAAACTCCAATTCAATGTCAGTCTTTTAATGATGGAGTTAGGATTATAATGCTATAATATGAAAATATGATAATCATCATAAATTGATCAGCAGCCATTCTAAAATGGATTAAATGCATTATCTATACAATTCGGAATAGGATTACAAAATATGGTTATTATTTTTTTCTTTTTAAATCATTATATTAAGTATCACCAACAATTTAAAGCTATAAAAGGAATTATTTTGTGCTTCTATTTTAATATCTAATGCTTATATTAAAGAATTGCCAGTAAATTACAAACATTGGAATACTCTGCAAAATCTAAATATTTCCACAGGATAATTCTCAACCATTCATGAAAATAGGATTACGATTTGAATAATTATTTAAATAAATTTTGTTTATAATTGTTGAATTATTTATTTCATAGTTATTATTAGTGTAATATATAATAAATAAATAATAAGGTTCTCAAGATAATGCTGAGATATGAAGATAGAGTTAACAACTTTATATATTTTATTAATGATATTGGATACGAGTGTAATATATGTGATTTACATTTTATATTGGAGTCAGGTTGCACTTAGTTAAACTAGCTTATAATCTTATGTAAACCCATTTATAATAGTAAGAAAATCAAGTCATATATCACGTGACTTAATTTATTAAGCTTTTACTACAAATGTAATATAATGAAGGTGCTAACAGCTCTAAACAAGCTTTTCTGATAAATGTCGGAAGAGAGAGCATTTAAAATCTCTATCTAGAATTATCCCTATCCCCAAAGCGATTTTGAGCTGTTGGCTCTCCTCAGTGAGATGCTAGAATATTCAGACACTAGATCTAAAATACCACTCATTTAGTGTCTGAATATCCTAGCATCTCACTGAGGAGATCCAACAGTTCGAAACTGATTTGGGGATAGGAATACGTATAGATAGAGATCTTAAATGCTTTTTCATCTGGCTTTTATCAGAAAAGCTTGTTTAGAGCTATTAGCACACTCATTATATTAAACCCATTTATGTTTAACTTACTTTGTTATATTAGTCCTTAAATTCAACCTGATTCACAGATAACTAACCATTCTTTGATAGATGATTAAATCACTAAGGAATATTTATTTGTATAGTGCCTATAATATATGCATAATTTTGAAATACTATAATATGCAATAAGATCTTCTGATGTTATAAATAAAATAAATTGTATTTGTCAGTAGAAATATATTCCTAATTATTTAAACTTTGAATAATACAAAAAGCATCGCAAGTTGTTCTAATAAAGGATATGAATATATAATAAATAAACCTACCTATTTTGTACATCATTTAGAAGTGCTGAGAATATAATTTTACTTATTACAACTAATCAGCTTCTGTATAAAAAAATTAGGTTTTGATTTAATATTGCTTAATCCTCTCCAATACAAGTGTCATGTGTTTGCAACAACCTAGAATTATACACACAGTCATAACCCAAGCTTAGCTTATTCATGGAGAACAATCAATAATATTTATTAGTATTGTTATAGAATTTTGTTATTAAATTACAATTATTATCGTTCACTTATAATTTTGTTATTTTATTTATATACATGTTATTTATAATAAAGCAATTGTAATACTTTAAATACAAGTATACTTTACATAATTGGAGCTTATATGTAATATAGAGTATTTGAACACAAACTTTCAAACTCCCTTCAGCTATCCATTCTATCTTATCTGTTTGTTATTATTGAAATCATCTTTACATATTGCTGAAATAAAAGGTTATACTTCTAAGCTATTAAATTACATATTCATTATTAAATTTGTATACACTATTTATTATTAACTATTGCTATCAGAAATATAAATTAGTAGGGTAGAGTGAGTACAATAAAATTCCTTTTTATATTCATCATAACTATGATAACTCAATAAGCTTTAAATCTACATATCTTTTAAACTGTATGATCAAGATTGATTCAGTTAATAGCCCTGAGATAAATAATTAGTTGAATATTATATTTAATTTATGAATGATAAAAAGTTAAATTGCTAGTCTTATTTAAAATGCATATGATTTGTATTAAAGCAATTCTTTACACAAATCATAACAGAATATATGTATTTAATAATACCATAAGATTATCATATGTCTATAAGAATACCCTGAGAAATTTATTTTAAATTTTATGTATTGTTAAATTTTGGAATATTATTAACATTTATTTACGTGGAAAATAAACATGCATTCATTTTAATTTATCTTCATAAGTGTGCAACCAATTGTAAATGCACTTATCTCAATTGGTCATCTCTTGCTCGGTACCTATTGCGACTTAAACTTTGGGTTACAATATATATATATTATGTTACAGCTCTGAAGAAGACTGTTGGACAGTTAAACTGTAAACTACTTTTGGAACTTTGGAAAAATAAAAAGTTATATTTGAATTGTATAAGATGCATGAAAGAGTGTATTAGTATTGTTAAGTTATATTTATATATTTAGCATATGAACTTAGGTAGCTTAGCTATCAACAAAATATCATAAAGAATCTTGTAGAGATTCAAACCAAAAGATAGATTCACTAATGGATTTATTAAGACCTTCATTCAGTTCTGTCTCTGTGCCACAAACACATAGCCATTAACAATGTGATTCATAATTTGTAATAACCCACACTTTCAATGATCCAATAAGTTCCATTTATAAATAGATGAGCACAATAACCATCAGTTTTCATGAATCTGTTGATGAGTCTGTGGTTGCATCTAGAAAAATCAAATCCAGCTGGCATTATTATTGGAACTGGGAAAAGAAATTTATTCAGAATCCATAAGAATTCCATTTTTACACCATAATTCTTTTATTGTAGATTCTCAGTTAAACATCCAAAATGGGGATCTTGATTTAAATCAAGTCTTAGGTGGTGAAACTATCTCTTGGGTTATTGTCAAGTTTGATCTGCTTAACAACTTTTAAAATATTTTCTGAGGCAATTTATCTTCTATATTTGGTGAAGGAAGATGTAAAAAAACAAGCTGCTGCAAAGGAATCAATCTAAGTGTACCAGTAATATTTAATTGAACATTCAAAAGTGTACATTAATGCTAATGGAAGTTGTCCATAAAGAATTTGAATCACAATTCCAAGTAATGCCAGTTAGTTTTCCAAAGAGGTTAATTTATATTAGTAAAAATTATAGAATAGAAGCCTATTGAAAAGTACAGCTAAGCAATAATTTATTGATTATTATAAATTAAATTTTAATTTCAAGTATATTAAATAATGGAATTAAATTTTATAAGAATTTGCAATTTGTAGCTTTAAGTGCAACACATATTATAATTCAAAATCTTCCAGTTGTTTGCATGTGTGCATTTATATGTATATAAAATATAAGTATGAATTATATTTAATTTTAACTACTCAGTAAATAATCATTGGCTATTAAATATGTAGTACTGAAAATATGTAATAATATTTATGAAGAAATAAAATATGTGAACTATAATAATTCCTAACAAGTTAGACTATTTGGAGTCATTTTATTGAACTTACAGATAATACTCTTTCATGTCACTGAAAAATGAGACCACTTCCCAGATTTTATATAAATTTGCAAATCAATTGATATTTTTTTAGAGATTAAACATCATATTAGTAGCAATCTTAATCTTATCAGCATGTAGTTTCAGAACAAAATCCTGGTAGAAATTTTATTAATCTTAATGATCCCAAAAAACACTCATTGAATATGTAGATCATTTTTCATCAAATTAGTGGATTACATTGATAGGGAAGGCATTATCTGACTCATAAAGAATTATTACAATATGCACATTTGAAGATTAATTAATAAATATTGTTATGTATTTTCAGTACTTTTTATTAAAAAGTATAGTATATATATATAATTTTAATATCACAATAATTTTATAATATCACAATAATTTTATATGTAAAGAAAATTTTAAGAATAAAAAAATAAATTGACATTTATTAATTTTGGCCAAAAAGAAAAAAAAAACTGGTAATGGCTTTATTGCTCAGGAGTTCATAAGGAATCCTGGTACCAACAGATCCCAAGTTGATGCTCTACCAGCTACATCAAAACACACAGGGTGAGAAATATATGGTTTTATTGCTTGGAAGTTCTTAAAAAGTTTGAGTGCCAGAATTGATTATGGGACCTCCCAATCCCCAGACAGACACTCTACCAACAGCACCAAATCATGCAAATATAAAAATGTTAATGGCTTTGTTAGTGCTAGAATTGCGAGTGGTCGAATCGATCATGGGACTTTCCGATCCCAAGTTGGACGCATTACAAACTAAACCAAACTGAAAAAGGTATTTTGGACAGATTTTATGTTTCAATTTTATCTCCAAAAATGTGGACTTAAAATGTAAAACTTCTAAAAAAATCTGAACAACAACAACAAAAAAAACCTTTCTTTTTCAAGAATGAACGGTAAAATGAGAAAAGGTTGGGAGAGAAGTTTAATTGTTTCTAAAAGTAAAAAAAAGTTATTTTCTGAATTATAAAAATTATGATCTTTTTTTTTTTTTTAAATAAAATGATAAAAGTAAAACTTCAAATTAAAAAAAGCTGTCCATGCAGAAATATATTGAAATCATGATTTTCCAATGATATAAATGATAGTTTAAAGAATCTTGGATGCATTAAAAAAAATTACATGTATTTCTATGGCATTGATTTTGAGTCCAAAAAAAGACAATATGGAAAAATGATACATACATATACAATATCAAGGATTCACTGTAGCTATGATGACGTTTTTGCTTCATGAGTTTATGCTCAAGTATAATCCTGCTTATCATTATCCCACAGAAGTTAGTAAAAGACAAAGGATATTAATGAAAGCTATGAGTAATCATGTTGAGGCATTTACTTTTTTGTTAAATACTACTTTTCTTTTATACACTATTTATTAAATCTGTAGTAATTCATTCCTTGTCTAATTTTACGTGCCGGTATATGTTTTAATGCAGTTTTCCATTCTCCAGTTAATTTCAAATTAAATAATATTCCAGCTTCTTGATTGATGGTTAAATTCAGGGGGCGATGTCCAAAATATTTACTTAATGGAAGCTGAACAGAGAAAACACTTTCTTTTCTAATTTTACTTAATGTTATCAGCTCCTGATGTTTCAAATCTACAAATCCCTTAACAATATAAATAGATTCGTGATTAAATGTTTTTAGTACTGAAGCAGATCTGCACATAAATATACTAATTTTTCTTTAGAAAAAAATTCTAAATAACTCTTTTCGGAAACTGTAATTAAAGAAGTCGGTGTTTGTAGATTTGGAATGACCAATTTGATAGCTTTTAACAAAGGGCCGTCGGACTTAGCATTGCAAAAGTATAAATTCCACGGCTGTTTACTAATTTTATTCATAGCATAAATAAGTGCAATTTGTTTTGCTGAAGAGTTGATTTCTTGCTGAGTCATGTGCTGATCGTAACCCAAGTCTATAATCATAATTTGACCGAACATCACTGCATTAGCTTGATACCAGTTGTACGCTAATGACATTTGCGTCTCCGAAATGTAATACAATATACTATTGCAAAATAAACCGTACTTAATATGCCTGGTTTCATTTTTTACCTCCAATGAAATTTGCCTTTCAACTTTATGTTTTTCATGTTTTCTTTTTACTTTATTTATGTGCAGTTCATTATTATATAAATAGTTAAAATAACATTGACGTTCTCTAGCAGAAGTCATATTTAATAACACCTGCCATTCTGTGTCAGAAATTATAGTAGGTACTCTCATATTCTTTTCTAAAAAGTATTGATGTTCTATTTTTAATAACATTATCTTTTTATTTAAATCACCTTTATTTCCTATACCAATTTCTTCTTTTTCATATTTTGTATTAAAAAGACAGTTTATTTTACGTTTATAAAGAGCTGGATAGTTTAAATCACGGCAAATTAACCTTAAGATAATTGAAATTTTATCAGCTAATTTCTGCATTATGAAGTAATAACTTGCCGTATACTTTTTATACCAACTTTATGATTAAAGAGAAATAAACTAACATTAGAGTTCGTTAAATTAAATAAAGAGAAATAATAAACTATTTGAAGTGGAATGACGACATATTTGTTCGGTTTTTTTTTTTTTAAGAAAAAAAGTTCTTACCATAAATTGAGTGTCGTAAACAGTTAAAACCTTTTTAATAATCATATGTTTTGCATGATTTTTATGAAACATTAATTAATTAATTATTATTATGGAATCAAATTTAAAGCTGTTCCTAATATATAGTGTTCAAAGTTGTGTATATTAGTCGCATTCAAATTTTATTTATGCTAAAATTAATTATTACGACTTGAATTTTTACTAAGTTATTTCTATTACAATACAGTACGTATATATGTTAAGTTCTTTGCCTAGAGGCAAATTAGTTCGTAATAGTGCCTTATTTTTTGGGCAATTATGTACTACATCTAAATATTTGATTGTTGTAAGAAATGGTTTTTCAACCCTTAAAAGATCAAATTTAAAACTATGTCATACACTAATGAAGTTCCTAGAATCAAAAATCTTGAGTTTTACTTTTTATTATTATCTTTATTTAAAATTGAACGGTAAAAAAATTTATGACGCTAACTATATTTCAGAACTATTCATTTTCTATTGATTGCTTTAATATAGAGTGATAATAAGAAGAAAAAAGTTTACAGATGAATTATTGCAAAGAAATTTAAGCTACTTGAAAATAATTTTTTCAGTGTACATTAGCTTTTTTTTTTTAAATTGGATTAACTCTCCAACCTTTACATCATGTTTCAAACTATGATTGTTTGCTACTTTCAGTTTTGTGATTCATGTTCAATCTAATTCATCAAATTGCCTTTTGAAAATTTCACTGAAATATCTCCTAATGTTGTTGTGCTTAAATATAGCTATATGTCAATTATTTAAAAGACGATTAAAAAAAAGCTTCGGTCCAATATTCTAGCAGAATTAAAATAGGAAAAAACCTTCCTTGTTTTATAATCCATAAATTCTATATTATCACCATTATCATTAATTATATATAAAAGTCAAATTCTGTGTATAAACTACATAAACCTTTCTGTCCATTGTTTTAATTTTGAGAACACTTCAGCTTCCTTCGTTTGCAACACTCCCACCCTCCTTCTATCCATTTTACTGTTTCCTCTGCTTCTAAGTATATCTTCCATTTCTTTTCGATTTCATAATTTCTTTAAAACATGTTTTATAAAGCAATCCTTTTTTCCATTTTTCTCTAAATCTATAACTCAGTGCCTCCAATCTTTTCACACCTCTTTTCCTAATTATTAAAATCTTTGCTCTTTATAAAACTACATTCTTAAGCAAAGCATTTAATAATTCTTTTTCTTAATTTTAATTTCAGTGGGTCACAAGATAATTTCCTGTTATTAAATATCTCTAGCCATTACAGTTATTATTAATTTCCTTTATTTTTGCTGCTTTTGTCATCATCATAAAAACAATTTTCTAAATCTTTAAAAATTATCTTCCCAAAGACTTCCTGCTTAACTGTCACTCTCAATGTTAAATAATGATTGTTTTAGTCTTGGTTGTATTGGTTTTTATCCCAAGCTTTGGAGAAATTTCATCAACCCCAATTAACATTTTATTCATCTCATTTTCATTATTTGCAAACTTTGCTGTTCATTGGTTAAACTAATGTGACAAATCTACTTCCAAAGCCAGCTCTATCCTTACCAAAAAGTATCAAAACATTTATTTTAACATATATTAAATAAAATAATATAGACAGCACTCTAGTTTTACCTTATGATTTATAGTTATCAGTTATATACAGTGAACAAGCATTAGCTTATCTTTTTTTTATATGCTTTTCTCTCATCAATAATCCTCATCTGTATTACATGTTTTTGAATTATTTTTTTTTGCTATAAACATGTTTTACCTGCTATAATTGTATTCTATACTCACAGAAATGTAATACAGAGAGCATACCAATAGCTTAAACAAGCTCTTAATTGATAAGTGCGGTATGAGAAAACATCTAAAATCTCTATCCAGAACCTTCCCATCTCCAGACCAACTGGTTTTGAGCTTATGGCTCACATCAGTGGAGAACTAAAATAGTCGGACACTAGTCAACTCAAAACCCAGCACTTATATTATACGTAATATTTAAGTAGAAACTCTTTCAGACATGAAAATGTCTTTAAATCCAGCTATCTAACTTAAATAGCTATATGGGACTGAACTAAATTGAGATCTAATTTAAGAACTTGTTATTCTAGCTTTTTTCCCTATGAATCAGTTGGGACTACATTTCTGTGATTCTCCCATCTAGAATATTATTCTATAAATTGAATTCTACTTTTATTTTATAATTTTTCTTTCTCACTATATATTTCTTTTAACCTTACTTATCTAGAATTACCTATTACACATCTCAATCCACTGATAAGTTGTCTATACAGAATTTATGAAATTTAACAACCACAACTTATATAGTATGGCAAATAGAAGTTTTGAAACACATTAACGATTGGTCAATCTATGCCAACATAGCAAAACTGAAGCTACTAGTCAATCCATCTTTTGATTAGCTGTCTAAATAAAACTCCATAAGCTAATTAAAGAATAAATATATCAGATTTCTATCTAGTTCATATTTTCTTCCATAGGATTATTTTCATGAAAATCCAACACTTTTTAAACTATTATACATTTTATTGTTTATATTATAACTTGCTTTTAATTTTCCATCATCATCTCCTTTTACATTTTCACTCATCTTTTTATTACAGTATTAGTATTAGCACAACTTTCAATTAAAATTGCTATTTGTAATATTTTTTCTCTTTGATAAATTTATCTCTATTGACAATACATATTAACATATATTGGCTTTCTATCATATTTTGTGTTAAACCAATCTGCATTTTGTTATTTATTAAATAATTTTATTGTTTATTTGTTTTGTATTAATCTGAAAGAAGTAGTCAAATTTTTAACTCATGAATATTTTTTAACATATACAGTACAGTGGATATATAATAATCAAAAAAGGAAGTCATATATAATGTGACATTACTTTTATAAACTTGTATTTATAAAAATGCAATACAGAGAGCGTACTAATAGCTCAAACAAGTATAAACTCGAAAACAGTTGGTCTGGAGATGAGAGTGTTCTGGATAGAGATTTTAAATATTTTCTCATACCGCACTTACTAATTAAGAGCTTGTTTGAGCTATTGGTTCACTATCTATATTATAGTGAATATATATATGAGCTATTAGCACACTCATTATTATTTGTAGTATGAGCTTTATAAGTTAAGTCACATGATGTAGACTTGATTTTTTACTATATATATTAAAAGTTAATGTAATCATTATTAGTAAACACAACTATATGCCATAGTAATTCAACTTCATTTTCTTTTATCTATACGTAATATGTTATTCTTAAATATACATATTTATTATTTTTTATTTTTGACATTTATTTAATCACATGAATAAATATTTCTAAAAAGGTGTAAATGATCCCAACATGCATTTCATGCAACATTCTTCAATTGGTACAGGTCACAACATATCACATGTCTTTATTATTGTACCAGTCAAAATATGCTTATCCATCTAACACGAGCTGGAACTCACAAAACGTACTTCAAACCCAGTCGAGCCCGAGATTTTGGTCAGGAACCAGCCTGGATTCGAACCCACTCTCCAAGCTCCAGGTCAAACACCTAATGGATAACATAGCAATGATGGCACACAAGAATTAATTCTTAATCCGGCCCGCTAGCAAATCAGAGAAAACATAAGACTCATGGACTTAAACATATATATAAACAACTTATAAAGACATTCCAAAGATAAAATATAATATATTAATTTAATAGGGGTTTTACTAATGAAATAGTTATGGGCAATTAGTGAATTGGATTGATTTAATAATGAGACAGAAACTGATATATGATGAATTAAAATATATTCATTGACAATTGTTGTTGGCAAATGCACGCAGGCATTTTATTTATAAAGTAACAATACTCTAGGCCATTTAAACAATAATTGATACGTTGGCTATTATTTAATTGCGCCAATATTATTTAATGGAAACAAATACCCTACTATATAACTAATCACTACATTAACTTTTATTAGTTATGCCCTTTCATCATCAGTTCGAGTGGCTATTGTTCGTGAAATCAAACCAAGTCTGGAGTGAAACTTAATAATACATCTGACTATAATAATTTTATATATCAACTATGGGCTTATAAAGCATCCCAGATAGCTTAAGATCGAACGGGTTTTCAAGAATGCTTCGGATCAACGCCGAAGACTGCATATTAGGGAGGAAAGAGTTGGCTATAACGATTTTACTAATATGCTAGGCACAAGTAAAATATAATAATAAAGTTGCTCTGCAGATGGAAGAATAGTTTTAGGGTTTTTGTGACAAACAACGGTTTACCCAATAACCGGTCATCATGCTGCTAATAAGGGGAACCTTTATTTGGTTCAGAAGAGGTGGGGGACTTAGTGCTAATGTGGCCCGTAGCTCAGACTTCGCTACTGCACTACCCATAAAAGAGGAAGATGGGCTGGACTTACCATGGCTCCATCTTATATATATAAAACAGCACAATGAGAAAATATTAATAAGTTTCACATCCGCCAAGCCGAAGGATATTATAAATTAAATATCATATATTAAATGAACACCAGTTCATCAGCTTGATCAAAAGAGCCAACTCTTCTGTAGCATGAGAAATACGATATGCTACTGACGGGAATATATATCTATACAAACTTTACTTTATCCCGTTCAATCTCTTTAGTTACTTATAACTACTAAACTTTTAAACAGGGGGGAAAAGTATATTTAATAAGGGACTTACGAATACTTTACTAAAAAATATACTTATGATTACACTCCAGGCTAGTTTAATCTTTAGTAACATAATAATTAAAGGTTGAAAAGCCACATTTTATATTTATATTAATTAATTTACTAAATGACAAAATATGAATTTGGGTTTCGAAACAACGCACGAAATGACGCTATATAAATAATACGATTTTAAATTTATATCTTTAAAAACATATTCTATAATTAAATGCATGCCGTTTCGAAACATAGGCATAATTAATAATAATTAAAAATAAGCAAAAGAAAAGCAAAATAGAACTGCAGTGATTAAATTATATAGCAAAACATTAATTAACACAGAAATTTAGCAAAAGTATTTCATTTATAGAAAGAGTTTACAATATTGAATTAATAAAGAAATTTACAAAAGTATTTCATTTTATAGAATTTAAAGATTATTTGGAAAACAATTTAGACAGAAGTTACAATAATATGGTTAGCTAACCTGTTTTTGAAGAAATAATGATTGTTTTTGAAATTCACACAGAGCTCTGCTATTTTAGTAATATTAAAACAGTTCTCCTGTAGATGGACGAGATATTCGAACTGGAACGAAAGTGAGTTCTTTGGCGGCTTGTAGCATCTTCAATTTAGTTGGGAGACGATTTTAAAATGGTGTTGGAACGAAAGCAAGTCCCTTTTTTAGTGGCGTACGGCATCTTTCATTTGGTATAAGCTTTTTGTTTGTTGCTTCGGCATTGGATGGATTGAACTTCGGCATTCCATCACGGGAACGGCAGCAAAATTTTGCCTGACTTTAGCCAGACATGGTAAAATTAAACAATTTTTTTTTTTTATCAAGAAATTTATTTAACACAAAATATACATAGTATTATGATATACAGGATAACAGGTTAAGCTTGGTTAAAAGGTTAAGAGTTCTCATGCATGTATTATTATGTGGACATTGGTCTATCTTGTACAACTTTGTATTGATAGTGATTGCAGTATTTCCATTGAACGACATTGTGTTCCTGCAACAGGTTGATGCTTAGAGTGACCATAGAGTATTTATAGGGATATTAAATATATTGCTTTTTGATGGTGGGTTTGATGTGAATTTGTTGCAGTGTTTGCATTATTGTTGTATCGGGACTTCAAACAGTCTCCATGTCTCAAAGAAGGCCGTAGAGGTAGAGAGGATTTCATCCCTTTTTTTGATGTTGTTGATGATGTTAATGAAGAGTTGGAGAGGATTTAAATGAGCTCCTTCAAAGGCTAGCTTGCAGTGGATGGACCAGATGGAAAAGGTGAGGAATGTGGATAGTCTTATCCATGCAAATGTTTTTGTGCCAAGGCAGTGCTGGATTGAGTTAATTATTTGAAAGTTGATCTTTGAGTTTGTGTGGATTAATTGTCTGATACTGTTGAGATTGGGGCAGATGTTTAAAATGTGCTCAAATGTCTCTGATTCCTGGCCACAGAGTTGGCATAGTGGGTCAATGTTATTGAATCCTCTTCTATTTACCAAAAACCATTTAGTTGGTAGGGCATCAAGATTTATTTTTAATTATGAAGTCCAGGAATTTTGCTTCGAGGCTCCAAAATTTAAACTGTGATATGACTTTCTTGTTGGATATGTTAAGTCTGGAAATAGGAGAATATGTTTGAGGATGCTGTAGATTATATGCATCCCAGTATTTCATTTTGGAGGAATAAACAGTTGCAGGACAGTTGTAAGGGCATTGAGAAGCAGAGGTTAAGGATGATATCCAATCCTATTTGAGAGGTGGTGGTCGGTCGGTGGGGTCAACTGGCATATAGACTTGGAAGTTGTCAAAAATAAGGGTTAATTTATGAATAAGATTGTGGCTTTTTTGGAGAAAAAATGTATAGGGGGAGTGGAGTGAAAGACCATTCAGCCAGCAGGGATGGTGCATGCCTTCTAGACTGATGGCAACAGTTTTCCCACCCCAGAACAATCTAGAGCAAAGTGAGTTAATTTTACTGACAAAGATTTTGGTAGGTTTAATAATTGGGAGGTAATAATTAATTTTGGGGAAAAGGACCATGTTAAGTAAGGCCACCTTCCCATGAAGTGAAAGGTAAACCTTAGCAAGTGATGTTGTATTTTGCTGGCAGATTTTAATATTTCATTTTGTATTTGTGATGTGATGATAGTAGGTGGTTTGTGAAAGGGAATACCTAGGAAATTCTGTGGTTGTCCAAGGAAGTTAGTTGTTATCTTCTTCCCTATAGCAATTCTCCATGCAGATGATTTTTGAAGATTGAAGGAAAGTTTATATTGGTGAGTGTAGTCATTTAAAATTTTGTTGAGATGACCAAGATATTTCTGTGATGGCAAGACTATGAAGATATCATCCATATATGCGAGGATTCCTATCTCCCTCTTTAGTCTGGGAATGTAGACTCCTGGAAGTTGTCTTTGAATGTCTAACAGGAGTGGATTGATGTAAGCAATGAAAAGAATCACACTAAGAGGGGATCCTTGTGGAATTGAATGTGATGGTTTGAAACTGTCAGAGGTTCTTCCATCTAAGGATATCAGTATGTGTCTGTTTCTAAGAAGATTACTTATGATTTGGATGTATGGCTTGGGTACCGCATAGTCAGCCAGAGTTTTAAGCAGGATGTTGATCCTGACTGAATCAAATGCGGCAGCTATGTCCAATTGAACAGCAATTGGTTTAGATTTCCTGTTTGTTCTTAAGTGATCAACTAGGAATTTAACTTGGGCCATAGCTAGGGTGGTTGATGAGCCTTTTTTTGGCAAACTGGGATGGAGAAATGTATTTGAGAATACCTTCTTGAATGATATCTTTTATAGTGGATTCAATGATTTTTATAATTAGAGGGGACATTGAGATGGGTCGAAGACTCATGAGCTCTGATGGCGGTTTATTTTTCTTAAGAAAGGGTAGCATGGCAATCGGGTAAAGATTGGGGATAATTTTGTTTCCATCTGTTAGGTGGTCTATCATTCTATGGATAATTGGTATTAAAAATTTGCTGAGGTGGGCTAGAATGAAGCGTGGAATGCCATGAAGCCCAGGATGTATTCGATCCCTAAGGGATGTGATTTTGTTTTGTAGCATGGATTCCGTTATGCAATGCATGTCTGGAACTTCTTGATTTTTCCATATAGTGAGTGGTGTTTCAGGATCTTTTTGAAGAATTTCCTGGAAGTGATGCTTAATGCCTTCCAACATTTGTTGACCAATCCAGGATTCCCTATTAGAAATAATTATTGAGGGTGTATTTTTTATTCTTGATGTTCCAAGGGCCCAGCGAATGTAACCTCGGGTCCAGCAATGTTGAGATTCAAGGAACAATTTTGCTCTCTTGATGGATAGGTATTCTGCTAGTTTTTCCTGTTGTGTTTTGTATTTCAATTTTAAGGAAATAATATCTTTAATGTTGTCTGTGTTACTTGGAATTTCTTTAAGTTTGGAGCTTATGTTTTGTAAATCATTAAGCAATTTAACTGGACCTTTCAGCTTTCGTTTGTAGTTACTTATGAGTGATTGTATGACTTCAATACTTCTGATATTAACAGCTCTTCAAAAGCAAGATGGAGTCTATCTTCTCGCTTAAAATAAGGCCTATTTATACATTTTCACAAAACCATAACAACTTTTTGGAATTTCGTTTGCCTTGGGACCAATTGACTTTTAATTAAACAAAAATAATATAATATAATTTTTACTACTGATAAAATCTCCGAGGTGTTATATTTAATTTACTTAAAATTATTAAAATATATAAATCATATAATTCGATTCAGATTTCACTAATTAAATTCCTTTCTAGGTGTTGTAGAATGTTAAAAACTTAGCAGAAGTAACGGTATTCTGATTTAATGATAAAGTCTTTTGTTGCAAACAAAAATCAATCAGTAAACCATTTTTTACTTTTTTACCCGGGGTGCAGTCACTAATTGATCTCTTGTTTACACAAAATTCTCATTTTTAATTATAAACGGATGATTTTTATTTTACTGAAAGAAATAACTTTTAACATATTTGTTTTTACAATATTATTTGTTTATTTAAAAAAAAGGCAAATTTAAAGAAAATACTTTAGTTTCAATTATATATGTAAAACATTAAATCAGAAAACCGTTAAATATATTTTAAAGAAAAATGTTTCACATTATATTTATTTAAATTTAAATATATAAATCATTCCAATGTTTAACTTATCCATCCACATACGAAATATAATAGCGAATATAATTAAGAATTGACTGAAAATTAATAAATTATGAGCATTTCTCCGCTATAATTTTATCAAACCTGTCTAATTATAGCGTGTTTCGTATGTAAATGGATGATGCCATTCAAGCGGCCATTATAGCAAAGTTTTCCCGCTCGACTTATATATAACATTTTACATATGACATTTTTACATTTAGGATAGGTTCGAAACTAGTTCAGACGAGTAGGTCATTAGGTTGATGGTGAAATGGAAAAAGATTGGAAGGTTTACGTTTCATTATCTGTGCTCAGTTGCAACTATGATAGTGCCCTCCCCAGATAAATATTTTAATATTTATAATTAATTGTTTATTAGACTTGAAATTATCATACTTTAAGACCAGATATATACTTTAAAATTATCTAAATGTTAATATATGTATTAATAATATTAAATATAACTGTGCAATAATTAATTCAATTCTATATTTTTCCATGTGTAATACCTTAAATATATTTATAACTTTCCATTTCATCACATATACTTTAACCATACAACTAAAGATATCTTGGAAAAGTAAATCAACTAAAGATGCTTTTCATGTCAAACTAGTATTCTTTAATTGGCCTGAATCACACTCTCTTACATATCTTCTTCATTATTCTTATACAGTAGTTATCAATATCAAATTATATCAATTTAATCTAAAACTGCCAAATTTCATGCACTCACAACTATCACATCATTTTTCACAGATAAAATCATAATGACTATTATTATTTATTTATTAAACTAAAAATTACTAATCACTTTAATTCAGATATATATTTTAAACTTTAATTAAAGATCAATATATCTATTATTATTAAACAACTATATAGAATAATTATATATATATATATTACTATTTATGGTATTTTTATCCTGTTCTTTTTGTTTTTTATCTATAGTTTTATATTGTAGTTATATTCATTATTAAGTATGTTATGGATTAATTTAAAGTTATAACCATGATATATATTGTAACCGGACAAGGACCAACCCCACTCTTGGTTGGTTTTATTTCCTGATGAGCATATTGCAGAAAGGAACTATCGATTGGTGTTCCCCAATGCAGATGTCATCCCACCTACAACAATATTTCCTGCTCATCAGAGGATGTAGTGCCCTAGAGACTGGAAGCATCTAGAAATTTATGTGTTTGGTTTCCCAAATGGCACCACTAGAGTTCCATCTCACTACAACCTTACTTACCATTGTCTGGTTATGCTGGACATAGTTCAGGAGGCACGAGATTCTTGTGAGCAAGATGAAATGAATGATAGTGATGCAAAATGGAACTGAACAACTAAAATTAATTTTTAATAACAATTTTATTTAATAATAATTCATTAGTAAGTCCTTCTAATATAGTTCATATAGTGAGAAGTCTAGAAATATTTCAGATAGGTTATCCAAGCAAAAAACCCCTTTTTTTAGTTCATATGATGAGAAGAAGTCTAAAGACATATTTCAGGTAGATATATGTATACAACTAATGTATAAGTATTGATAATCACATTTTGATGCTGATGGAAGCTTTTCAGGTAGTGATTCAGATAATATATAAGTGTTCATAATTATATTCTGGTGTTAATAAAAGCTGCAGAAAGGAGTTTTGCTATTAACTGAAAGGAGACCCTTTGATTCCTCTTAGAGGCCTTAAAGGAACCGAGTAGGGCAAATTCCTAATGTCCACTCCATACGTTCTTGTCATTGCAGCTGTTATTACTATGTGATTATTCATATAGTATACGAACATGGATGGGCTGCTCACCAACACGCATTAGCCAGCGTGGTGAGTTTATTGGCTTTTTACCTCTGAGTTTAAGATCAAGAAACACCATGGTCTTTCTTCTCAGTGCCTGATAAGGCAGAATGAATGTTTGTATAAATGATAAATATTTTCCCAATATATATATATATATACAATTATGACAGACAAAAATAAAGCATGGCCCTTATTCCCAGGAGGCTGTAAAGTCACCAACCAAGGCAGCGGTTGGTGGCCGAAGGCGGAGGGTGCTAAGAATCCCCTGATTGCGGACCCAGGCTGCCATTTGATGACGACATTTTATTTAGGTACTTACAACTGCAGATCACTTTCAAGTGAAGGAAGATTGCAAGAATTAGAAGAAGAACTCTCTTATATTAAATGGGACATTATTGGACTTTGTGAAGTTAGAAGAAAAGGTGAAGAGACAATTGATTTAAAAAGTGGACATATACTCTATTATAAAGGCACAAATATTGGAAATACAAGTGGAGTAGGATTCATTATAAATAAAAAGTGGAAGAACAATATTGTGGAGATTGATGGTGTGTCGGACAGAGTGGCAAGATTAGTTATACAACTTAATAGCAGATACCAAATGCAGATAATTCAGGTTTATGCCCCAACAAGTTCTCATAGTGATGAAGTAGTAGAAGATTTTTATATGGATGTACAAAAGGCTTTTGATCAGAGTAAACACCATTTTAAAATTGTTATGGGAGACTTTAATGCTAGAATTGGTAAAAAAATGAAAGATGAAAGTGCTGTGGGTAATTTTGGTTATGGTAATAGAAATGAGAGAGGACATAGACTTGTGGAGTTTGCAGAAAAAGAAAAACTTTATATTATGAATTCTTTTTTTGAGAAAAATGTTAAAAGGAAATGGACATGGAAGCATCCAAATGAAGGTACAGCAGAATTGGATTATATTTTGACTAACAGGAAATACATATTTCAAGATTGTAATGTTCTTAATAAATTTAACACAGGAAGTGATCATCGATTAGTAAGGTGTAAGATACGTGTTAATGTAAAACTAGAGAGACAAAAATTATTAAGAAAAACAATATTTACAGTTGATATTCCTAATCTTCAGAAACATTCTAATGAATTTAAATTAGAACTTACAAACCGGTTTCAAGTATTAGTAGATTTTGAACATGATTCAGATTTGAATGAAATTAATATGAAAATAACTGATACACTTTTGAAAACTGCAACAAAGATAGCTGGTAGAAAGAAACAGCAATTGACCAATAAAATTTCTACTGAGACTAGAGAATTTATGAAGAAAAGAAGGAATATGAAGATATACAAAAATGATGCATTAAAAAGAATTGAATATCTCGAATTTTGTAAAATGGTGCGGAAAAGAGTTGAAAATGATATAAGAAAGTATAACTGTGAACTAGCAAGAAAAGCTGTAGAAGAAAATAAAAGTCTTAAGAATGTAAAACAACATTTTGGTATTGGTAGGAAATTTATATCTGCAATAAGAAAAAAAGATGGAATTATTACTAAAAGGAGAGATGACATCATGAAATTGGTAGAAGATTTTTATCAAGAATTATATAGTAATAAAGAACAAGTACCTCCTATATCTATTACATCTTCCAAATTGCCCAGAATTTTAAATGAAGAAGTGAGACATGCAATTAAATGTATGAAGAAAGGAAAGGCTCCAGGTAATGATGGAATTATAATTGATATATTAAAAGAAGCAGGTGAAGAAATAGAATTTTTTTTAGCAAAGTTATATACCAAATGTCTAAATGATAAAGATGTACCGGATGATTGGAAGAATACAGTAATAATATTAATATTTAAAAAAGGTGATAAAGAAGATATTAGAAATTACAGACCTATCAGCCTTTTATCAGTTTTATATAAAATTTTTACCAAGATAATTACTACTTGTCTACAGAGAACATTGGATTTCCACCAACCAAGAGAACAAGCTGGATTTAAAAGTGGTTTTAGTACAGTAGATCATATCCAGGTATTGAGAGAAGTTATAGAAAGGACAAATGAATATGAGTTGCCATTATGCTTAGGATTTGTAGATTATGAAAAGGCATTTGATTCTATAAACATTTCTTCAGTGATTAAAGCATTAGATCATCAAGGTATAGATCCAGGATATTGTCATATTTTAAAGAATATTTATAAAAATGCAACAGCAACAATTAGATTACATAATGACACTGGGAAAGTCAACATTGAGAAAGGTGTAAGACAAGGTGACTTCATATCTCCAAAACATTTTACAGCAGTGCTGCATGAAGTATTTTGTGGATTAAAATGGGAAACTAAAAGAGTGAAAGTAAATGGTCATTATTTAAATCATTTAGATTTCGCAGATGATGTAGTTGTTTTTGCAAATAATGCTTCAGATCTGCAGGAAATGTTGCAGGAATTATCAGATGAAAGTAGGAAAGTAGGACTAAAGATAAATGTTAAAAAGACTAAAGTAATGTTTAATCGATTTGCTCAAAATATGAAAATAAAGGTTGATTATGATGAATTAGAAGAAGTTAACAGTTACAAATACCTTGGTCAGATTATTAATACAGATGGAAACATAATGGAGGAAATTAATCATAGAATTAAACTTGGTTGGAGTGCTTTTGGTAGAAATAACTTGATACTAAAAGGAAATATGCCTATGTGTTTGAAAAGGAAGGTTTTTAACAAATGTGTTTTACCAGTTCTTACTTATGGATCTGAGACTTGGACACTTAATAGAAGAGCAATTCAGAGACTTCAGACCACTCAAAGAAGTATGGAGAGATGTATGTTGGGAGTAACAAGAAGAGATCGTAAACGCAATGTATGGGTAAGAGAACAAACAGGTGTTACTGACCTCATTGAAAAAATTAAAAGATTGAAGTGGAGTTGGGCTGGACATATTGTTAGAAGAGATGATAATAGATGGACAATTGGAAATTTTAAACTGGATTCCAAGAGATTGTAAAAGACCCAGAAAGAGACCACACGTCAGATGGATGGATGAAATAAGAAAGTGTGCAGGGGTGATGTGGAGAAGAGAAGCTAAAGATTGGAGAAGATGGATTAAACTTGGAGAGACCATCCTGCAGTGGATTGATAATGGTTGATAATGATGATGATGATGTTAATAAAAGCATGTCAGGTAGATTATACATATACAATTAATATGCAAATGTTTTTAACCATTTACTCCAGGTCTGTAGAAACATTTTAAGCAGGTACACATACACAATTTATACATAAATGTTTTTGGACTATTGATTTCAAGTCTATAGAAGCACTTCAAGTAGATATACAGATAAAGTCAGTATTGCAATTATTATTCCAAATATGTGAAAGCATTTCAGGTAGATGTACAGATAATATCAGTATTGCAATTATTATTCCAGGTTTGTAAAAGCATTTCAGGTAGGTATACATATTATATTAATACATAAATATTTGTAATCATTTATTCTGGATCTATAGAAACATTTTGAGTAGATGTATAGATAATATCAGTATTATAATTATTATTCCGGGTTTGTAAAAGCATTTCATGTAGGTACACATATTTATACCACATACATTTTGGTATTTTTTCAAGATATAGATAACAGGCACATAAGCATTTTATTATTTTTACTATATCTTTGATTTTTGTGATTGACATTTCCATTTAGCTGGTTCATTTGAAATAATTATTACAATTATTATTAGAATTATTTCTATTATTTGAATATATCTTAAATTTTATGAAGTAATTGGCATTTGACTAATGAAATATATGACACATATGTGTCTGTGAGTGTTCGTAATTAAGTAATAATTTTTATTTCTAGTTTTCATTTTAAATAAAGATGAAAAAAACTATCGTCAACTTTTGACTGAAGTTAATAATTGATTGTAAAAACTTTTCTTAAGACTAATAATATAAAATTTTCTCTTTTTTTTTCTTATAAAAATTAATAGCTATAATTTTCATTTATGGCAATTGAATTATTTGTAATTGCTTACCTCTAAATTCATGTCTTCATCTATTACTGCATTTCTATATAACTGGGGGTATCTTGAAGCTGAATGGTTAAACTTCTAGGCAAGACTTGAAGTTCACATGTTTTGCAGATGGAGAGAGAGAATCAGGGATTAGCTGAGTGTCATTAAATTGATTTTTCATTAGGCTGTTTGATGGTCACATTTAGTCACTTTTTAGTACTCTTGTAGCTAAATCTTGTGTCTCTGAATTAATTAACTAACTTCTAACAATTTTGCAGCCTATTTATACCTTTTCTCTCTATGAGAATGGATTTGCCTTACATGCTTGCTGAATCCAATTGTTTTTGGTGTGTTTTTATCCATGTTCATGCCATTAATCCACCAGTTCATTGGACAGTTTCTCTTTGGTGGGAATAGACTGTTTTTACTTATCTGGCTAGGTGTTTTCAAATTTTTAATTAATTTTCTCTTGCCTGCGGCAATGACCTGACACCTACAGTTATTCTGGTTCACAAATTATTCTTCTGAAATATAGAATAAGCTGAAAAGCAGTAAAGAGATTTTTATTTAAATAATTGTTTTTCTCACTTGAATTTATTAATTTTAATAAAATGCACTCATGCTTGATTAATTTTAATAAAGAAAGATTTATACTTTCTTTAATTGCAAATATAAACATATTTGCTTTTCTTTTTTTTTTCTTTTTAAAAAGTTTGATTTCTTTTTAATTTGACCAAAATCGTTATTTATATTTTTAATTGTGGTCAGATTTCATTATTTCTTTTTCTTCTTTAAAATATTTAGTATAATTAATCTTTTTTTATTTTTGAAATATTGCTAGTCTAACTTAAAATACTATGTCATGTTAATTTGGGGGGGGTGTCTTTTAAACATATACGTGTAACAGTGTATCTGTTTCAATATATATATATAATATTTATAGTTTACATATTAAATCTTGTTTTTATAATAAGTGTAATAATGCTCAATGTTAAACGGGTTTATAATTAATAATTAAAATCGTTCAAAACTTAGACAATCCCAATATCAATAACAATCAACAATTTCAATCTGTTGTTAAGGCAATCTTTTAACAATGAAAGTGGAATCTCACCTTTATTTATGGTCCAATATATTTTATATAGACACTAAAGATTGCAACTTGACCACAGAGATTAAAATTATTGATAAAAAGAAGTTTAACTAAACCTTAAAAGGTAAATATAATCTGTTCAGAATGTAGACTAATAAATTGTCAATTTATAACATTACAAAGCACAATTATAATTTTTAAATTGCACATAATGTATTACTTAAATAGTAAATGTATTAATGTTCAAGACTAAATGGGTCTTTAAGTAATAATTAAAATTAGTCAACACTTATACAATCCCAATATCAATAACAATCAACAATCTCAAATTGTTATCAAGGCATCTTTTAAACAACTGAATCCCAGAGATTGAAATTTTTCAGAATAAGTTATATTTATCTTTTAAGGAGGTTTATTTAAACTTCTTTGTATTAGTAATTTCAATCTCTGTGGTCAAATTGCAATCTTTTGTGTCTATATAAATATATTAGACTATAAATAAAAGTGGGATTCCATCTTTATTATTAAAAAAAAAGTTGCCTTGACAACAGGTTGAGATTGTTGTTTGTTATTGATATTGGATTATTTAAGTGGTGACTGATTTTAATTATTATTTATAAACTCTTTTATCCTTGAGTATTATTACAGTTATTATTTAAGTAATGCATTGGGTGCAATTTGAAAATTATAATTGCGCTTTGTAATGTTATAAATTGACTACACTCTGAACAGATTATACTTATCTTTTAAGGAGGTTTATTTAAACTTCTTTATATCAATAATTTTAATCTCTCTGGTCAACTTGTAATCTTTAGTATCTATATAAATATCTTGGATAATAAATAAATGTGGGATCCACTTTTATTATTAAAAGGAGATTGCCTTAACAGCAGATTGAGATTATTGATTGTTATTGATTTTGGGATTATCTAAGTATTAATTGATTGTCTGAAAAGAGGAAGTACTTTTAATTGAAAGGAGACTCTTATTCTTTTTCAAATCAAAGGAATTGATAAGGGCAAGTTTTTACTGTCTATTCCACGTATTTTGCTATTGTTACTTTGATTATTCATCTGATAAATGAACATGAATGGATTGTTTAATGGTAAGCATCTACTGCCATGGTCAATTTACTGGTCTTCATTTTTAAGACCAAGAAACACTATTGTCTTCTTAAGTGCTTGATAGTTTTTAACTGAGATAGATATTGGTTTGATTTATTTAAAGTTGGAATAAAATGACGATGTGTATGTAATTGCTTATTCACTTTAATATTTGCAATCAATCATAACAGACAAAATTAAGTTATGGATCTCCATTTCCAGAGACTGTAAAATTATCATCAGCCAAGACATCAGATATTGCTGACACTTTATGGATCTATTAAATAAATATATAATTCAAAACCAAAATCACCTAATCATTATTATCAGTTATCTGCAAAGAAGCAGGTCCCTCATAACAAACCAGACCATATTCTCCATGTCTTTCTTCCTCTTTATATTTCAAATGCTCATAGCTGTTTGTTCTTTCAAATGCATTACTTGTAGTTTTAAGTAGCGTGATCAATTATATATGGAAATGTAAAAGATAAAGCTTAGTGCAGGGCAAAAGTTTTTTAACAATTCTTAAAGAAACTGTGATGAAGAAGGCAATGTTCACTACACTTGCATATAGTGAATATTTGAGTGTTTTCCATCTTTTTTTTTGAGAATATCTAGATATTCATTACTCGTTACATAAAAAAAAAAAATCTGAAATCTGTTGGAAAAAAAATATTTTTTTTTGTTATAACTATTAATTTTTTTAATCAATTCCTTTGAAAATTGATTTTGTTCTAAAGAAGAAAGAGAAAAATATCAATCTCACTCTCTTGTTGGAATATTTTTGAGTTCATTTCTTATTATCGTCATTTATGTCACCTTGAGGGAAAATATACATCGGTTTAAAATGTCAATATTCATAACGATTATAATTTTCATGGAAGAGGCAGACTCTGTTACATTATAACGATTTTCTTGAAGACACTAAATAAAAAACATTATTAATTGTTTTCATTGAGAAGATATGGATGTTAGTAGAATACAATAATCATAATTGAATAAAGGTAGGGGGGGTGTTTACTGCAAAAACAATTAAAAGATAGCATCACAAAATATCAAACAGAACAATAAACTAGCATATTTTTATGTGTGGACATATTTAAATCATGCTTTTTTCAAGAAGACTTGTATTGTTTGTTGATCTACATATCCAGTCTTACAAGTATCAGGTTTTATAATAACAAATGCTATAATACCATATGCAGAAAGTTGAAGAACATTTGATTGGTTCAATAGTCATCATATTTTTAGAATTTTTACGGTCATATTTAAATGATTTTTTTTATATTAATACCTATTATACCAAAATGAAGTCCAAGTCTTACTTTCATAAAACAAATTAGGTAAGATAACAGCTCTATATAACTTAGTTATATTAGTTATATCATTGTGATGAAATACCCTATCTTTTAACTTGTTAAAAACAGTAATATAGGTAATAAATAATTATGTTTAACATTTTAACTATTATTTCCATTAACTGCAATTCATCATAGTTTTCTGGCTCATTTTTTTATTGGTTTGTTATGTTTTCTATCAAAAACAAAAAATGTGGACTTACTTACATTTTGAAATTGACAAATTGGGTTCATAGTGACACGTCTTTAGCAATTTGGTGTAAGTGTAATTAGTAAAATAGTAATTTATTATTTTAAATGATAATCTATGGATACATTTTATATTTTCTGGTTTCAGTTTTATCTGTCTATTAGAATGCTGTGCTATAAACAAATAGTAGTACTTAATTATTTTTGCTTGGTGCAACAATTTACTGAACTTCAGAATATTAAATGTAGTTTATCATCTTAGGAGCAATAATTCCTCAACTACAGAATTATATAATATAAGCTTGAGCAATCAATGGGCTCTAGATGGTAATGAGATGTCCAAATTGCAGGATAGTTTCTGGCTATTGACCTTCATTATTGAGAGATTTGCACCACATATCCAGTAGCCATTTGTAACTTTTAATTTACACTATCCAAGTTAATAAGTTTTAAACAGTATGAGATTTTGAATCTAAGCCTACACACTTGCATAGTTAAATAGGTCTGATACTAGCTGAGCAACTTTAGGCATCTTCATTATATTGGCAACCCACTAATTATTCAAGCTTACAAGAATATAAAAAAGTGAATTACTGGTCATAATGCAGACATTGAAAATAAGAGAATGTCACATGATGCCTTTTTTGGTATATTACAATGCATTCAATATTTTTCCAGAATTGCATGATATACATTACTTGATAGAAATTTTCCAACCTCTATAGTGGATTTTTTTTCTTGGTAAGTATCTACAGATGTACTTCTTTTCGCCCTACTCTTGATTCATCTGCTGAAAGCTTGTGGAGTCAATGTACATCAGATAGAATAGTGCCATAATATTTCACATTGTTCTCTGAATTTTGTCTTTGTCCATGAAGATTAAGGTAAATCTAATGCATTTCTAATTCTCACAGTTACTTTTGTATTATTCAGACTAATAGTGTGAAATTAAAAAAAAAACCTAAGGTTTTGAATTAACGACAGTTTTCTTTCATAGTTATATAGATTTGACTCTGGATAAGTTTTTATATACAGTGCTACAAAATATAAAGTAAAATAAAAATAGCTATAATCAATTAAGTGTAGTTAAAAATTAGTTAAGTAAAATCTAATTTGAAAAAAAGCTAAGTATCCTGGAGAATTATCGTTTTTAAAAAAAGCTTATGCCTTTATTATCAGCAGTTCATAAGAAGTTGAGTGCCCTGTGAGCACCAGAATCGATCATGGGACCTTCTGATCCCAAGTCAGATGCTCAACCAAATTCACCAAACTATACAGGGCTAATGTAATGAAAAAACAAGAAAGCAATTGTATCCTGAGAAAATCATGTAACAGCAGAATAATAAATGCACATTTATGTTGCAGAAGATAGATCAAGTTGATTAAATCTGTTAATTATCTTAAAATATTTCCTCTGAAGGATAGAGTACTCCAGAAAGGAGAATGGATATATAAACCATAGCACACAAGTAATTGCATCTTCTGCATCATTCAACCTTCTGAGGAGACCGTGGTATGAAGTAGCAAAAAAGATTATTGAATGATGTTTTTTCGGGAACTGTGAGACTTCTCAAATCCACTGTTAAGATAGTATAATTTAGAATACTAACCTAGCCCATATCTGTGGTATAAGCTATTGTGAACTGTCTATGGGAATAATACTACTTTATAATGAATGTGGATTTTGGAATTCTTGAGCCTGCAACGACTAGAGCGTATATTTGTATTAACATTGAACATATTAAGGTTTATTAAAACTTATTCGCGTTCTGTATTGACTTATTCGGCAGTAGATTATTTAGTAGTTAGTCTGTTTCTTTACTATTATTTTTCTAATTAAGAGACTGGAGCTCAGTCGTATCTTTGAGCTCACATACGTGAAGATTTGATTTTTGTCTGTAATTCTCAGAATTAAACATTAAAATGAAATAATGCTACAATAACTACCAAAAAAAAAAGTGAAGAAAACTTTAGCGAGCTACTAATTAAGCTATTTCATAGTGATGTTAGTAACGAACCATATATATTATATGTCAAATGGCATTGGCTGAGGAAGCGAACCCGGGTCATGGCCTGCTGCTTGGAGGGAACCGCTCTGCCACCAACGCTTGACAATAAACCAAATATTTTTATGATAAAAATTTCTCTCCTTTGTAAATTTTATTATTTACGATAACTATTTTTAAAGTTGTAATTATAAATTTTTTAAAAAACATTGTTCGCTGAAAATTTTTCACTATTTTTTATTACAATTTCTTTAATATTCGGAGATATTAATTTACTTTAAACGAGTCCTTAAATATAAATAATTGGAAATATGATTGTAATTTGTACAAAACAAAATATTATTACAGTATTTTATTAATTATTACTCCGAGAGCTATAAACACACTATAACAATTAACTACTTTAGTAGATTCTAGTATATATCATCTCTCGAGCAAGTAATATAGAATTCTTGCAAATAAATTTTAAAAAGTACTAAAAAAAAATGAGCTTAAAAACTAAAAAAATTATAAAAAGAAAAAATAATAATAAATTTT
Organism: Epiperipatus broadwayi; assembly: GCA_028023455.1. Classification (NCBI taxonomy): domain Eukaryota; kingdom Metazoa; phylum Onychophora; class Udeonychophora; order Euonychophora; family Peripatidae; genus Epiperipatus; species Epiperipatus broadwayi. The sequence goes on from JAQFVV010006442.1 coordinate 477,170, forward strand.
TTAAAAAATAAATTTTATTTTTACTAGTTTTACATTTTTCTTGTTCGTCGATATATCTATACATCTAGTCACCTTAACCACTAAAAAAATGAAACTAATTTTAAATTCATTATTTGTTTATTTAATGTGTACCGGATTACTTTGTTTAAACGAGGCAAAAAACATTAATGAATTAGAAATCATAGTATTGGTAAGTTGGACTTAATTATAATTGTTTAATTACTATAATTAATATTTCCGGGGCTCTGGACAATTTGGTGCAGTGGTAATCGGTTCCAGCTGCTCAAACTTTTTATGAACTCCGGAGTAATCATTCGATTATTTATTTTCAGGACCGATTAATTTCATGATGAGTTATTATAAACCTACCTTTTTGTATTATTTTAAAATCTAATACAATTTGTACTAGAATAATTCATTTTCATTGTTGTATTCAGGCTACCATATGTAATAGAACAACCTTTATTCTGTAGGATCTAAGGCAAGCATAACTATCAAATGTTTACAGAGAAGGGAAATGGGGGATGTAATATTTGTATAAGTTCCAGGTTGCTAATTTACTTTTTTAAAATAACTAATATTTGATAATTCAAGTAAATCAAGTGAACATGAGACACATTGCATGCGTAAACACTTCACATCTCTATAATCATATATTTATGAACCTTAAAAATATCACATGACCCTAGCTTACAATATTTATTAAGAGCAAAACATTTATAGTACATCTATTTTAAGATTGAATAATCAATAGATGCTTGATATACTGCTTACTAATTTCCTATCCAGCACTGTCCCATACAGATAGTAATAGATCCTGCTTCTCTGATGATAGCCATAAATCAGAAATTAGCCTGGAGATAAGAATAGGGATTTAATAAGTACTATATCTAGAATCTATTGATTACTCAAGTTTAAAATAGGCAGCATACAGCTGAGGTAGAATAAACAAGTCATTCTTGAATAATACTATAAGCTGTGATCATGTGATGTTTTTGAGATTTACATTGATACTGGCCAAAAGGCAGAGGTATTTACACTACTAAAAAATTGTGGATGCTAAAATATATAGTTGCTAAACATGTATCAGATCTATATTATTAGGTAGACAAGTTGACTTGGATTCAAAACATGGAGATATTTTTGATTTTCAGTCTGATAGCTTTATAATATAAAAAAGAATAAAAGCTGGCTTCTGTATGAAATGTGCAATAAATCTAAAAAAAATCCACATGCACTAGGTTCATATTCAAAACTTCACATTGATACAGGCTACCTGCCAAAAACTAGACTGAGAATATGAATAGGAAATCAGTAGATAGGGATTTAAAATCTATTATCTATTGATTACTCAAGCTAACAGTAACTGGCAGAGATAGTGTAGAATAAATAGTTTGCTTTATTTATATATGTATGTTAAGTTCTCTATCCATTGGCAACTTCAACAAAAAATATTTAAAAATATATCACAATCAGGCTACTAATATAATTACTAATAGTAGTTTGTTATTGTCATCTACTTAATTTAATCTAGCATCTTATATTCAAGGACATATCAAACACATTTAATGAACTTTATTATCCTTGTTATCACTTAATTAGCACACATTCATAGATAATTACTATTTTAAAATAATGTTACTATTAAACATTAACTTTTAAAGTCAAAAATTAAATTTTTAACAAATATTAAATATATCTATTAATATCTAATAGTATATAACTATTCTTAGACTATGTTTTAATACTCTTTTTACTGATATGCTAAGCCTTATTTATATATTAGTTATTCAACAAACAATATTGTGTCTTTAAACACAAGGGTTATAGACACAGAAAAATGAAAATAATTACCCAGTTGCAATTTTAACATAAACTATGTCCCATCAGTTGGACAAAATAAATTGAATCTATATTGCTATCATTAAATAAATAGAAAATAATATGCTAAGAATGATGTCAACTTGTCTGAGGTTGCACATTGTTTTGCAAATCATAAGCTTGGTTAGATCAGAATAATGTATTTTTTGGATGATCCTTTGGATCGTCTAAACTATTGGGTTCCCCCTGCATGCTGCAATTTAATTGAATGGAATTTTATTTGATTCTGGCTGACTAGTTTGTTAATCAAGTGTTTTTTTTTTTAATTTTTGTTTAAACGTTTCATTTACTATTAGAAAAATAACATATTTTTTTAAATAAAAAGAAAAGTGTTTTGTTTTGTCCCGGCCTGGAAACATTATATTAAAACATTTTTGCATAGAAACACCACTACTAAGCAATGCACAGTCACTGTTTAACAAGAACTGAAAATAAGAACAATGAATATAGAAACATGATGGTTTGGGTTATCTGATGATGTATGTCTCTTGCTGAAATGTATCTTGGAATCATTTGTGTTATTCTTGAATCAATAACTATGTCTAAAGAAATAATGTAAATGCTTGTATTATTTGAAATCTAATCACTTGAATAAAATGAATGTTGAAAGAAATAGTTACACATAAATAAGTATCATTCATTATATTTGATATTTAACGTAACATTAAAGTATATATTTGGAGAAAGAAAATGATTTCTAATTTTAAAAAGGATTATTAATGATCATTCCAAATTTAATTTTTTTATTATAAATATTATTTACAATAAATATTATTTACAATAAATATTGTAATATGTCTAAGTGCAATGGAATGCAGTTAATGGTGAAACTAAGATACGATTTGTAATAAAAGTGAGTGAGCACTTTTGAGAAGTTTTATCTTCTCATAATCATAATATTTGGATAAAAAATTAAGAATATAACCATAAAATTGAAAAAATGGAGAAATAAAATTACTTTTGTTTAGAATCTCTGCTAACTGGAATCAATTGATTTTTCCACTCATTTATTATAATAAAATAAATTTGCTTTTTATTACTGTAAGTTTTATTTACAATAAGTATTGTAATATTTATCTAAAAAGTTAAAAACAACTCTGTGTAATTTGCAAATCATAGAGAAAAATTACTTTTGTTTAGACAACAAGCATTTTGAGATATTGCTAATCCTGAGTAAATGAGCATAAAACTTATACTACATAAGCTACATTTAAATTAATTTGATTTTTTCAAAATATAGACATATCTAAAAAGATGCTGAGATGAATACTTATTTAATTAAAAAAAAATATAATTATTATAAACTTATAATCGAGTATTAAGAAAAGGTAATAGTAATTATTCAATACATTTACATTGCACTAAGCCTGATTTTGGCAGACCACAGTTAGAATCATAGTGCTGTTTTATTGAGCAGTTGAAAATTATGCCTATATATTGTAACCTCAACTTTCTCAGCACATTCTTTCACTTATTTAACCTCAATAAACTCTCATTTATTTCAAGTAGCTAGTTAATTGAATTTTATACTAACTTTAGGATCAAATATATCCGGGGTGCCAAATTGCAGCTATAAATTTTAATGCCCACCAGAGATCATCATCATTAGCCATATTTAGGAGTATAGAAGATACTGGAGAAAGTAATTAAATTGTCTCTCAAAAAAAAAATAATAATAATAATATTGATAAAACCAATCAATCTATGTGGTCTTAATTTCAAACTCAGATGAGTCATGTAAATATTTCATGATAAATTTATCATTAAATCTACAATAAGAAGACAACTTTCTTCCACAACTTTATTATAAATATCTGATCTCGAGTGGTAACTACAGAAAATACTGTATACAGTTCTCATTTATATCTGACTGGAAATAAATCAGTAATTAATGCAGAGAACTCATAATCTATGTTCATAATATAAAATTATTATTTTATTTAATACTAGATAAAAATTATCACAAATAAATCCTCCCCATTTAATTCCATTACTTTATTTTTCGTTCTCAGCATCTATCACTTTCAAGAGCTACAATTATATAACACGGAATGTCTGTGTTATGTTCTCTAATCTGAGAATCCTTAATCTTATTTCTCTAACACACATATATCTTTCGATCAACTATCAATTCATGATCCCTATTTTATAATAGTATAATAATTTTATTATAATATGCTACTTGACTTCCAAACTAGCTCTTAGATTAATAATTAAACTGCTCTTTCTCAAGGTCTAGATCTGTCAAGACGTGCCCATATAAGTGATTACATTGTAATGGATATGATCCCAAATATGCTACAATAAATTTTAATACAAGTTTACTACTGGGAATCACTCTAAACACCGAGAGCAGGAAAGGGATTTTATGTCTGCTCCCAATATTCACAACATTACAATGAACCAAAAGATTAAATCTATTAAACTTAACCTAACTATTCCCTGTCATTTTATTATATCATATAATCTATTGACCAACTTTTAATTAATAAATTTTAAACCTATCATATTTTGCTAAATTAAACTTATGGAAGTAAATCATGGACATTAATTAGATAAATCAATCAAATGTATCTATGAAAGTAAAGTACGGACATAAATCATAAAATCAGATTATGCAAATTAATTATGAAAATAAATTATGTGAAAATGAAGTTTATAAAAGTGACTTAGATAAAAATGAATTATGTTAATCGAATATAGAAATAATCAAGATAAAATCAATACTGTAATTCAATCATGGAAATAAATTATCAATATAAAATTAACTATGTGAATCGAATATGGAAACAATATAATAATGACTACTGCAAATCGATCATGGAAATAAATTATCAATATAAAAATGAATAATTAAATTTAAATATGAACTAATATTACTTCAAATATAGGTGCTGGACGTAGATTCTGGAGATATTTGAAACATTAAAACACAATGTAATCTTATAACAACAATAAAATTTTATTACATTAATAATAATGATAAAAATTAAAATAAAAACACACTTAATTATAATATTGTTACACTCAAATATATGATTCAGATCTATTAAAGACTACGGTTCGAATACATGTTTAAAGTAACTAATTTTCTGGATGACTTATTTATTGCTTTGACCCATTTATTTATCAAATAAATAATTAATAATAATAAACAAACACAAACGCTTACACAGGGAATCAGAATTCCGTATATTTTTCAACTTTAAGAAAACCTATATCTTGAAAGAGAAGAAAACTTATAAATTTCTACTTCCCCCCTTTTTATTGTAAACATTGTCCATTGGACTATTCCAAAATAATATATTCGTTTCAATTATTCTAACTAGCAATGTTAGTTAATCATACATTTCTAAATCATTTTATCAAGAAATAACTTTCACATTTCTAATGAAGAAGGATGATATACCATAAAAAATCCCCTACTGATCTTGCAAATGGGTTTAAATTCAAAACCCACACTTTTACGTTCATGCCTGTCAGATCTTTACGTTTTTGACTGTATATATCTTGATAGGTCAGTATGTCAATCCAGCTTGCTGACCCTCAATTTACCATCATTCAAAAAAAAAAATCAACACAGATCGATTAGTTTATTAATTAAAATCTTTGTCATGCCTCATCATACATATACATCTGACTGAATCCTTATCCTAACAGGGCAACTTTCATTCTGTCCCACATAAGAAAAACTCTCATGTCCCACATTACCATGCAGTATTTATAACATGCACACAGCAGCGTCTTGGTAAGGGAAATTAAAAAAAAAGACAACAGCTCCTAACTTAAACTATTTGCTTGAGCCTGAGAGAGAGAGATCTTTTCTTAAGATCCAGAATTGTGTGAAGAGCTCCTGCCTAGACACTTACTCTCTATATTGGCATGCAAAACACTTTCTACAATTAAACAATAACTTTATTAATAATTCCCTATCTTAACAAATAAATGGAGTGAAACTCAGTCATCTCCGACTGCCATGGTAAATAAATCATGAGACAGCTATTTCCCATCTATTGGGTGGTAGGATAACTTTACATTAGTAATGACAAGCATTTATTACTTTATATATGCCCACAATACATCGATTACAGTCTAGATAAATGACCAAGACTAACCAGATCCCGAATCGAAACATATGAATTATTTCAATTTTAAACAGTCAAGCCAACAACATACTTAATATTTATATTAATAACAGATCATCAACACTTATAGCATAATTATGGGTTTTTATGACCATCCATTCACTCTTCATAGTTAATATTAAGCACAAATTAAAATTTTGTTAAGAATATAAAAAAATATTTATATTTCTCTTCTTTTAAATTTAAATTTACGTGAGCATTTATACTTAAATGGTATAAAAATAATTTTCCCCTCTTTCCTTTAAACATTTTTAACATAAATAAAAAAATTATTAAATTAAGATAATCTAGTGGTTAGATGTGTGACATATTATATAAACAAAATGAAATAAAAAAAAACAAATGACATTATATAAACAAAATAAAACAAAGAATAAATATCAACATTATGATAGTCTTTTTCCAATGACTTTTCCTTCAACTATCCATCAATCAATTAATGTATTCAGTTCATTTTATTTTGAGATAGCTATATAGATGCACATCAGACAATTATTTTTAATCAAATGTGTATAAAAATGCACAGACAGTGATTTGAATCAAGATAGATCAAAATGTAGATAGTTATTTTAAATCAAGAATGTAGCTACAGGATAATTAATAAATTTTAAAAGAGTTCTGTTGATTACCTTCCATTTTGATGAGTTTCTTCCTGGGTTTGAATCGATTTGTTTCTTTTTCTTCTCTTCCATTTTAGAGGCTCAAATTATAGACAACAAACAGTTTCTGCTTACTAAACATGAATTAACTTTTTAAACATTATACAGAAGTTTGCTGCAGTTTCTTCAAATGAATTTTAACCAGCCAAATAATTCTTATAGTATAAATTGGTCTTTCAATTTCATACAAAAATTTGACAGTTCTCTCCTTCAATGAATTTTTAACAAGCCAAAGGGATAAATTGTGGTATTCAGTATAAAATGTCTTATTAAAAGTCGATTCATTCATGATTGCTGTGAGGAAAAGAAAATATGCACCACTTATATATGAATTAGAAATTCATATTTTGGTATACTGTAAAACTTAAATACATTATTAAAATCTGAAAAAGAAAATTTAATAAAAAATTCAGAGAACCTTCAGAGATATATTAATTTTAGTCACCCAGTCATTCTCAATTAGCAAAAGTTCTCATTCCTTTCATCATCCCCTTTTATAGGGTGAAGGAGAAAAAAAACATATGTTAATCCCCCCACAGGTGGTTTTTCTTCAAATCTAATTAAAAAAATCTCCACTCAGAATGAACAATTGACCCTTTACTACTTGTTAATTTTGACAACTTTTAGTCTTATCTGAAACCAGATCTTTTTAGTTAACACATTAGCGATTAATTTATGAAAAAGCAATCAAAGAAAATCTAATCAAAAAAATAAGCTTACTGACACTTTTTGGTCAAATAAAGGTTACATTCATTTGATCTAAATAATTTCTTATTTAGATTTACATTTTAGAGTTAGAAATAATAAATCAAAACAGATTCATTTATTTTTCCCATTTTCACACTTATCATGAAATAATATAGAAAATTATATCAATTTCTATAAAGGAAAAAAAAAATCAAACTCATATATTTGTATTACGCACACATATATGTGCAGAACATGAAACAGAAAACTGCTCATTCAGATTATATGAACATAAAATATCCATCATAATTTCTTATAATTACAAGCATAAAATCAATTATGATTTCTGGTAATCATAAACATAAATATTCACTATAATTTCCTATAACTTTAAACTTATTCTCTAGAAAGAAACTGTTAACTAAAGCTACTGACAATCAATTCAATTTTAATTCTCATCAAGTCTTTAGTAATAGATATCAAAATTCACCAGATTTTATCTCAGTCATATAAATATTTATTTCTCAAATATTATAGTGGTAAATTATTATAGCAGCGTACAAAAAAAATCAATCATCCCTCCTGCATTAAATAATGCTAGCTATATTTTATACAAACACAAACTGTCTCTATATATGTTACTTTTGAGCTCTATATAGCCATTGATTTCTCCAATAAAACTCTTAACTTTTCTTATATTCAAAAAAAAATTTTTTCTACAATTACTTCTTTTTATTACATTTGGTTTATAGATGAAATAAACCAAAAGGCTACAATATGGACATAATTCATTATGTAAATGAGACATTTAAATAATCCATTTTTTGATACTTGAATGCACAAATCTTTTTTGTTAATTGCATTTGAATCATTTTCAATTGCCTATGCCTCTTCATATTTACATTTGTTATCACTTCTTTCAGCATAAACCATGCTTACATTAGTATGACTGAAAGTATGACCTCTAGTAAGTTCATAATCAAGAAATATTGAATTATATCCATTATTTTGTTTTACTCTGTTGTATAAATTTGTATGCTGGGTAATTCTCATAGATCTATTCACCTACAACTCTTCACAATACACACAATCACAACATGAGGCATCATATGTAAATGACTTGATGGGCATGCTCTGATGCTATTTTATCTTCTGAATCATTTATCCAAGTTGTTTAGTAATGACGGAAATCTAAAGCTGACCTTATAAGTGTCAGCACACACATTCTTTATTTTTTTGCTATTTTAGGGACATACTTATATAACAGAGCAAAACAAAATAACAAATATAATTTGATATTTCTTGATCACAAGCTTCCTACAGGTCTTACTTCAGTCCTACTAATGTAAGTACAGTTTGTGCCAAAAACAGATGATAGAACATGAAAATATAAAGAGGCATAGACAATTGCAAAAGATTCAAATGCAATTAACAGGAAGGATTCATGTGTTCATTATCAAAAAAATGGAATATTTAAATGCCTCATTTACATAATAAATTATGTCCATATATAGGCATATAAGCATAATTTCAACTACTAAACAAAACAGCATTATGATTCTGGTAATGGTCTGCTGCAAGCATGCTTAGTGCAATGTAAACATTTTGAGTAGTAACTATTACCTTTTCTTAATACTCAATTATAATTGATTTATAATAATTAAAGAACAGAGAATTAAATATCATTTGGAATTTTAAAAATTATACAAAATTAAGGTATATAAAAAATTTATAGTGGTATCATATATTGGTTGTAGCCATTGCAGGTTAATTAATGAAGCTAACAGTAAAAGTAGTGATGTAAATTTATATAATTATCATGCATAAATAGAAAATAATGGTAATATATATTGAGGACAGTGATGAAAAATTCAAGTCAACTGATGGGCATATTTATATTAAAATGTATCTTCAAAATCATTTACTCTTTTTTGAGTATCTAAGAAATGAGTGTTTGTGTTGTTGTTTGAAAAATATGTATTTATTTTAGATACATGATATGCATTGCATATCACTGTGATTCCTTTTTAATGCATCTTATGCTTTAAATGCCATAACAGTATTTATTATGGTTTAGATGGGTAGCAAAAAATTACCATTGATTACAATTACTCTTTTTGAATAAAAGTGCTTCATATTGGAAGATTTTATGGAATGTAAAAATTTATTTCACTTTATATTGGCACCTATATGAATTTAAAAGATATTTGAAATGCAAAGGTATTTAAATATCTGAATAGTAATTTATTATTAAAAGATATTTCATGACCTTTATATTTTTTTAAAAGAAGATGCTTTGGAGTCATAAAACTTGACTTATGATATGTTTTTTGATTTAACAAAAATTAAATACTGATATATCCAAGTGCAAAGTAAAAAATCAATAAGTAAGTTCTTAGACTCTAAAGAGTCCCTTAATAAAATAACCAAATATTTTATTGCTCAGGAGTTCATAAGAAGTTTAAGTAATGAAAATAGCAAAACTGAACTATGATGCATAGAATTTGGGCTCCAAAGTCTGCCATTTTTCCATGCAAGGCAGAATTCCTTGATAATTAATTGATCAACAATAAGATCACCATTTTTGAAAACCAATGTCATATAAAAACAACAAACAAAATATAAAAATATAGAGACATGAAAAATAAATTGTATGCTATTAGTGTTATAAATGTAAACAAAATGGTTATTTCTAAGAATGGAGGATATGCATGTAGATTATTAACTTTCTTAAGATTTTCCTAAAATGTTTTAGGTGTATTTTAAAAAGATATTACACATGGAAAAAGAGACAAAGTCAAATTATTCCATGCATTTATATATTATTAAAAAACAGATGAGATTTAAAGATTAAGTGATGATTAAGAGTTATCTCTAGTTTAATGAACCATTATAAAGCTATAATTTTAATAATAATTAATAATAATTGTAGTAATAATAATATTTAAATACAAGTATAAAATGTATTCTTAAACTAGATGTAATTAGAGGGGAGTTGAACCCAGACTTTCAAGCTCTCTTTAGTCCTAGAGGGGAGTTAAACCCAGGCTTTCAAGTTCTCTTCAGTCATCCACTCCATCTTATACACCAATACACATGACCACATACATGTGAAAAAAATAAATTATCTTCAAATATACATATTTCATGCTGAACTAGCACTCATCAATTAGTCCAGATCATCATCTCCCATATATATATAATCAGAGCGTGGTTTATATTAAGAGAGCAAATCTTCAAACTTTAATGGAAATGCTTTTCCACTCTTCAATTTTTCAGCTCATCCATGTGTGGTAGATGATGATCCAGATTAACAGATGAATGCAAGTTTGCCATGAAATATGTATAGTGGAGATCATTTATCTTTTTCACTTATATGTAGTTATGTGCCTCAGTTGTATAAGTTAGAATAAATGACTGAAGGGAGCTTGAAAATCTGGGTTCAAATCCCTTCTAATTGTATCTAGCTTAAGTATATATACTATACTTGTATTTAAATATTACCATATTCAGCCTGTATTTTGCCCATCCCTCTTCTATGTATATAAATGGACTTAAGGTTTTACATATGGGGATCAGAATGACTTATGGTTAACATGGGTATGATAATAATATCAGCAAACAAGGACTTTGAACATGCCACCACCAGATTTTGAATGATTTAGATAACTAAAGAGTTAGAGAATGGAGGAGATTAAAGCCTGGCCATTAAAGTTTGAAGATTTGCTATCTAAATATAAATCGAGCACTGATTATATATGTGTGTGAGAAATGATCTGGTTCAACTTATGAGTGCTGATTTACCACAAAATACATATATTGGAGATCATTTATCTTTTTCACATGTATATGGACTTGTCTAGTAGTTGTATAAGATAGAGTGGATGACTGAAGGGAGTTTGAAAGTCTGAGTTCAAATCCTCTCTAATTAATAATAATAATAATAATAATGGCTCTTTTTCTTGGAAGATAGTGCATTGGTAGAATATCAGACTTTAGAATGTGAAGTCCTAGAATCGATTCTGGTGCTTGCATTAACTCTCAAGCATTAAAGCCACTTGAACTTTAAAAATCATTGATGTATTTATCAGAGGTGGTTGGTGTCATTGTTATGAATGGAGAAATTTTAACACTTGTAAAATAAAATATAATAATTATAAACTTTTCTCTTAGTAATAAAAATATCTACTAAATTTTATTGTTACCAGAAAGATGTAAATAAAGAAATCAATTGTGATTTTTTCCAATAAGACATGGGTTTGTATTGCATTTTGTTGCATTGGTTTTATATAACTGTAATATTATGATCTTAAATTTTAAACAGTTTGTTTAATGATAATTCTCTGCTAAGGCCCATATGGCTATTTAAGTTAGATAGCTGGATTTGAAGACATATACATGTCTGAAAATTTCAGATTTTCTATTTAATAGTTAAACCTTAGATAAAGTGCTTGGCTTGACCTGCTATTTTAAATCTAATGCTTGAATATCACAGCACATCACTGATGAAAGCCAGAGCTAGAAACCGTTCTGATAAAGGAATGTTTTGAAAAGCTTGTTAAGAGCTATTGGTATGCTCACATATCTTGCTTTCATGCCAACAACCTGGTTTTGAATCCAGATTCCAAACAGAATTATAATTTTTTCTTTCATGTAGCTCACCATAGTTAGCTCAACTGTCATTCAATTATTGGTTAATAAATGGGTATTTATCCATTCATAACTAGGAATAAAAACAGGAATAAGTAATCCTAATCATTGGAAATTGGCAAGCTTGATGAATAATGTCTTCTTTTATTGTTTCTCTATGTAAGAGATTAGTGATAATAGCTATTTGCCACACAGTAAATTATTCAAAGGCTTTTATTTTACTTTAGAATTTTGTCTTGAATTTAAAATTGCACCATTACTTTAAACTATTGTAAATAATCAGACCATTACTTTAAACTATTGTAAATAATCACTTTCAATCATTTTAAATGTATGATTTGAATGACCATTTAAATGATACATGCACTAAGACTGTAGATGACTTATAAAATAAAAACAGTTATAAGCAAGCATAAGAAGTGGTGATCATGTGATGTTTATTGACTTATAAAATAATTGAAATATTTGTTAATAAAATACAGCAATTTCATAAATATTTCAAAGTAATCGAATCCTTTTCAAAGAGACTTTGTCAAAGTCTATTATGTTTAAAAATTGCAAAAATATCTGTTCATCACCAATGGTAACTATCATTGCTTTCTGTTAACTATCAACTTAAAAAAAAAAAAACTTTATATTTTAAGATTAACCACATTTATTACATTGTGTTTCCTAATTTTATTAAATTACCTAATAACTTTAGAAATTAGTCTGTAATGTTAGATTGCTATGTTCCAACTTGCATATAATGTTGTTCTTCTTCCTCCTTTCCTTATATATTGATTTTTATATTTACATATATCATTTTCAACTTTCTTATAGACTTAACAATATTATTTTTTATACCAAACCTTATAGGATTATAAAGATCTCTGATGATGACTGCAGGACAGGCAAAACTGTAAGAGTAAAGTTTTGGTATAAAAATAGTACTGTTAAGTGTGTAAGAAGGTTGAAAAAGGTTTCAGTATATTTGTATGTTATTTATTTAAGACATCTACATCCACACATAATAATACATTGATAAGTTTTTTTTATATATATAGTTGTCATACGATATATGATCATGAAATTGGGTGACATTGGGCAGCCAAGTTGTGATGGCAAACTCTAGATCCTATCACAATCTTTTTATAAAGTTTCATAGCATGGAAGAACAAGTATTGATATTGAGGCATTTTTCTATACTGTTAGCAGACATTTATAAATATGTATGACCATTTTAATTCCAAGAGGAAAAAATAATGAATTAAAGTTAGAAACAAGAGGGGAGGGGACAAAATTTCCACGTGTAATTAAAGAATAAGAGGGGGGGGGGTAATCAAATGGTTTTATTGTTTGGATGTTCATAAGAAGTTTGAGCATTGAAAGTGCCAGCACTGGAATCATATCTGAGGATGTTATTTTCTACAGGCAAAAACTACCACTGCACTAAACTATATAAGGCAAAATAATTAAATGGTTTTATTGCATAGGAGTTAATAGAAAGTTCAAGCACTGAAAGTGCCAAAATTGGAATTGGTTTAATGTCCTTGTGCTCCAGAATCTGACACTTTACCACTGCATTTAATCATGCATGGCATAAAAATGTGCACATGTTAATTCCATGGTAACAATTAGTGCAGAAGTGATTTATGATTATCAAGCTCTGCTCTAACTTAAATGACTGAAGACAGTAAAATAAAATGAGAGAATGTGAAAAGTATATCACTGATTTAGTAATATTAGTAGCATTTACCACTTAAATCAAAAAACATCACATAACTCCCACATTATATAATGCAAACTTTTTTCTATTTCATTGATGTTATTTATCGTAAGATAAGTCTTTAATAAATAGACGGTTGTGCTCACTGAGTTGATATCTAGTGTTATCTGCATTCTCAACTTATTTTCTCGTTTACAACTATTTTCAGTAGAGTTTGAACTTGGAATGTAGTAATATGTAGATATTTTGAGTTAATATACCTTTTATCCAATATATACTTTTCCATTTTCTTGTCTTTCAAGGAATCAGCCCAAAAATGCAAGTACATCTTACTTATGCTTGTAGTAGATAATTGCAGTGGAGTAGAATAAGCAGAGTTTGTTCCTATAAAAATTGTATAAAGTGTGAGTCATGTGATACTTTCTTGGTTTTATATTCTGGTCAAAGGATAAGTTTTTATTAAAAACTGAGGACACAAAATTATAGTAACTGAACTAGTGTCGGAATGTTTATAATTATGCAAGCAAGTTGGCTTGGATTCAAAAAATTATGATGTTTATGTATTTGAGGCCAATAGCTTGATGATAAAAAAAGTATAAAAGGTGTTTGCTGAATGGAAAATGTGCAAGTCCAAAAAATGAATATTCCCAAATCCAGGTTTATACTTTTCACTGATGAAAATGTAAATCAGGAAATTAAAGCTTACAGTAAATGGCAATGAATAAATAATATAAATAGTCTTTGCTTTTGTAAACTATTAATGACTTGATAATTAATTTTAATTCATTCCTTCATTCAGTCAATATTTAATTTAAAATGTCAAGTGATGCTTGAGAACTTTAGTGACCAATTGAACACAAAATATTTTCTACATATATAGTCACTGATCTGTTTATTAGATTATACTATATTAGTGTGATCATGTAATGAAATATAAAATTTTTGGAAAATATTATTTTACTATTAATATAATATTTGAATATAAAATAATTATTTTCTAATTTATATTAATTTAATTATTAGTATAAACCAGAGATTTGTCATATCACAGCAAGAAAAGGAGATTCAGTTTCAGTTCATTATACAGTAAGTATAATTTGTTATATTTTTAATGAATTTCATGATATTTAGATCTAAATATAACTTTTTGATAGCTAGAAAATAGATGAAATTAATACGGAAGTATTGAAAATCCTGTGTAAACTAACTGTCAGCAAATGTAAATGAGCCCACTTACATTTTATCTATGATCATGTATAAGCATAATATTTACTGACGTAATTTCACGCAGAGTGTAATTTATATATATATTAACATAATTTCAAGATAACTATAAGCTATTCTGACATCACTATAGCTAGTTATAGGGAAAGGCTGAATGTCACATTTAACAACCTCCAAATATTAAATTTCAATGAGTTCAGTAACACCTGTTTGTTTTCTTACCCATATATTGTGTTTTTGATCTCTTCTTGTTACTCCCAACATGCATCTCTCTATACTTCTTTTAGTAATCTGAAGTCTCTGTATTGTTCTTCTATTAAGTGTCCAAGTCTCAGATCCATAAGTAAGAACTGGTAAAACACATTTATTAAAAACTGTCCTTTTCAAACACATAGCCATATTTCCTTTTGGTATTGAAAAAATTAAAAAGTCCAAAGTGTAATTGGGCTGGACATATTGCTAGAAGAGATGATAATAGATGGACAATTGAAATCTTAAATTGGATTCCAAGAGATTGTAAAAGACTCAAACCACATGTGAGATGGATGGATGAAATAAGAAAGTGTGCAGGGGCGATGTAAAGAAGAGAAGCTAAAGATCGGAGATAAATTGAACTTGGAGAGACCTTCATACTGCAGTGGATTGATAATGGTTGTTGATGATGATGAAATATTAAATTAATCTTCAAATTTATAGTTGTCTTGAAATTATGATAATATATATAAATTACATTGCATGTAAGAATGTCAGTAAATGTTATACTTATATATGATCCAAACTAAAGTGTAGATGGTACTCATTTTACATTTACATTAGCTTTACATATAGCTTGCTGGAGTTTTTCAGTACTTCTGCATTAATTTTATTAATATTTAGGTTTTTAACTTATCAATATATTGTTTTTGATTCTTTTCAGTCTCATTATCTTAATTATCTTATCCATCTATTATGTCATTGGCCATTTTACTATAATAACTGCAACAGTGGTACTGTGAGATTGAGCAATATTTCTCATTTTTATTTACACAAGCATAAATTATGATTACAAATCTCTTATGCTCTTTTTTTTCATTGTGGTTATTTATCTTCTTGCATTTTTCTGTCATTCTTTTTAATAATGGGCCTATTTTATTATAAATATAAATCCAATATAATACTTCTCTTTAATAACAATGGTACTGTGAGATTGAGCAACATTTCCCATTTTTATTTTCACAAACAGAAATTATGATTACAACCCCCTCATGCCCCTTTTTTTTTTTGCTTTGTAATTTATCTTCTTGCATTCTTTTATCCTCATTCTTTTTAACAATGATTCCATTTTATTATAAATATAAATCTTAAGATGATATTTCTCTTTAAGTCTGAATTTTTATTTTTCTGAATTAATTATACATTTAAATTTATACTAATTTAATTTATTGCAACATAGGAAGTGGGGATTACAAATATTAGTCTAATTTAAATATACAAATAAAAATGGAAAACCCATTAGTTAGATATGTCATGCACTGTGACTTTCTCCTTAAATGGAGTTAAGAATCTCTCGCAACTATGCCCAGAGAAACTGGTTAGCCACTTTACCTTCCATTCCCCACTCTAAGCTTTCCCATATTCTGCTCCATCCTATTTCCACAACAAAATCTTTGTATATGCCCTTTATATCTAAATCCCCCTTTTCTTTTCCCAAACCCAGCATAAAAAACAATAATCCACTTTCTGTATAATCACTTTTTTTTCATATTTATTTTTCCATAACTTCATTATTTGTACCTTTTCTGTTTCAAGCATTTACATTCAATTAACAAATGTCTAATATTTTCTATTCCTTCCTTACACAATTTACAGACTAAATCACCCATATTTTTCCATTTATATGTATATTCTCTTGTTGCTAAAGATCCGGTTCAAGCCTTAAACAATAAACTACTTTCCTTACTATTATCATACATTAACTCGCACCTAATGTTCTGTTTACTTCTATATATATTTAAACTCTTTTTACTCTCCATACTAGTTCTCCATCTCTCTAACTCCCTATTATTTATTAATGAATCTATTCTTTATTAATGAATTTATTCTTTTATCCAATTCCTTACCACTATAACACTCAACAATCCTCCTAACACAATCATCCCATGATATAAATTCTTTATCCAAATCTTTTGCATATCACATTACCTTTCTTACCCATCTTGTTGCCTGCCCTTTACTCATAACCCAATTAATGCTATTATGTTTATTCTTTTATTATCCATAAATTGCAATCTACCAAACATTTTCATTTTACTTTTTGCATCTCTCATATAAAGATCAGTTATCCAATCTAGTGCAAGCTTGAGTAATCAGTGATTACCAAATGCATATAAAATCCCTAATCTTTAGACTGTTATCTTTAAAGTTTCTAGTTTTTGCTATTCTTGTTTTAACATATATAAGCTGGATAATTTAGTGATTTTTTGTTATTATTAAGCACATTATTACTTTTTTTTTTTAAAAAGAAAATCTTATTTTTTTAAAATTTATTAAATAAAAAAAAAAAATGTATTGTGTTTTTTATTTACATTTGCATAACTGAAGCTTCCAGTGAGTTATATCATGCTTGCAACCTATCACAACCATCCATCAGCCCAGAAATCAGATCAACTCTCAGATTATAGATACATTATAAACATACACTTTGTTAAGCAATTCATGGAGTACAGGTGACATTTCAACTTCATACACATTGTTTCTAGAGAAATCCTAATCTTAATTTTATATATATTGTAACATCTGCGCTCTTCACCTATCTCACTTTATGTACAAATAAATGCCCAGGCACCAATTCTATGCAAGATAGAATAAATTTATAACTGAAATTGCATTTCTATTTATGGATAAGACTCTTATGCTGCTATTACTCTGTGGCTTAGCTCAGTTGGGGGTTATAGGGTATGGTGTCATATAGGATGCTAATGGGGATGATAGAAGTATTTAGAAATAACAATTATATAATGTTGATTCAATTATAAGCATCTATTAAATAATAAGAGCTATTGTGAAATTGATAGTCATTACACTCAATAAAGTATAGACAATGATAAGGATCGGGTATGTTTTTATCTCATACCATTATCTATTCCAAGCAAGGTAAAAGCATATTTTGGCACTGCAATATTAAGATCTGTTAAATCTGTACTGTTTAAATAAATGGCACATACTGGCAAATTAATGGATTCTATAGTTATATTATGTTGAACATATGTGTGGAAATGGTCAATCGAACCTATCTGATAAAACAGTTCAGAGGGATCTTATTTTAACAAAACATTTATTACAAGAAAACCCTATTTTACAACACATCAACGATGATTTTAACATTACCTTTACATTACACATACTTAATTAAATAACATTAATTATATAATTTGCACACTTAGTATTTGAAGACCCAATTTTTATCATAGTTATATTTATTACTTTACTTGCTCATTTACCGACGACGATAAACAATAAAATAAATTATACATTTACATTCCAATATTAATACATCTATTCTCATGTGTGCTCTTACTAAGCTAAGACAAACAGTATCAAAGGGTCACTGATACTATAAAATTATTTCTGGATAACTGTAAGTTAATACTTGCTACATAAATCGAAGTGACACTTTTATTACCTTTGCATTAGATAGAGTAAAATTTCCGTATGTCTATAAATCCATGTCTGTAATCTGAAACTTAGTACTAACTTTATCAAATTGGCTTTAAATAAGATAAATTCTATAATATACTATTATGCTCATACTGGGAGGACGAATTAATAATGATAATAATGAAATAATGACAATAAGTATCATAATTTGTCAAGTTACTCAGAACTCACAATTCTAGTGATGTTTTCTTTCTATATCTTTAACTTAATTATATTTCCGAATGTGTGCGCGTTTATAAGATCCTAAATATAAAGCACTTATTAATTGAGATCGAAATACGGATAGTGCAGCAAGCTGATCTTTAAATTAATAATCTTATTTCAAGCATTTTTATAGAAATCCATAAAACATTTATCTGCTATAACCAACATATATTCCCTGACGATAATTATGACCGAATGAAGGAGGAGAGGGGAATAACAACAAATAAATATTCACATATACGCGCGTGAGGGTTAACTAAAATCTCCAAATTCAAACTTAATTTTTCAATAAACATC
This sequence comes from Epiperipatus broadwayi, assembly GCA_028023455.1. NCBI lineage: Eukaryota > Metazoa > Onychophora > Udeonychophora > Euonychophora > Peripatidae > Epiperipatus > Epiperipatus broadwayi. The sequence goes on from JAQFVV010006442.1 coordinate 496,321, forward strand.
TACCCAACCTTTAGGACACAAATATTGCAGAACTCCGCTGATTAATCATCAATAAATGGGGCATTTGCCACGTCATTTAGGAAATACAAATATCTCGGCATATATTATTAAACCAGAAAATCTACCACGACCCATGGCCCAACAAATAAGTAACCATGGAGAGCATTGCTTAATCCACATATCAAAATTACCCTTCCACCGCTTCCTCATCTAAATGTACTCAACGCATTTCATATATGGACAAATCTCTTAAGCAGACAAACCCTTAATTCTTCATCTTCCTTTAGCACACGGCCCCAAAACGCGATCGATAGAAAAACAAACTACAAACTTGATAAATAGTTTACAACAGTGCACACACATGCGAATACACGATCAAATCTTAAATGATTTCTAAATCAAATGAAACAATATAATGTCATATTAACAATAATTAAATCTATACGAATCTATTATTTGTGAGAATTATGAATATTGAATTTCAACTTAAAGTCACTATGGTCAAGTAAGTTTAATTACTCTGCATACTGGCATTTTAGTATTACCGACTTCATATACTTTATACCAAGATCTCCGAGACGTTCTCGTTGAGATTAGGCATCTAAATAAATAACAATAATACTAAGTTACATTAAGCATAAAAAAAATAAATCTACCTATCTATTATAGGCAATAGGAAGAAATATACGTCAACATTTAATCATTTAAAATAAAAGTTTTTTTTTTTTAGTTCAAACTTGAAAGTTTAATTGGAAATATACGCACAGCTCACGATGATAACAACAAATTGATAACATTGAAAACATGCTCGTGCAGGTTAACTAACATTTGACAAAAGCTGCAATAATTTCCAATGTTCTTAGAATTTCTAATAAATATCATATACTGCCTTTGTGCATATTGGGATCACTTATTGGTCATAGGAAACAAATACACCTCCAATTCAGTAAAATAATCCATGTACAAGTTATGACTTTATTTCTTTCAGGTTGCTAGCATTCAATAGAATTTTCATAACAATTAAATCCATTGTCGATGATTTATCCATGCTTGTATGCGTATTTATAACTAATTATTAAATGTTATTCAGTCACGTATGCTATCACTCATTTTAATAGGTGTGAATCGTATGGTTATTTGGTATATGACTATCCTATTAATGTAGAGGGTTAGAATAGACAAATTTTCCCATTTTAATTTTATTTTGCATAGCAAAAACAGAAAATCTATTAACTGAGAGTCCATAAAGCGTTTCATTAAAGAATTCAGCACACTTTAACTTCATTGTTAGTAATTTATACAATTCCGACATCATTTATTCATTATAAATACGTTATAGTAAGTTATAATTAAACAATTTTATATAATATCCATGCATTTTTGAACAAAGTAAATTTAAATTATTAGCTGATAAAAGCCAGAGCTGGGTATCTTTTTAAAATTTAGCCCTCCATGTAAACACTCCTATTCTGAGTAGTATGAGGGAAAATTATCCATAGGAATAGTAGAGAATTTTCACAATATCTAGTTCACTTATTTTCTTATATATTTTTTGAAAATCATTCCAATTTCCATAACTAATTTGTCTTCTCACTTTTCTCCCTCTTCCTTCTGTAATCTCTTGTGAAACTGTCTGCCACGCCTCTTTTTTTTGTTATAATCAGCTTAGGAATATGCAAGAATTTTCTTGCTTGAAAAAAGAATTTAGTAACAGAATATTGGAAAGAAAAAAAATATTAAATTTACAAATGCTAACTAATAATAAACTAATAACTTTTACAATTTTAAATGTAAGATTTCATGGAGTACATAATCAGCAAATAATAAATAAATTTAAAAAAATCATATTAATTAATGATATATGTGTGTGTCTGTCCTTCCATTACTATAGAGGTCTACTAATGAATGAGTGGTTAACAATTTCTATGGCATATAAATCCTGCTATGACAAATTGGATATTGTAAGTAATAATGAAAAATATGAATGAAGTGTGAGATGATGTAAATGGACATGCACCCACACATACAAGTTAAATCTTGGATGGGAGTAGACAATGAGTTAGAAAACCAATGAGCAAACACCTGTTATAGCCTTACAGACAAACATTCCTACTAATTTAACTCTCATACTAACAATCCTTGATATTGTCCATCTTCCTCTCCCACTACAAGGCACATATAAAGCAAAATTCTAATGACTGGTATGCCCAACTAACGTCTTGATAATTTTTAACTAAATTTAAAATATTAAACTATATCACAATTCATTTTTTTCCTAATAGTTATCTCTGGTCACTATTGGCACAATGTGAGCCACTCACATTTCTTCCTGGTGCCAACCTGGAAGGTCACAATATATATATATATATATATATTATTACTAATTACAATTCTATCACACATTACCGAAACATATAATCAAAGATGTGAAAAGGATAAATGATCTCCAAGATATACATGTCATGCTGAACAAGCACTCATTGGTTGGCCCAGATCACAATCTCTTACTCATATCTTCATTATTTGTTCAGTATATATCTAGATAGCAAATTACTATACTTTAATTAACAGGTTTCAAATTTTCTACAGTACAACAGTAATATAAACCACTCTAATGGAAATATATTAATAATTGTATTAATCATTTATCAACCTAGACATTTTAGCTAGCTCAAATGTGCTAAATATATTTTTTTTGTTAAAATTATTTAATTAATATTATCAACATGTAATTTCGAACATCTAATAGTTAATGGAGTATCACAAATCTTATTTCTAATTGAATTGAAATGAATGCTTGATTTTTCATCATCTTCATGAACAAAGATAGGCCCCAGCCTTCTTCCAAAAGTTTAGTTAATATTTGTCCTTTTTTTTTTCAATTTTCTTTTTTAAATTCATCTATCAATTTTTTATAACTATCATTTTTTCCATCCATCACAATTGAAGTTATTACAATCTTAATTCTAATGATTAGTCGTCATTTCTTAGTTTTTTCTGCTGTGTCTTTACACCCCCCCCCATACTTTCCATTTTTTCTCCATACCTATATTTAAAAAAGCTTTATAGTATAGTGTATCCACTTGTTATGCTCATGACATAGAATAGAATCTGAAATAATTTTTTTTTTTTTTAGATATTTGGGTGTTTGTGAAATCTTAATTTTTTTAATCTTGATACAATCTCATTAAGGTTTGGCAATTGAGTATAATTAATCTTTAGTGAGACGTTCTAGTCTCAGGTTAATCTAGGTTGATCAGATATCCAATGAAATGTCATACTCTTATGGGAACTGAGATTATTTAATAGCAATAACCATTTTCTCATTTCAGAATCAACTCTACAAATTGAGCAATTCTTCAATATGGAGGTGTTCTCATAACTTCCCATACATTCTGATGTGTTGGAAATATGGATTATAATTCTAGTAACGAAGATTCACAATGTTTGACATTGTATGATAATCCATTTTATAATTTGATACTGACATATATGCATTATAAATCAGATAACAATTTGATGAAGATGATTATAAAAAAGTCAATCAAAAGCATGCTATTTTGAAATAAAATTTACTTAAACATTGGATATAAGGTTTATTATAATTTATCATTTGTTGAATTATATAAACACATAGCATGTCATAAGTCTATCATTAATATATATATATTGTAACGTTTATTTATATATGTTGCAAATATATTGGCATTTGGTAAAAGCTAAAAAAATAGAAGTAAATTTAGATTTTTTTTTTGACTGATTTTTTTTTAAAAAAAAATAACGTACAATGAAAGTTAAATTATTCTTTCATTTTTTTTTTTATGTAAGTAGAAATAAAAATAGAATTGGAGAGAATAAAAGAATTCCAAAAGTAAAATAAAAAAAGATAAGAGAAAGTAAAAATATTTTGGCTAATTAAAGATGGCCGAAAAACTTGATAAGAAAAGAGAACTTTATAATGTAAATTTTATAAAGAATCTATAAGATTATGAACCAAAAATATGCTATAATAATAGCATGCGCAAAGTCTGAAAACTGGATCTCTGGTATAAAAAGGAGGGATTCGGTTGGAAGAATGTCTTGTTCCGTTAGTCTCTCTAGTCGGTCCTGGATAACAATAATACATCCAGGATTGCCCTATACTGAAATAATTCGGCATGTCGGAGTGAACCAGAGCTTCTGCGAACATCGTGCCTGAAGATGTACACCAGGAAAAGCCTTCGTGACCAACTAGGAGAATGGACCACAAGATCAAATAATAACCAAAAGGCCGAGCTCATTCTACCCAAAAAACTATGCATAGTTATCTTCTACTGAATTCACAAAACTTACTGGTAAGTTATGCTTCATTATCATGATTGAGACAAAGTTAACCATTTTACAAACTACTCGTAAAAATAAGCTTATAATATGATCCCGATAGAGACATTAATTTTTTTGTACAAGAGACATTCATTTTTTTTAAGAACTTTCTAGAAGAAATTTGAAGTGAACAGTAATTGTAAAATTGTTTTTTTTTTTTTAATTGATTTACGTCCAAATTAAGTGTGTTCTCCCCAATTTATTTGATTAATAATTTCTTTTAAACATTTTTTATCTATTAGAATAAAAATATTTCTAATACCAATTTTCATTTGTGCGTTATTAATAATAGTTATTATTTTTTATTATTAAATTTATTATTAGTTTAATAAGATTTAAAATGTAATTTATCTTTGCCAATATGTTTCAATGAGCCCAGGAATAATAATCTTGAAAAAAATAATTCTCATTATGGTATGATGCAATACCGATTACGTTAAAAGTATTCTTTCTTTTTTTATTCGTGAGATGTTATTTGACAGATTTCAGCTGTCTCTTTAGAATAAAAGGACCTGGCGCCCATATTGAATAAATTAAAAGCTGATTTCGTCAATAGCATAATTCTCAACAATTAATAGGCCGAGTTTGATCAGGAAATATAGTTATGTTTTTTAGAAATAGAAATACAACTTTCTTCTTTTCGACATAACTTGATCAACTCGCGCGCAGTTTATATCAGCGTGTAGAGGCCTAGAAATATGGAAAACGTTATAATATATATATATATATATAGAGAGAGAGACACATTGCACAATATTTCATGTACAGAATTTACTGAATATGTCCAATTATTCTCTGGACACAAATTTAAATGTTTTATTTGGTAAAAAAACAGATGATAGAGATATTTTCTTAATATTGCCATGTGATATAAATTGGTGATATAAACTTTATCTGTGCTAAATCTGTTAAATTTTACTGTAGCTTCATTTTGCTTTGAATTTGTGAGTTATAATATAAAATACAGTGAGCAACAAATTTTCTCATTCCATAGAGATTGCACACACAAATATACATATTCAATTTTAAATTTACTAATAAAAAAACAAGTCATATATAACGTAACAATTTTTAATTTATATGATATGATGTTAAACAGGCCACAATACCATCAGTTGCTATTTAATGCTTGGTCACATTATTTGATTTCACAAAAAGACATCTATTTAAATAATAGTAGAATAAAAAAAACTCATGCCAGTTTACAAAATAAAAGATGTTGCATTACTATTTAAAGAATAAATATCGTAAGAAAGCATAAAAAAGTTTACCAAATAAAGCAATGCATAATTAAATAGCATAAAGAAAAAGCAATTATATGGTACATAGAAGTAAAATCAATATAAAGGTGTTGAAAAAGATGAAATTCAAAAGAGTAGATAATTACATTGTTAAGAGCAATTATCTTTTACTCCAGAGCTACCTGTTGCAATTCTAAGTAATCAGTGGATCCTAGATGGTAGTGTTATTATAGCTATGTCCACTGCTATTCTATCAATATCACTAGATCTCCAGCTTTTGACGGTGAAAAGCTTGACCTACTTGTATTAATAGATGGCTTGGAAGAAGAATGAAGAGAATTGTTCTTAATGGTACACCATCTGTAAATAGAAGTAGTTTTATGATACTTGAAGAATAGATTATGATTAGTGAATGAAATACATTGAGAAGTTAAATGTTTGATTCTAATTATAGCAAAAATAAATAAAAATAGAAACAAATCTGGGGATATTAGATGAGTAGACACTAAATAGGAATTTTATGCACAAACTTTCTTGCATTTATTGATTACTTTGGCTTGCACTATGTGTCACTTCTGTATGGAGAGTTTTACCTTTGTCTTAACAGCTTGTGTAAGCATAAGAAATAGTGATCATGAGATGTTTAATAATTTAATACCAATCCTGCCCATAGAGTGATGATGGCTATGGTTATTAAAGAACCCAAAACACCAAAATGTATAGATTTTTAACTGCTTTCAGATCTATTTGACTATATAAAAAAATAAGCTTGGATTGAAAACATTAATGTATTTTCATTTTGTACTCGCAGCTTTATCATTAATTAAAAAAAGTAAAAGGCGGCTGCAAGAGCATTGCATTAGATCCTAAGATCTAGGTGCAGTTCTCAGTTTCAAGATTCCTCACTGGTGAAAGCTACAAGCTAGAAACTAGTCTGGGATATTGGAAGATAGGAACTAGATAGGGATTTTATGCACAAACCTTCTTGCATCCATTGATTACTCGGGCTTGAACTGGGTGGCATTACGATATGGAGAAGTTTGCCTCTGTTTTAACAGCATATGTAAGCATAGGAAATAGTGATCATGAGAAGTTTAATGGATAAATAATTTTTATATTAACAAAACAAAGAATGGAAAGATTCAGTTGTTCTCAACAATTATTTTCAGTCTATGTAAAGATACAAAAAAAAATTAGATACAAATTTATGTGTATTGAAGATGAACAGTTTTAACATTAGCAAAATTATTTTTATTAATATACATATTTAAATATTTCTGCACATTAATAATCCACTGTAAGATAAAGGTTTTCAAGTTTAGTCAGATTCTTCCAATCCATGGCTCCTGTTTTTGCATCACTTCAGAAAACTTCTTATCTATCCATTTCTTTAGTGATCTTTCATAATTTTTAGTATCCTGATCGATTTTAGTTGTGTTTCTATAATCATTTTTTTAATGACATCTTCAGTCTACTTCCATTTCAGTCTTCATATTTTTTTATTGTTGCCTATTATATCAACCTGTGGCTTGTTAATTCCAAAATATATTTCTGCCTATTTTTTTGAGCAGTCTACAGTTTATCAAAACAGGCAAAACTCTCCAGACAGTAGTGCCATTCAGTGCAAACCTTCTGGAATCCATTGATTACTCTGGCCTGTACTGAGTGGCACTACTGTATGGAGAGTTTTGCCTGTTTTAATAACAGTTATGAGCAAGCATAAAAAACGGTGAATATGTGATGTTCAGTCTACAGTTTCTATACTGATCTACCATTCTGCATTTCTTGAATACAAAACCTGAAGAATAAGAAAAAATATACATTAAAAAATTACATAATCAATTAGATATTGCAGCTATAATAATAATAATAATAATAAAAATAAGATGGGCAATACATGTGAGAATGAGAAGTAATGATGAGAGCAATAAAACAAACAAACTTATTGCAAAAATTCATTATGTTGGCCAAGATTAAATTGATAGAATGGACTCGTAAGGAAAAAGAATATGGAGTTTATAAATCATTGCTGGGAAAATAAGAAAGTATATAAATATAATATTAAAATATTAGTTTATATATTTCACACATTCACTTTATTTTCTTTTTCAAAACAATTATATATTTTTAAAAAATACTATTTCATATACAAATGTGTATTTTAAATTAAAACAAATTTTTATAAAGTTCAAAAATGATTGTTTTCTTCATGTATCCAATTTATTTCCTTCACTCTCTATATATAATAACTAGGTCAACACACTTCAAAGTCCTATCTGTACTAATGTAATGTCTTTAGTATCAAAGCAATCTACACTGCAAATGGAAAATAGATCTACTTTTATCTGCTATCCATGATCTTTATATAGATAGATAATATTTATTAGAATAAATGTCAAATCAGATAACATGATAAGTACATATAAAATTTTGAATGTAATGAAATTCAAAAAAAGAATCAAATTGTTTTTTTATTAATTACATTGATTCTAAAGTTATCAATCTTATGAAATCTTTTAACATTAAGGCAATTAGAAGTTGTAATTATTATTCATGTGTAATTATATGTGTGTTTTGTTAGTTTTCATTTGAGAGGATCCATTAATTTAATAGGCAAAATGAGTGATATGAATTGTGCAATTTTTTCTAACTTTTCAATATATTTTTATTGTAATTTGATACCCTTATGTATGTGTAGAAAGGTAAAATAGCCTACTGTAGGACAAAGGCTCTTTCAATACCCCTCATAGAGGACTTTAAAGGAGGCATTACTCAGCAAACTTGTCAACTTCCCGGTAACAATTTGAATTCTATATGATATATATTTATTATACAGAATAAAACAATCAACTATTACACAATCAAGTCATTTCTGGTATTATAATATCACATAAGTAAGTTTTTTTCTGCTGTTTTATTAGATTCTTTGTAATAATGTGCTTATGAAAGAGAAGAGACATAATTAATTACTTGAATCACACAATTTTGGATGGATACTATTGAATGAACAGTAGGCAGTTGAGCTTCACTTTATAAATATGAACCAGTATTAAATTTACATTGTAGCATTAAATATAAAGAAGTTAAAGAAATGACAAACTGTCATTACAATAATAGTGTTAATATGAGCTTATAATACCTGTTATCTTAACATGCCTTCAGTAACAAATTTAAAAAATAAATACATTCTATACTGAGTTTGTAATTCATACAAGATAAACAAAGTTATATGGGAGAAAAATCAATGTTGGTCCTAAATAATAATAAAAAAATCCAAGTTTTTTGGAACTAACTATGAATCAAGGAAGAATATTAAAAATTATAAATAAACTGGAGAACACTTTCTGCAGAAAACATTTACAGTACACACATTTAAGATAAAATCAATATTTAAATCAATTTTTGATTCAGAAAACTGCAAATAATGCCGATATTCACTATTAACACAGCTCCCTATAAATAATTATTACAATTTTGATACTGTAATTAGAAATAAAAATGTACATTTACAAAGATGAATACTACATTGCTAATATAAACATGCAGACCAGTGTTCAGAATCACCTATGAATTATGTTAGTTATATTTTTATAAATTTTGTAAAAAAATTTGGTTTTAGTGTTACATTTATAAAATATATTATTATATGTAACTATGAATACAGGACTATACTTGTGAATAAAGTGTCGTAGGCACTAGCTTGAGATTCCTGGAAGTTAAATGTAACAAATTTTACTGTGATCACTGCAAGCCCCAAAAAGTGTAACTACAGCCCTGTATACTAATCTCTTTTAATATATTTAGCAAATTAAACACTACTAAATCATATGAAATATAGTAAAAAAAATGAATTTTTAATTTAAATGTGCAGTGACATTTAATTAACACTTTCCAGTGTCAAAGCCATGATATAACAAGCAAAAGTAAGATCATTTTCATTCATCTCAAGGCTCTAATATGAATGTAGACTATAACACTGCAATTATGAAATTTTAATCAGTGAGGTATATTCATTCAAATTGACTTACAATCTAAATTACAAAGACAGAGTTAATTGTTACTCATTTTAATAGACTTGTGAACACTCAATAAACTATCATATATGTAAGGAACATTACGAAGCAGGAAATAATATAAAATATAGTCAGAGACAAACTCTTAATATAATGCCCTCTAGTGTCAAAGCTATGATGTAACAAATGAAATTATTTTCATTTGTTTCCAAACTCTTGTATGGATGCCAAGCAGAATATAATATTGCTGATTTGAATTTCATGTTCAGTAGTGTTATAATTGCTTTGCATGCATTTAAGACCTTGGCAATGAATGAAAGTGATTTCATTTTTGTTTATTGCATCATAAATGATATTGAAGACTACTGCATTAAATATCATATTTCATTTAAGTTAGAAGCTTATTTTTGTAGTAGATGAAACCATGGTTGTGTAAGGATTTTGGTAAAATTTTGAATTTAATCTAGTATTGTATTGTTTTATGGTTTTGCATTTTTATTTTTTGCTAGTATAGTGTTAGACAGTTTTGGTTTTGATATATATATATATATTTACTCCTTTAGGGCCTATTACCAAATGGTATAGTATTTGATACATCTTTGAAGAAAGGTAAAGAACCAATTACATTTGTCTTAGGAGAAAGAAAAGTTATTCAAGGTAAGATAACAATTCCAATTTACTTTTATGTCAGAAAAACTCTGATTTAATATTATACTCCTCCCACCCCCTAACTAAAGATTATATTTTGTTTTAACAACTCAGAATATTCATTCTCAAGATGACAGTTTAATCAAAGTAGCATTAAAGTATTGTCATAGTAATATAAATTCTTTTTGTAATTTGTGTTCCCTTTGAAACAGAAATATATGAAAATTTTTTTTTACTGAAATTGATACATTATTTCCAAAATTATAAAATCATAGATGTAGTTTATTTTATATAGAGAGAGAGGGATATAAAATTTTAAGTTTTTTTTTTTGTGTGTTTTATCAATGCATCTCAGAGAACATTTTCACCATATCACAAACATCTACCAGTACAGAAATTCAGATTAAGAAATCAGTGTTAATATAAACTATAATGATTACATATTTTACAGATATTTTATATTATCAATCCACAAAAATATCAATTTTAGTTTTACAATAAACAAAAGTGAAAAAAATTGTTAAAATTATGATTCAGGATTTTATAAATGTTCAAAAAATTTAAAGACACTGCTTACTGAAAAACTTCTTCCATTTAAATTTATTATATGTAGACTTCAGTTTCATTTCAAAAGTGTGATTTCATGAATTATATTTCAATGATTTCTGTCAAGGGTTTTGGACACATGATGTAATGACTTTTAATTAACACATGAATAACAACGAACAAGTACAGCATTGTTAAACTGTACTGAATTTTATCTTTAAAGCACAATTTAAATTTAATTAATAAAAATATATAGTTTTAAATAAATGTTTTTATTCACATAAGCACACTAAAAATAATTTTTCTTCAGCTTTCACAAATAAAAATTAGGAAGATGATGTTTAGAAATTGAGCCAATGTCAATCAATTTATCAGATTACTTGCATCTAATGCCCACCTAGCATTGATACAAGGAAGTGGGCATTCGTTGCAAATGTTGTGACAAATTTGTTGACATTGGTTCAATTTCTAAAGATGTATACGCCACATTTTTATTAAAGAAAGCTAAAGAAAATTTATTTATTACTTCTTAATATATTTATGTTAGTAAAAGTGTTTCTTTAATAAAAAGAATAATTTATATTTTTTTTCTACTTTTTAATTTTATATAGTTTCAGCAATTATGAATAAATAAAATGTAGATACAATTTAATAGTGCTAAATCCTATACAAGTTAAAAAATTTTACTATTTTTTTTGCTAAATGTTTGCAAATTCAACTTTCTCAATGATTTACTTATTGTTATGATCATGGAATCTATTTGGAGCATTTCTGGTCATTGTATAGCATTATTCTTTCCAAACTTTGAATACTTTTCTAATGAATTAGATCATCTAATAAGACCAAAGACAGACCTCATCCCAACATTTTATGCTTTAAACAAGGTTCATGCCCAATCTGATGAAATATCTACTTATTTAACTCTCTTTATATATTAATTTCATTTTCATCTTGATTTTCACAGATATAAACAGTTTCAAATACTGTATATAGCACATATATAGAAGGTATGGGTGAAAAACAGTCTCTTAATTTAAGCAGATTTTAAACCAAGAAGAAATTACAACCGCTTGTGAAGTAGCATTTCATTATAAATATTCAGATCATGAGAAATAGTGCACTCTTGGAAAAAAAAAAATTAAAAGAGGAAGAATTGGTAAATTTAAAGATCCAATCAGAAGAAAACACAACATAAAATAATCATAAGCACTCAAGATCATTTAATTCAAAAAAAAAAAAACATCAAACAATATCAACCAACTAACATATCTTCCATGAATAGTTTTCTTTACCCTAATCTAGAGCCATGTACTGCAAATTTGAATAATGTGCAAGCACTAGATGGTGTATCTCCAAACTGATGGTTGGCTTTTGTCTTAATCAGTGAGAACTAGGATTAAAAACTGATGATCAAAAGCCATAAATCAGTTTTGGGATTAGATATCAAAACACTGATTATTCAAGCTTACAGATGAATCTAAGATAAAAAGATTTATTCTTGCAAGCATATGAGAAAGCATTATTTTTGGTATTACCCTTCCTATTCCTAGTCAGAGTGGGAGAGATGGCCTACAATTGAAACAAAAAACCCTCTTGTATCCAATTATATAGATATTGATTTGATGTCAGATCTATATAACTGTGCAAGTTAGCTTGGGTTCAAACCTAAGGATTTTTTTCAATGTCAGGCTATTGAAAAAGATAGTTGATAGATGCATAAGTGAATTAGTTATTGCATTGAATCCTAGTCTACAAGTATTAAAGCAAAAACCAGAAAATGGTTTGGAGATATTATAACACTACATCTTCTAGACTGCATTGATTACTCAAGCTTACAATAGTTGGCTCTAAAGTAAGGTGATGTATTTTAATATAATTACAGACACTGCAGCAAGTAATAAAACACTATAGAATTTGAAAAGTTTTATGCTTTAAAGTACTCCATTTGCTAAAACTTCCTTTATAAAAATACATAATAATTATCCCTTCAACTGTTTTTGTTGATGAATAACATCTTTGCAGAGCTTTTGATTATTTACAAGATGTTTGCCTTTAACAATATCTGATTAAATTGTGAATTCACAGAAAGATAATGGAGCACTAAAATTGCATTTCATTGTGTTAGGAGGATTGTTGAGTATTATAGTGGTAAGGAATGGGATAAAAGAATAGATGAATTAATAAAGAGTAGGGAGTTGAAGAGATGGAGAACTAGTATGGACAATAAAAAGAGTTTAAATATATATAGAAGTAAACGGAACATTGGGTGTGAGTTAATTTATGATAATAGCAAGGAAAGTAGTTTATTGTTCGAATGGGATCTTAACAATAAGGGAATGTACATGTAAATGGAAAAATATGGGTGATTTAGTCTGCAAATTGTGTAAGGAAGGCATAGAAAATATTAGGCATTTGTTAATTCAATGTAAATGCTTGAAAGAAGAAAGGGTACAAATAATAAAGTTATGGAAGAATAAATATGAACAATGTGATTATACAGAAAGTGGGCTATCAGTTTTTATGCTGGGTTTGGGAAAATATAAGGGGGATTTAGATATAAAGACCATAGAGTTGACAAAGATTATGTGATGGAAATGGGATGGAGGAGATTATAGGAAAACTTAGGATGGGGAATGGAAAGGAAAGGTGAAGTGGCTAACAGGTTTCTCTGGGCATAGTTGAGAGATTCCTGACTCCGTTTAAGAGAAGTCACAGTGTATCATATCACATCACATCATGAATAGAAAAAGATTAAAAGAAAAGATCACTGATTGGTTAAAAAAAATCCAATATTAAATAGGCAATCAGCTAACTATTATTAATATTTTTTGCTAAAAGCAGAAATCTATAAAATGCAAAGCAAAATAAAATATTCTTTTTTTAAGGCTTATAAAGCCTCGTTTTTTTAACATTTTGCCTTTATAGGATACAAAAAATATTTACAAGTAGATATTGTAATTGAAAAGGTGTAATAAAGCAGATTAAGCTTTGATACAAGGCTTAAATGTGCTTACATTTCTTGATCTTTCAATTTGGATATGAACCAACTCTTCCAGTTACAGCTATCCTGTAGGCATATGAGTTTACCCTGTAATCACATTTGTCAAAAGTCTGCAGTATAAAAGTTATTTTTCCCCTCAATAATTTTTAAGCAGCATGCAACTTTCAAAATTAAAATTCTCTTCATTATCTTAGTTTATATAATTTTCTATTTCTTCTTTTCCTATGTATTGATTTCTACTTTAACATATCATACCATTTACACCTTTCTTAAACACTTTATCAATACTTTTATTTATATCAAACTAACAGTTTTGATTGTCCTGCAGTCATCATCAGAGCTCTTGACAATTCTATTTCCAAAACCCAACTCTTGGATTTTGGAAATAGAATTGTCAAGAGCTCTGATGATGACTGCAGGACAGTCGAAACTGTTAGTTTGATATAAATAAAAGTATTGATAAAGTGTTTAAGAAAGGTATAAATAGTATATCTTAGTTTATAAGTATTTAAAAATTTATTAAAATCTAGCATCATTATTCATTTGCTATTATTGAAAACACTTCTTTGAATAACTTGCTCTACCTAGAATACAACAATTCTAGCATTTCAAACAACTTCTATCTCTTCCATAGAATTTTCTATGGTTATTCACTAATATCAATCCCAACACACTCATATCAATATAAATATTTACAGAGATAATAGTAAATCTTATGTAAAATATGTTTGATTAAACATATATACACTTATGACATGAAAAATCAATATAATAATAAATCTAGACAGCAACTATGTAATCGAATGCATATGGCAAAAATGGTTAAGAGATGATTCAAGATGGCACTTGTACAAATAAATACGTGTGAAATTTATTAATTCAAATTAATTTTTTAAAAAACTTTTAGATGATTAAAATCAAGCATTGTACTCTTCTTATACTAAGGTACAAATAATTATTCTACCAAAATAGACTATTATTATGTACTTAATTTAATTTTTGATAGTACATTACGTAATGTACAGCATAGTTATAAATTTTGGTGCAACCCCATTTCCAGAATCACATTTATACTTTCAAATGTCTGGACATAATGTCATGTGAAGTTGTCACATGGTAGAAAATTAAATAATTTTTTTTTAAAATTTAACAATAACTTTGTACTCATTTTAATAGTGGAAAAAATAAACATCAAAGAACTAAAAGTTTTTCTTTTCCTAGTGCAGTAGAGTTGGAACCTTTATTGATATTTGAGCTATATTTTTGACATCAATATGCATTTAAAAGAAGTGCATAAAGATTTTTGTTTTCTAAAAATTATCTTCATAAATCATTTACATATTGTTGTTTTGAGGCCTCCACTTATGCCTCATGGATCTACCATGCATATTATTTAAATACACAGCAGTTAACAAGCGAAATGATTATTTTCCAAAACATTAAAAAAAAAAAAGCATTGCTGAAGCACCTATTTTTTCCTTATGAAAACATTTTATATAGATGCTTATTTATATATGGTTTCCTAGTAATCATACTTTTTTTGTTTTTATGATGACTTAGAATTGGCTAATTTTTTTTGATAATTAAATATTGGATTTACGAATACGTTTTAAATTTGAAGAGATTTCTGTATCAATCTCATACATACTTTTTACTATGGTTATCATATTACATAAATGCAGTATTCAAGGTCAAGGTATAAACACATAACGTATAATGAATATGTAAATAATAATTGAATAAAAATAACGAATGTGTAAAACAATAATAATAATAATTGTATAAACGTAGAATAAAAGTAATAACTGTAATGTATAATAAATATGTAAAATAACTGTATAGTAATTAAGAATAACGATTGTGTAAAATTGCAATGTTATTAAATCATAGAAAGTTGTATAATAATAGAAAGCCCAGCTGACCTTATAGGGTCAGAAAACTATGTAAAATACCATATATGGTGAGAAACATAAAAATACTGTATGTGAAAACGTAAGTGAAAACACCATATATGGTTAGGAATGTAAAAGACTCCAGAAGTCTTGAGGAGTATATAAACCCCCATAAACTAAACTAATTGTTCTGAGCTTTAATTATAGTCAGAGACTCCTGCCTCTGTAAGTCCAAAAGCAGGACTAGGGTATTTATATGCAGGTCACCACGACCTTTTATTATTTTATTTCGCCTTATAATAGGCTATGTATATAGTTAAAATTATCTGTATTAAACTATAATCTTACCATCTCAATTCTGCCTTTGTCCATTTATTTACTTGCTGGTCATAAGACACAGCAATAAAAAATTGACAAATCGCTTTATAGCATAGATGTATTTTAGTAATAACTTCAACTGCCTTGGAGCACTGCCAACAATCCATGCAAAGCATAACTGTTGTACAACTTATCATTATAGTATTAATACAAGTTGTGCAGCTTTATATTTGCATGGATTGTCAACATTATTCCAGGGCAGTTGATGAAGGAAATTGTTCCTGAAATGCGTCATACTATTGATTTGTCAATTTTTTCATATACTATGGCAACCATAGTAAAAAAATGTATTATGTCCAATGATTGATGCTAACATTTATTTACTTTTAGTTGAAAGTGTGCTAATTTATTTAATGTTTGTTTTATAAATTAATGCATGGGTTTATGAAGTACAACACAATAATGTAGGTAATAAACTATTTAATTTTTTTACTCATCAAATAATGAATTATTTTTTATAAAACCATCCTGAGCTACTTTTCCTTTATGAAAATTAATATTTTGTCTAATTTTACGCGGAGGCACATGTTTTAACGCAATTTTCCAGTCATTAGATAATTTCAAATCAAATAATATCCCAACTTTTTGATTGATCGTTAAGTTTCGAAAATGGTATCCAAAATATTTATTTAGTGGAAGTTGAACAGAAAAAACTTGCTCTCTTTTAATTTTATCTAAAATTATCAGCCTCTGATTTCTCAAATCTACTAAACCATCAATAATATAAATAGATTCATGATTAAATGTCTTCATCTCCTTAGATAATCCTGCACATAAATATACTAACTTTTCTTTAGGAAAAATTTCTAGATAACTTTTTTCTGTAACTGTAATTAAACAAGTCGGTGTTTGCAGATTTGGAATTGCCAATTTGATAGCGTTCAGCAAAGGACTGTCAGGTCTGGCATTACAAAAATAAAGATTCCACGGCTGTTTACTACTTTTATTCATGGCATAAACAAGTTTAATTTGCCTTGCTGCAGAGTTTAATTCCTGCTGATTCATATGCTGACCGTAACTTAAGTCTATAACCATAATTTGATCGAACATCACTGCACTAGCCTGATACCAATTGTACGCTAATGCCATTTGCGTTTGTGAAATGTAGTATATTATACTATTGAAATATAAACCGTATTTAATATGACCGATTTTATTTTTTTCTTCTAATAAAATTTCTCTTTCGATCCTATGTTTTTCTTGTTTTCTTTTTGCTTTATTTGTATAAAATTCTTTATTATACAGATAGTTATAATAATATTCACGTTCTCTTGGATTTGTCATCGTTAGTAATACTTGCCATGTTGAATCAGATACAATTGTAGGTACTCTCATATCCTTTTCTAAAAACAATTGATGTTCCTTTTTTAATAAATTTAATTTTTTATCCAAATTTTCTTCATCCATTTCTCCTTTAATAGTGAAATCTTTTTGACATTTTGTACTGAGGAGATAGCTTATTTTACGATTACAGAGTGCTAGATAGTTTATATTACGGCAAATTAATCTAGAAATAAAGGAAGCTGACATACTTATTTTAAAAAGGAAGCAATTATCGTAAACTGAATGTCGTAAACTGTTAAAAAGATTTTTAATAATTTTATGACTTCCATAGAACTCAATTATTATGTTAAATTGCAGAATCCATCACAAAGTGATAATAATATTTATGGTGTCACAGTTACTTGTAATGATTACATCTAAATCTTCTTTACATTAAAATCATTTATTACGACTTTGAATTTCTACTAAGGAAAACATTACTCGTATTACTGTTTGTAAAAAAATTGAAACAAAAAAGCGACACTTTATTTTATGTTGTAATATATTTTACACATTCGTTAATAATATTTTATAAATATATGTTTATTTTCTATTACCGAACTGCAATATGTATTTACGTATACTTCTGCGACCGGAGGCAGGCTGGTCGTAGTATTTTGCCATCGTCCACCATTCCATGACCTAATAATAGTAATTTATCATTCTTTACCAATATTTATTTTAGTATATCAAATCATAAATTAATGAAGCTCGTAGAAATTAAAAATAATAAAAACCTTAATTTTATCTGTGATAAGTAATTGTAGCTTATTTCATTTTAGATTTTATTTCGTATGGAAAAAGTGTCATGTGCCTGGAATTGTATTTAAAAAAAAATATTTGAAGATAAATTATTGCAAAGAAATTGACCCATTGAATGGATTAATTTTTATTACGGTCTCTCACTTTTTTGTTTGGAACAAATTTATTTGATAATTAGATTACGGCTCCGTTTTCATGCTTGACAACCAGATCACAAACAAATCTGTTTGTTTTTCTCAATGATGGGACTGGATGTCTAATTTAATTGGCCAAGTTGCTATGTAATGAAAATTTTATATATTCCATACTATGGAGTTATGCACAAAAGTACAATCTTATATAGTCTGAATGTGGTTGATCAATATAAAGTACAATCGTATGTTGTCCGAATCTGGTTGATCAATATTGGCGCTTGAAGCGAGCTCCAAAGTGTATTTTAAAATTATTGAAAAGGCTTACTTAAAATAAGCTAATGAAAATACCAATTAATTTAATAAGAAAAATATGTATTAACTAAAAATATATTAATATTATTATTATAAATATGTAGAATTATTGCTGGTATATAATAGTGCTTTATATTTTTTACTTAAAAATATGAAATAACAATATTTAATGTCTCATTTAAATTTGATGCCTGAATCAGTTACGTCATTGCCTCACCCATGGAACTAGCTGGATATATAACTATATGTCAGTTAAAAAAGTTTAAACGTTATATATATTCTAGAAATCATGGGATTTTAAGTAAGAAATCTTGTTTAGAAATCAACAATTTTTCATTTGAGGGTTTAAAAAGATAATCAGAAAAACTTTTAGTAAAACTGTTAGATGAACTGAAGAAATGAATAATAACGCACATCCATTAGTTATTTGCCAAAAATAAAAATCAAGTTGTGCATTCATCCTCACATTTCTCTTAACTTAAGCCTTTCTTTAAGATACTCTTAACTATTTTCTGCTTTGATTCCTGGGTTTTTATCTTCCTATCTCTTTTCCTGTTTCTTCTGCTTCTAAGTAAATGCATAATCTCATTTATTTTCCACCTCATAATTTCCTTAATAAATATCCTTTGCAAATCTTTTTTCCAGTTTAGTTTTTCCAAGTATATATCAAAATCTCTAATTTCATTCAAAATCTTTTTCAAATTATTAAAATCTTTTATCATTCAAATAAAAGTTAATTTCTTAATTTTAATTCAAATGGGCCACAAGATAATTTCCTGGTCTTATTAAATAATTTATTAGTTATTATAGTTCTTATTATAATTTGTTTGTTGCTTTTTCCATAACCAGACAGACAACTCTTTAAATATTTAAAAGTTCTTTTTCACTAAAAATTCATGTTTAACTTTCACTATCTATTATGATTACTTTAGTCTTAGCTATATTGCTTTTCACTTCCAAACTTTAGTCGCACTTTTTTAGTATTAATATTTTATTAAGACGAGCACTGTTGTGTTGTCAGCAAAACAGTTGCAAATAAACTTTCTGTAATTCTAACTATTTGAATATTAAACAAAACAGGATCTAGAGAATATTTTAGTGTCACATTATTGATTTGATTAATTATGTATAGATTTTTTAATCATTATGTATCATTACTGTGCTGGTCTTTTTCAGAATATTCTAATTCACTCAAAAATCTTTTCAAGGTCAATGAGCAAAGATTACTTTCTCTTTGTATATATTCTTCAATGATTCTCATTATTCCTAATGCATCTTTTAATCTTACTTATCATAATTATATTTAATTACTTTCTTCAGTTATGACTTGGCTGCATGCAAGATTAATCTTAATGTTTTAAAATTCTTAAATATTATGATATTAATCCTTTCTTTAAAAAAATAATCTTATCTGCAAAATATCATGCTTACACTTAATGTAAGCTTTCAGTAGTAGTTCTCATTATATTTTTCCAGAGCCATCTATTGTAGTCTTGAATAATCATTGGCTAGTTGATAGAGCTATTACATTCACTCCTCCTTGATAGTCTCAGACATCATCAGTGATAACTTTGAATTTAAATTTGGAACTATCCTTACAAGAATTAGAAAAACTAAGGTAAATGGATTTATTTTATATTTGCAAGAAAAATTCTGATAATAAAGGATAATGCATTAATATAAACAAAGCGTGGAGAATATATATGCAATTATTAGAAATAATATACTAATTAATAATACTAAGCTTGTGTTTTATACACAATTAATGAAGCTATACATAACAATTGATAAGCTAAGCACTTTTGGGAATTCTATGTTCCCATATTCATAGCTATTTTCACTAGTAGTTAATGAATACCAACCACAGTAATTTATGCAAATTTATTCAATGTTTAAATGGGCCACTTTTTAGAGATAACAAAGCAGGTGTCTCTTGGGTTGATTGCTTTGTGATCATCTACTATAAAACAAGCCTTCTTCACTTTGCATTTCGCGTTGTTGCACTCTGTGCACATTATCTTGGCTGAAGCTGATTGGAATGTGTCGCCAGCGACTTTTTCGTGCTCTATAAATATTGAGCTGCCTTCAGCCTTAGTTCACGTTCTGTGCTATATATATATATCCTGAATACAGTATTTTTTGTTTGAAAGATTATGATGATGACATTTTATTTGTAATTACAGATTGCACTATTTCCCTTATCTAAAATTAACTGTTAAATGTTTGAAAAAATTCAAATTTTATTTATTTTTCAAATGTATTCAACTGTTATTAATGGTGCACAGATTAGTATACAACCCAATATTTCAAGTGGTCTTATTTTTTTTTCTTCAGGTGCTGCTAGCCATGACATATATTAAAATGGGAATTGAATCTGGGACTTTTAGATTCCTGAATATTGAATTTAGGTTTAGCAATAGGTTAGGTTTAGGATTAGTTTAGATTTAGAGTTAAATGTAGAGTTACAGTTAATATTAAGCTTAGTTTAGGGATTAGAATTAAAGTTAGGGTTAGGTTAGGATTAGTGTAGGGTTTGGGTTAGAAGTTAAGAGTAATGGTTAGGGTTTAGGTTAGTGTTTGGGTTAAGTTTCATGTTAGTATTAAGGTTAGATTTAGGATTAGGTTAGTTTTAAAGATAAGGTTAGGTTTAGGGATAGGATTAGTGTTGGGAATAGAGTTAGTTTAGGGTCAGGTTTAGAGTTAGGGTAAGAGATCTGGAAAGGTTTAGGATTACAGGTAGGACTGAGTTAGAGTTAGGATTAGTGTTAAGTTTAAAGTTAGTGTTATGGATTCAGTTTAGGGTTAGGGATTATGTTTACAATTAAATATAGAGTTTAGTTTATAGTTAGAGTTAAGATTAGGATTGCAGTTAGGATTTGAATTAGAATTAAAATTAGGGTTAAAGTTGGTTTTAAGGTTAGGATTAGGATTAAAGAGATTAGAATTGGGCTATACTATCAACAGCAATAGTCAGTAGAAAATTTATATACTTATCTATGAGAATCTGATTTCTTCATTTTTCTAAACTATTTATTAATCTTATTCTTAAGAAAAAATGGAGCAATCAGCAAGATCCTCATTTGTCTTTGATATAATAATATAGATATTGGAGCATCCTCTCAATTTCAGTATTCATGAATCTAAATGTAACTTGTATGTATTGTCAGTAGTTAAGCCAGAAACACCTGAAGAAGAGAGAACAATTCTAGTTGAAATATTGTGTTACATACTAATATGTGTGTACTATTATTAATTAGTTGAAAGTATTTTAAAAGTTTAAAGTTTGAATTTTTCTAAACACATTTATTTTTATCAACTTTGTATGAATACATGACTGTAGATAAATGTAAATAAGGTAAAACAGCATTTAAAATAATCCTTTGCAATGCAAAATCTTCCTCCAACAATTCCTCATAGTTAAACAGTGAATGAGAAAAAACAAGCTTCCATTTGCTAAGTGGTGAGATTTGAGCAATTTTTATTTTGTTTTATATCTAAGAACAGCTAGATACCAATTTACCATCCAATATTGATTATGTAAATGAGTTAGTTAAGGTCAGTTTACAATTTTCATTTAAATCAGAAGTTAATAATTTTTTTTCTTATTGTTGAAATTCTTAATTGTTGCTAATTTTTGACATTGGCTGCAAAGAAATTTTTTTTTTTTTGCTATTTTGATATTTGCATTAAATCTTTGTTATGTATGTAAATGCTGGATGTTTTAAGTATTATTTCTGACAAAAACAATCTTAACTGTCTTTTCCCTATCCTCTTTCAGACTCCATTTTTTATTTATTTTACTTTCTTCTATTGCTACAGTTAGTATAAGATCCAGTCATCATGAATCTATTATACTATTAGTTATCTTTTTTATTCCAGTTTTTTATATTCTTTGTGTTTTTCTCAAATTAAAATGTCCCAACTCATTAATTAATGGTTATGATAGAATATTGAACATGTTGGAAAACTCTGTGTATTTAAAAAAATTAAAGGAAATGACAAAAAAATAATGCCGGAAAATATACTGTATTATTTCCAATTAAAGATTTGGGGGGGAGGGGGTAGAATAATCACTATAATAGTCCTAAATAACCCATTTCAGGGGCAAAGACTTCTTTCATAACCTTTCATAGAGAATCACTGAAAAGGACATTCTTTAATGAGCTAAACATGCTCTGGTTGGCAAAGATTTTGATTCTTTTTCTTCTCCATTTTTCATCTAAGCTAAGAATAGTTGGTTTATGTATTTATCAATAAATAATTTGATGGTTAACTGGAATTGCCATTGGTTAGTTATCTGAAAAAATTTTCCAGTGCTAACTGGATTTCAATCTTAGATTATAGAAAAGCAGAATGGTTTGCTTATGATGCCCTTTTATTATTTCCATAATGAAATTATAAATATGTGACGAGTGAAGAGAAAAACAATTTATTTCATAATGAAACAAAAACTTAGTAATTGAAAATACTTATTATATACTAGAGACTATTGTTCATTAAGAAATAAATTTGTGGGCTTGACCAAAAGTTTCTAAGTTAAATGTTAATCCGTATCTTTAGTGCTTAAACATCACATCTCTGAGTAAGTACGTAACTATTTAAATTTTTTTTTATATTGTCAATATCTTTTTGCAATTAACTGTAATACATTTTAATGTGATGTTTGAGCATGTCCAGTTTTGTTTTTATATAAGGAGTTTTTTTGTTGTTGTATTTGTGCACATTTGATTGACTTCACATGATTTGGGAGAAAATTTAATTTTCTTTTTTACACAATTTGTTTTGATTTAACAAGATCTGAAATGATTCTTTATTTTTTTTTTATGCATTAAATAAATTTGCGTTTTAAAATATTCACTTTATTGTAATTCTAAGAAAAATATATTCTTACTTATTTTTCTAGAAAATTATTTTTTAATTTTAAAAAATATATTACTACTATGCTTTCTTGATGAAATCTTAAGATTTGTATGTTTTTTATTTGAACGTGTGAGCAACAATAAGCCTTTCCATTATCGCTGAAGCAAAATTGAATTTGAAAAGTTTGACAATTTGTTTCTATGATTTTGTTCATTCTGATTTGTTTTCCCCACAAAGAATTGTTTTTGCATACCATATGGTATCAAAAATTTGAAGTATTTAGATGTTTAATTGAAAAAGTCAAATAAAAATAAAATTTATGCAAATTAACTTTTGATGTTAATCATCTGGCCATTTATTAGCATAATTGAAAGTGATAGCAAATAAAATTAGTTATTATTCATGCCTATTAAATCACATTTTTTGTCAATTTTTGTATTCATGAATTAATGGCTTTATTTTCTTTATAAATGTTAATTTATCTTTTTTTTTTTTAAAAAAAAAAAATTGTCTTGATCTATTTTGCTCTAACCAAGAGAAATTCTTTCCATCAAAGCTTTTTAATTAGCATTCTCCAAAGTCTGTTTTAATATACATGCACATACACAAATATGTATTAACGTATTCATGAAACAACAAGGGTACTTATAACCTAATCGGGCTTGGCCACTTGATGGTGTTCTGGCTCGCCAAAACACTTAACAAATGCCGTTTACAAGGCCTTCATTACAGTTATAGAAAACATCTAATGTTTGTCTTAGCCATTAGAAGGCCGTTGATGATGATGTAACGCAGAAATAATACGGCCTATTTCTGCTTCACGACAGTTATTGTGAATCCACACACTTATCTTTCGTGTACAGTTTGATATATATGTGTGTATATTTTTATTAGTCAAATTTTTACAATATATGTTACACAATCTTTGTATTTGTAATGAATTTAAGAAACCTGACTTTATAGTAATTTTCCAAATGGCCACATCCTTATTTAGAGAAGGTGTAATGTGTAAAAGCTTTCCGAGAGTACGTCAAAAAAATTCGGCCGAGTTCGCGTGCGAAATCTCGTTTTCACATGAAATACCACGTACTTCATAAAATGTCTGGCGATCATAACTTTTTCCACAGTTGCCGAAAACAGAAGCCGAGTATTTCTGCTGTCCAATAAAAATATACATGATTTTTTGTAAATTTCATAGAAACATATTATAAACATGTTTGATAAGTAAAGAAGACATTTATATGTGTTTGTTGTTGTTTAAAAAAGTTTGAGTTTCTTTCTTTTGTCCGACTAGGGTTACGATATTGATATTTTTTATTTTAGCATTACAAACAACAGAACACTAACCCTAGAACTAACCCTAATCTACACAATTGTTTTGTTATGTAGAAGGCAATAATTAAGGGAAAGACATAGCAAAAAAAGTTCTAAAAACAGCGATTTAAAAATAAAAAAAAGCTTGTCATTTACTAAATCCAAAATTAAAATTAAACAACTTTTTAAATAAAAAAAAGTTATATAAATTAAAGTTAAACAATTTTTTAAATAAAAAAAAGTTATAGCAATCACTAAATTAATAACCAAAAAAAACAGCGATTCGATTTAAAAATACCGTGGCCCTGAACATCGTATTCTATTGTTTTTGACTGCCAACAACACCATCAAGTGGCCAAGCCCGATTACGTTATAATTACCCAATCAAGTCCAAAAATATTATGATCAAATTCCTAAAGAATTCTTTAAATAAATGTATAAATAACGCCCACCTTTTCTTTTATCAATTCCAATCTATTTTTTAGATGACAAATAGATTGGAATTGATATAAGAAAATGTAACGATTATTTGCAAGTTCGTTAAATAATTTTTTGGGACTGTGTCTTGCAAATTATCATATCAATGTTTTTGGACTTGGTAGTTTCATGAGTAGGTTGATATTGATGATGTTTTACATTTAATTACTCATAATTATTTACAAATTATTAAAATTGTTACAAATATCTATTAGAATTATATTGCACCATTAGATTACATGCCCCAAAACAGTTTTCAAGAATTGTCTCATATTATCTTATATCATGTATCTACCTTTTTTTTCTACATCTTTTTTGTCCATCTTCATTAATAAGTTCTAATAAATCAGTCTTATGCTTACACATATAAATTTTTTCTAAACCTTTAATTGTTTTAATATTTCTGTAGTGTAATTTTTACATCACTCGCATGCAAAGTAGGGATAGAAACCAGTAACTATTTTGCATGAGGATGGTGTAGTGAAAATTACATTATAGAAATATTATTCATTACTGGACAATCTCTAATCCAATAAATGACTAATAAAGATTATTAATGTAATTGTTTTGATTACATAGTAAACTTTTGAATCAAAATTTTTGAGATTTTTTTCTTTTTAAAGAATAAAATGACTTGTCTTGACGAAGTTTATTATAAAAACAGGGAATTCTTATATATTTTTAGAAAGTTTTAAAATATGAATAATTAAAATCAAAATTGATATTTAATAAAGTTTTTCACGTGACCATGTAAATTAGAAGTAGGGTTTGCATTATTTTTCACTACTCCTAAATGGGATGTTTTAAATATATCAAACTAACTATAGGGTGTTTTTATTTACATAAAAAACACTAGAGGACTTCTGTGCAATATTTTTAATTAATATAAGCTTACAGATAGCTCAGTTTCCTTATTCAGTTTAAAGAAAATTAATATCTATAAGAGAAAAAAATGGGGACTTCATGAAAAAACTTCATAGTACACAACGTCTGTGACATTGTCTTTATTATTGAGATTCCCCTGTGTGGTAGTATATTTTACTTAAACTTTGAAAAAAAAATTGAAGTAATAATTTTGAAAAATCAATATAAAACTGCCCATTTAATAAAACTAGAGTTCTGTTAGATAAAGGCCTGGGCTATAAAGTAGTTGCTATTCCAGACCATGCACAATTAATGTTTTTTAATTAATTAGTTTAACTTTTTGAATTAATGCATGATATAAAAATGTTTTTCCACTTCCATTCAGATCATTTATATGGAAGCATTTTTTGTGAATTTAAATCGAGTATTGATTTTAAAAATGCATCCTGTCATATCTTATCTCGCCTTCAAGTAATGGACTAGTCCAGATTCCATTTTATTTAAATCAGATTGAGCATTCATCGCCTTGAACCTATGTGTATACAGATAAATAACACATAGGCAATGGCAGAAACAGGCCAATAGGTGATGATGCTCACTGAATCTGAATGTTTCTATTAAGGATGGAGACCTGGCAAAAAATAGTGTCTTTGAAGGTAGGGTCAGAACTTCTGTCAGACCTGGAGTGCAGTGTACACTTTCTGAGAGAACTACTGTCACCGAGTTGGAAGATAGAATCTCCATTCTTCAGACAATAGCTATCAAAGCTAAACAATGCAGCTAGGTATATCCACATTCAGGGCTGGAAATTGTTCGAACCAAATAGTGGCATGAGGCAAATTGTCATAGTACAGCCAGAAGTGTCATTGGACCCACACACAAGGCAGGCTGGTAAGATACAGCTGTAAGTGATAGAAAATTTATAAGGAATATTGTAGTCCCTTCCATAGTTCACCCCAGAACAAGGAGCTAAACCTAGACAACAGTAGCAGGCAGAGTATAGTCAATGTAAAATATAATTTAAGTATGAAAGTGTACATGTTTTTGTATATTAATAAATATAAAACATATTTACACATGTTTGTATTGAAATGAGCCGGTGATTATTAAATCATGTATATAATCCAGACTAAACATAACAGTTTGGCACCTAAAAGCTTATAATTATTAAGATTATCCCATACGATATTCTCAGTAATATTGTCGGAAGGAAAATTATCTTCATGGTCTATATTTTGCAAATTAAAAAGTGATAACAGGTCATAAAATTCAAAAACAGTTATTTCTTGAATTTTTTTGGTTTTAAACATCATATTTACTTCAGAGTGTATGTGTAAACTTGATATTTCAGTGTGCATACTAAAAGTTGGTGGCAATAAATCTTGTAAAATAGATTGCAGATGTTTATTAAATCAAATATTTTTTATTTTACAAAATTATTCTAACGTTGTAATTCAAAAATAATTCAAAAACTTTGCATGAAAAATCTATTTGTAAAAATAATATAGGCGCTATTGTACCTGAACGCAAAGCTATTTTATGCTTAAAACAAAATAAAATTAAACTATTTTGCGAGCGTTTTCAAGAGACGTGCTCTCCTTGTCAAAGCTCCAAGTGAATTAATGATATGCAAATTATGCAAAGTTTAAGATTAATTGCTCCATTTTCTTGAAATCGTGAAGCATGTGTCCTTGCAGTTGATGGCGTTGCAATCCATCACTATGTAGCAGGCCTCCTTCACTTTTCAAATCGTGCCTCTCTTTGCAGACCAGGCTGACATCTTGAGGTTCACATTGGTGTCCATTATTTTTTGATGCATTGCAAAAATTGAATAACGTGATGGATCTGATAATTTTTTTTTTAATATATGTTTTTTTTCCATGTAAAATATCAAAAATTGTATTTCTCAATATATGGAGTACAGTATATGTAAACTGATCTTTTAGTAAGCTTATTTTTCAAGTGGTTAATCTTGGATATAGCTCTGGGTTATTTAGGGCAGTGCTGAATTCTAAAGTTTATAGTCCAGGATTATAACTCATTTCTATTATTTTAAATGCTCAAACTTTTTGTGAGTTCTTGAGCAGTAAGTCATTTGATTACTTATTTTTTTAATAGGTGATATTTAGTACTTTGTCATTCCACCTTCTAGCTATTAGCGATTTGGGTTCTATGTTCTAATGTATGTATTAATACAACTACACATCTATTTGTCTATATATATAGAATCCAATGCCCATTAATTTGTGTATATATATTGGGTACTTTTTTTTTTTTATATATTTAATGTTTTTAAAACAAAGACATATAATTTTAGATTTGCTATTTAAATTTAATAATAATAATAAATTTAAAGGTAAAAAAATAGTAATGATAATAATGAAAAAAATTAAATTGTCTAATAGGGTACAGTACAGGCTTTTTCATACCTGCAATTCTATATGTAATATACAGGGGGTTTGAACTCAGACTTTCACAAGATCCTCAACCATCGGTGCTATCTCATGTCACTGATACACTTGATCACTCACATGTTGAAAAGATAAATAATCACCAATATACGTATTTCATGCTAAACCAAGTGCATATTCTAAAAAGATAAATTAACTTAATCCAATGACATTTTTTGTTTTTTCCCCCCAGTTTTGGAAAAAAAATTAATTGATTTTTAAAAGTAGGTTTGTGAAATATTTGTTGGTCTTTTTTATAAAAAATTTCTTTAAAATTTTTATATGCCATCATGGACTAAAATTTATGCTTGCATTTATAGTTACTTATTTTTTCAGCTACAGATGAAATATCATTAATCTGAAACTCTGGTTCTGAATTTTTTGATTGTTGAATTTCAGAACTAGACATCCTCTCATTGCAAACCCAAACTGTGCTAAGATTATTAAAAAAAAAACCCAGGACATTCATGGTAATTAGGCTTATTAATTTGTAGGCAGGGTGGCCATGTTCAGGATATGAAAGAGATTCATCATGGGGGTGCCAAGATAATTAATAAGATTTATATGTAAATAAAATGTTTACATTTTCAAATCACTTCATTATTAGAAATACTTTTTGAATGTAAATATTTTTTATTTAAATATGAGAGGAATATTTCTTAACTTAGACTTATTGTGACAATTGCTTGAGCCTCGAATTTTGAGACTCGACCTTGAAATGTAGTACATATATACTCTTATCATTGTGCTAACTGAACAGATTGATGTTCTTTTGTCATGATAATTAATAAAATGTTGTAAATGTTTAGATTTCTGAATAATTTTATTGTTAAAAACACATTTTGATTGTAAAGATTTTTATTTAAATATATGAGGAATACCATATAATACTAAATTGTCCATTCACTTTACTGCTGTTACACAATGCTTTATTTACCACCCTTTTTTACAGTTTTGATTGCCTCAGTAATCTTCTTCAGAACTTTATATCTCCTAGTAGTAAAGTGAATGGACAATTTAGTATTATATGGTATACATTTGGTAATGCAATAAGAAAGAGTAGTTATATGAGGAATACTTATTTATTTAGACTTGTTTTAATAATTGTTAGAGTCTCGAAATATACTATATATATATACTCTATCGGGCTAACACTCATTTGTCGCTATAATTAATAAAATTTATATGTAAATGAAAATGTTTAGATTTCTGAATCACTTTCATTTACATAAAAGTAACACATTCCTATTAACAATTTATTTAAAAATAAAACTTATTTTAATAATATTGCCTCAGTTGTAGTAATTCTGCTTGTGATAAAATTACGCTTATCAACAGTCTTTTACAGAGCTCATATGTCTTATTCAGTTTAGAATGATGGTTGAGTGACATCTGAAATGTGGGATCTTAGAATTGATTCCATTGCTGTCTTCTGCAAAATATTTTTAATAACAATATCTTTTTTTTTATATGCTGTATTATCTTTTAAATGTTTTATTTTCATTGGATAAGGACTCAGGTTTGTTATCTAGCTAAAAAACTTGTAATTGATCTGTAATCCACACCACAGCTCAAATCTAAGGAAAACAGAATGAGTAAAAATCATAATTTTTAAAAATATATTATTGTACACCAAAATATTTAATTCTTAACAAATTTCATAACAAAATTATTTAATGCAATTCTCTCGATTGTAATAAAATCTCTACATGATTGGATTATTGATATAATGTCTAAAAAATACATCTAGTGGAACAAACCAAGTGTTTGATTATTTTTTATAGTTATCCAACATAACTTATGAATAAACAAAATAAAGTGTAAAGTGTTTTAATGTCTTTTAAAAATTTATCATCTAAGTATGAAAATTTAAAATTTCTTTCCTTAAATAAATCCTAGTTGAATCCCTAATTGTTGACCTATATAATAAAGTCTAATGTAATGTAAATATTTTGTTATTGAATAAAAACAAGAGAAGCTATTTTTTTAAATAGAAAATGTAAACAATGTATGTGTGAGAGGTTTTGAATTAAAAGTAATTAATGGATTTTTAAAACAATTATTTTTAACAAATTGGTGCTAATGGAATGAAAGATATATCAATCATGTTAAAGTTGACCTAGTTTTGGTGATCCTAATGAAATGTAAAAGATTACATCAATAAACAATGTAAATATGAAAATTTAAAATATTGGACTATACATATCATCATCAACCATTACCAATCCACTGCAGGATGAAGATTTCTCCAAGTTCAATCCATCTCCGATTTTTAGCTTCTCTTCTCCACATCGCCCCTGCACACTTTCTTATTTCATCCATCCATCTCACATGTGGTCTCTTTCTGGGTCTTTTACAATCTCTTGGAATCCAGTTTAAGATTTCAATTGTCCATCTATTATCATCTCTTCTAGCAATATGGCCAGTCCAACTCCACTTCAGTCTTTTAATTTTTTCAATGAGGTCAGTAACACCTGTTTGTTCTCTTACCCATATATTGCGTTTTCGATCTCTTCTTGTTACTCCCAACATGCACCTCTCCATACTTCTTTGAGTGGTCTGAAGTTTCTGTATTGCTCTTCTATTAAGTGTCCAAGTCTCAGATCCGTAAGTAAGAACTGGCAAAACACATTTATTAAAAACTTTTCTTTTCAAACACATAAGCATATTTCCTTTTAGTATCAAGTTATTTCTACCAAAAGCACTCCAAACAAGTTTAATTCTATGATTAATTTCTTCCATTATGTTTCCATCTGTATTAATAATCTGACCAAGGTATTTGTAACTGTTAACTTCTTCCAATTCATCATAATCTTTATTTTCATATTTTGAGAAAATCCATTAAACATTACTTTAGTCTTTTTAACATTTATCTTTAGTCTTACTTTCCTACTTTCAAATAATAAGTTATAATTATTAATAGTAGAATAAGATGCAATGTTTTCATGAGTGTATTTGGGGGTTGGGGTCTTTTAAATATGGTAAAACTACTTAGATATTTAAAAAAATCCCCCCATTTGTAAATATTTTATATTTCTACTAGCAGTTTAGCAGGATTGCCCAATAAATAATATAAAACTTTTGAAAGAAAAAATTTCAAATTCAATAAATTTCCACTTACATTACTAAATATTTTTGTTTTAAGGTATTATTTAATTATATATTTTTATATTATTTAATTATTGTTTCAAAAATTATTTTTTTAAATATTAATTTGTTTTATTTTAGCATGTATAGAAATAAAATGAATAAAATATATAAGGTATTTACAAATCATGTTAGATGACTAAAGCTATATTTATAAGTTTTTCTTGCAAAAG
Organism: Epiperipatus broadwayi; assembly: GCA_028023455.1. Classification (NCBI taxonomy): domain Eukaryota; kingdom Metazoa; phylum Onychophora; class Udeonychophora; order Euonychophora; family Peripatidae; genus Epiperipatus; species Epiperipatus broadwayi. Next base: position 528,218 of record JAQFVV010006442.1, read on the forward strand.
TATTCAGAAAAAATCTTTTAATTTACGAATTTTATTTCATAGAATAGGGGGGAGAGGGAAAGAGGCAGTGCTGTTTGTAGATATTTTCCAATTTTTTTATTTTTTTTTATTAATGTCTGGGCATTCTAATTTATTTATAGAAGTTGGGTAAAAATCACTTTTAGTATTTGGATTATTGGTACTCTAGTTGTAAATATATTTGCATGTGTTAAAACTCTTTCAATTATTAGATTATGATTTTATTTTATTTTTAATGTTAAAATAAAAATAAAATCAATTTTCAATATTTGAATAATTTTTGTAATTTACATACAAGAATATATATGTGCGAATTAGTTTTAATTACTGCTTGTTAAATTTTGTCATTTGTGTGCTATGTGTCACTTGCTAAACCTCGTGTTTGCTCGTTTTTTTCTGTTCCTCTTTCATTCTTAAATGATTTCTCCATCTTTCCTCTTCTGAATATATTATATACGTAACTTTAAATTTAATACATTATTGTTATATGAAAATCTAAATAATTTTTTCCCATCAATTCAGGAGAAAAAAAACTTAGCTGTAAGTTAGCGCCCTCTATTGTGTATCTACAGTTTTATATGTGTTGCTTTAATATTTATAACTAAATTTAAAAACAGTTTTTCAATAATGCTTGTAAGGTAATTTATTTTTATTTAAAGATTATTTTAAAGAATCTAAATAATATTTATGTAATAATGTTGATAAATTGAGTCATTTCTCTTATCCCTTGCTGAAATCTAAATTCTATATTCATTATTTCATTAATTGACACACTTTTTTGGATGGAGTCATATTTTGATATCTAAAAAAAATCAAAGAGAATTATTTTATCTCACTCTGAGAATAGAGGAGATTTTTTTAAAAAAAGAAATAGAATATAAGGTGAAGATGTTTTATTAAAAAGTAATAATCAAATGGTTTATTGCACAGGAATTAACATGAAGTTTGAGTACTGGGAGTGAGAGAGATAGAACCATGAACATTGAACTCTAGAGTCTGCCACTCTACTAATTATTTATTAATGGTGAAAAAGCATAACAAATCTTCAAGCATGTAGATTAACATGATTTTTACTGCTGAGTTTAACAATCTAAGTGCTCAGTGCTAATGCAGCATGGTACATTAAAAATTAATCATTTGAAAGTACATGCATTTCACTGTATTGACTAATCAGTTATTGTTTTGTTCTTTTCTTTATTGTATTTGGTTGTACTTCTTTTCTTTGACAATTGCAATTTTCAGTTCGCTCTTTGTTATTACAACTATAGCAATTTGCAGTTCTTTTCTTTGTTGTTGCAACTATAGCAATTTTCGATTGTTTTTTTTTTTTTTGTTATTGCAATGTAGCATTTTTTCATTGTACTTTTCTTTTTTGTTGCAAATGTAGTAATTTTTTGTTGTTCTTTTCTTTGATGTTGCAGGTGTAGCAATTTTTAGTTGTTATTCTTTTCAAAGTTGTTGTAATTATAACAATTTCAGTTGTGGTTCTTTTCTTAATTGTAATTGTAGCAGATTTTAGTTGTTTTAATTGTAGCAATTTTCAGTTGTTCTTTTGTCATTGTTGTTGTAAGTGTAGCAATTTTTAATTATTTTTTTCTTCATTGCGGTAGTAGCAATCTTTTATATATCAGCTGTAATCAATCTGTGAAACATTGGATGTGTTTGGAATAAGGGATTATAAATTTGAAAACTGATATTTAAAATTACATTAGAATGATGAAACATTTTGGAATTAGTCAACGAAAATAGCAATTTTTTATTAAGAAAATATATGCTAAGAATGCATTTAGTTTGATATATTACTGCAAACATTTTTAAATATATATATATAAAGTACTAAATATCCAAGTATTAAGCAAAATTTATATTTTTTATTTATCTGTTAATCATATTAGACTAGCAATTATGGCATATTACGTTAATATTTGTTTGTTATTTATTTATTTTAAGGTGTTAATATGCAAACATTAGCTTCACAAAATGAGACTAATTCTAATCTCATTTTCAATCTTTTAGCAAATAGTATAAAAGCAAGATTAACTAAATATTCAACAATTATACACAAATAAGTAAATGCTGCCACGAATATTTCACAACACTTCTTTTTTTTAAGCTTACTATTATAATATAAGCACCATTTTTTGCAAATTTGATTAATCAATGAATTATTTAGCGATCACATAACTATTTACTCAAATTTACAATAGATGGCATTAGAAAAGAAAGCTGCTTTTTGTTTCTGAGAAAATATGAAATGTTTTTAACAGGTTTTTATATTTAAGCATATTCAAATACTATTCAGTAGAGGAAGTTCGCTAGATTGGTTGGTGGATCTGAAAATAATTCTGATTACTATTGTGGCTATTTACAACATTCTAGATTATTTGACAATGTTTTAGTAATGTCACAATGTTATTTTCTTCAGCACAGCAATGATTAGAATCCAATAGAGGTAACTGATTACTATTTAATTTTCGTAATAAATTTTGGAATGTATTAACATTATAAAATTGCATCCAGATCTCAATGATATCAAGTCACTGTTGTTCCTTAAAAAAATAACATCTTATTGAAACATTGGCAAAAAATCTTGAAGATCAGATATGATCAGGATCCTTTTTAACACCAATCTGCTTACCAATTTTTTTCTGCATAAGTAATAATCTATTTTTACAAATGGGGAAAAAAATTTTTTATCAGGTATTTAGCTAAAAGGTTAATCAGCTATTAATTAAAACTATTGCAGATTCTGAACCTCTTTAACTATTACATATAGAGAAATAGTTAAGGAAAAGAGTACTCATCAGATATGTCAATTGCAGATGGTGAAGTGTTGAGCAGCTTTCTACTCCCATACTTTTTACATAAGAATAGTTAGATAATCATTTATTAAACATTATTAGATGTCTATTTGATTATGGATCAGTTAAATTAAACAAAATTTCTAAGTTTATTTTAAAATTTCAATTTTTCTCAGTCTGGATTTAAACTCCAAGTTGTAGGAGATTTTATACAGTGAAATATATATAGCAATTTTTACTCACTCAATGCTAGATTTTCCTAATGCAAAATTTTCAACTCATAGAGTAAATAGTTTATATAGGTATACAAAAGTGTGCATCCTTCTTAGGTTCTCTACTCAGACTAGAAAAACTAGGCAGAAGATAATTATAATTAAGTGATCCTAATCATTATCAATGGAAGTCTGTCAGTGTTTGCACCAGGTAATCATAATTTAGCAGTTTAAATTTAGAAAATAAATCGGTAGTAGTATCAATGATGGTGCTACTCAAAAATAGTTAAATATACCATTTTTGAGGCAGCCAGTAATGCTTTGTAGTGTGTTCTGCTAATTATCTCACAATTCACACTACTTCCAAGCAGCCTGTTCTTACCCTACAAATGATCGCTACTGAGTCTGCGCTATCGTATAATTTGAGGGTGTGTAGATTTGAAGTCAACATAACATTTGAAATGTCATTTAATAAAGTATTATATTATATTTAAATGATGTACTATGGTGTCCAAAAAATTTTCCAAACCTTGATGGTTGTGAAGACTTTGTAATGGTTTAAAAATAGGGAAAGTTTTATTATAAGTGTGACTTCTTAAACAATCACGGCAGTAGCGATATCTTCGCGAGAGATTAGTTTGTTAATGTATTGATTTGTTTTTGTATTTTGATTTTGTTTAAATACTTAATTTACTATTAGAAGAATAATGTATGTATATTAAATTTAATATAAAAAAGGTCATAAATTAAAGTTTTTTTTCTTGTCTTTCAGTCTGATTAGTTTGTTTATCAAGTAATACATCTTTTGGATGATCCTTTGGATTGTCAAAACCATTTGGATCTCCCCCATGTCTATTCCAGTGTTATGTGCTGACATTTTAATGTTTTTTTGATTGTTTTGGTGATTCAAGTATTAGAAGAATAACGTATTTAATAAAATCTTAAAAACATCCTAAATAAATATTTTGTTATTGTCATTGTTAAAAAAGAATACATTTACTTTTTTACAAATGCCGCCATATTTGCCGATCTTAAAAAAAAAGACATTTACTTTTTTAACGTTATTTAACAAAAAAACAAAAACATAAAAATGTCAATTAGTTCTTGTTATTGTTAAAAAGAATACATTTCATTTTGTCAAAATGATGCTGTATTTGTCATTATTAAAAAAAAGACATTTAGTTTTTTAATGTTATTTTAAAAAAAAACAAGCAAAGGTCAATTAGTTCTTTAAAGGTCATGGCCAGGTAACGTTATATTTCATTGTTTTTCGTTAGCAAGAGCACCGTCAAATGAACGGTATGGTTGTTGATACTACTACCAATAAATCATTCACCCCCTCTCCATAAATGATTAAATAACATTGCTGTAAATGGTACTAATCAGTCTGCCAGGCCAGATGTCTGATGGTGTTGTTTCCCTCCTAAAAACACAGAAATATCTTATTTACATGGCCCAATATTTCTGTGCTTTTGCAGAGAAACTTATAGCCTATAGAACAGTATTGTTCATATTGGCCACTGCAGGTGTATATGGCATTACACACCGATATTATGGCCTGCTAATGTGCTTTGTGACACTATGCAAATACACATACTTAACAGATCATTATTGTATGATGTGAGGGTGGAGGGAATTCAAGTGGCCATAACTTGTAATATGCATTCAGATTGAAGATCTTACCACCTAGCCAATGTAGTATTTGTTACTAATAATTGTAAGACCATTGCCATGCTTCCCTACAAATTTTGGAAGGTGGAAAAAATTGCAAAAGGTCATGGCCAAGCACCTTTTCCTAGAACTCACGTGAATAGCTATGTAAATTATGAGATAAATAAAATGTCCGAGATTGCATGTAGTTTTGGAAATCATAAACTTGGTTTGTTCAGTGATGACAAATTATTTGTCAATCACCCCCCCCCCCCAAAAAAAAAAAACATTAAAATAAAATCAAAACTTTTGACTTTTTCAACTTTGTTTTTTTTTTATTTTTAAAAAAAATACGGCCACTTTTTTTTTTTGGCTATATGGCGATCTTTATTTTGGCTTTATTTGTATACTGCTGATATACTAAAACTTTTCTTTTTACAACCAATTTTTATGAACCTTTTTTTAAAAATAAAAACAAACCAAAAATAACTTTTGTCTCTATCTTTTGTCTCAGTGACCACAAATTATTTCTCTCCATCTCCCCCAAAAAAGTTAAACTAAGATCAAAACTTTTGACTTTTTCAACTTTGGTTTTCTTCTTTGTTTTTCAAATACGGCGACTATATGGCGATTTTTGTTTTGGTTTTATTTGTATTACGTGATGTTTTTAATTTTGCTATTTTTGAAAACGAAAATGTACAAATATTTGAATCAAATCTTGTATTGTAATTTATTTACAAGAATGTCAAAATATTTGTATAAAAAAGGTCATATCAAATGTCAAAATATGTCAAAAGATGAGTAAAAAAGTCGTATCAAATGTCCAAATATTTTTAAAAAGTGGAGAAAATGCAAAAATATTTTAAGAAAAGTCGGATAAATTGGGAAAAAATATTTTAATAAAAGTCAGAGAAAATGTAAAAATAATTTAATTAAAAATAGTCGGGCCTGGATCAATGTAATTGTGTGTTTTTAGCAGAGAAACAATGTCACCAAGCGGCTGGCCTGACATACCGATTAGTACACTTTAAATTTTAAATAATTTATGTATGTAATTTGATCTTCTCTTTAGAGGCCTTTTTAAACATTTTTTATGTGTGTTTGTAAGTCACATAACTATAACCTTTGTTCTTAAATACACCAATAGAAGATCAGCAATCAGTTGCCAAGGTAACTCTACAAATAAGTGGTAAACAGAATCTAGTAAAAAAACTTGGATATAATCTCCAATATAGTGCATGAAATATTCAGTGTTTGGATATTATCCTACAGGAAAAACTAACTGCTAACTCTGCAAAATGTATTTATTTTGGAAAATCTGCCCTCTTCAGTGCTGCCAATTATCCACATAAATATAGCAAACTATTTGTCTTATATTAATAATGATAAATCATCTGATTTACATATCCAACTTTACTTCCATATATTTCTATATGCACTAAATTATTTAATTACACATTTATATGTTTGATTATAATCAATATTTAATTAAAATGAATTTTACATGACTACCTGGTGTGATTGTTTAGCCATATTGAAATAGACTAGTTTGAGAAAACCACTGTTATTCATGTTTTAATATCAAGTTGGCACAATGTAATATACTCTAGATGACAACTAACAAGGGAGCATTATCCAATATGAAATACATTCCTCAGAATTATTAGTCAAGTTTTTATAAGGTATGACCATTAAACAATGAATGTTTCATGTATTGTGACCTTAGCTTAAATCTCTCAGAATTTGTTGACTAACATTTTTGTGTGCATTAATTTATTTAATCACATATTTAAATGGTTGATTTATTAATCAAGGTTAAATAATTCAAATGAGTTTTGAATGACTATTTTGTTTAATATTTAATCATATTGAAATAGATAGATTTACAGATCTTTGCATTAATTATTGATGCAATATAAAGCCTGATTTATTATTATGTCTGTAAGATGAAAAGTAGCTTTTTATGGATGATTGATGGCAATTTAAGCAACTGAAAGGGAGATTTCTTGAAGTGTATATTTCCTGCAGAACATTGGTCAGTTTTTTTTATGTGATGTAATGATTGAACACATAACTTTATCATGCATTATGCTTGGAACTTATGTACATTTAAGTTTTGTTTTATGTAGATACTGTACATATACATATGAACATACATACACACATAATTTAAATTGAAGTAATCAAAACTTCATATCTATGAATAAACTAACACTCGTGAATCAACAAATGCAAATAACAGTGTAATGTCATAATTATACTACCTATTTTTTAAGCTCTGATGTTTGTAGGAATCATTCTTTGCATTTATTGATACATGATTTCATATAGCTTCTGGAGTATGGTATCGAATATTATCAATCAGAATCTTACTGCAACAAACATTATAATGCATGTTCTATTAGATAAGGCATTTGTTCATCGTTTGTGCTAAAATTATACATACTTCTCACATATAGTAAATATAATATAAATATACAATTATTAAGTGCTGAAAATATGTAATTGTTCAGAAAGAAATTAACCTCTGATCATGCACTGTTTCATAACTATTATAAATCTCTGCACACTCTTCATTATGGGTGAGGGTACAAAGATTTATAATAATTACAAAACCACATGATCTGAGGTTAATTTCCTTCTGCACAATTACAGATTTTTAGTGCTTAATAATAGTAAATGTATATTTATTCATAATTAATATGCCTAATCACAGATGGTTAAAAATAAGACTCTGTCTTTCTCCTGTGATAGATTAATTAAATTTGTACAATTTGATTGTCAATTACAACATCAGGCTTGCAATAGATTCAACCCTGATATAAGCACAGTTGGTAAAGATTGGAGTATGGATGAAAAGGCTCTAAGCTTAAGTGATTCACTTAAACTTTTAAAACTCTTACTGATGGGTAAGTGCATGGAGATGTATAATAGTTACAAAACAGCATGGTCAGATGTTAATTTTCTTCTGCTAAATATAATAAAGATAATATGTTATGCTATCTAAAAAACTCCATGCAGGACAAGAGAATTTTTAAAAAAGTAGTCAAAGATTGAGTAAAATGTAACAAAATTCTAATGCACATATTTTTCTCAATCTAATTTTGACCCTAAAATGTGTAAATTTAAAGTAACTTATTGAGATGGAAAATCATTAGAAATAATTGCAATTGTAATCATTTTAATTACATTTTACCTCAAATATTCTTGCAGATTTACACATCACTTGATATTATTTTTTACATTGCTTTTTAATTAATATTACAAGAGAAATTTCTAGTAAATATATATGACAATCACCATTTCTTATGCTTAGACAATCTGTTAAAATAGTAGCATATCTCTTCATACAGTAGTGCCACCTAGTGCAAGCTATAGTAATTGATGGTGCTAGAAGATTTGTGCATCAAAATCCCTATATATTGCTCTCAGATTTAAGACTCTCCACTGATGAAAGCCACAATCTAGAAACTAGTTGTGGATATTGGATGAGTAGGTACCAAGTAGATAAGTTGATGCACATAGCTTCTAGCATTCATTGATTGCAATGGATGGCACTATTGTGTGGAGCAAGTTGTCACTGTTTTAAATATATAACATGAATATGAAATTAATAGAGGTGAAAAGAAATTTAGAAAGATTCAAGAAAAAAGAGAGAGAGAGAATGCTGCTAATATTTTTTTGACTGAATGCGTTTGAAGGATGTCTGCTATTACATATATGTTATAAAAATATTTTGAAATCTTTTTTTTCCCTTTCTAATCCACCATAAAATGTCATTTTAGTTTTTTCTTTTTACTTCATCACATATTATCAATCGGAGCTTCAGTTTTACATGATTTGAGTTGAGAAATATCAGAAGTGAAATATTGTCAAATTCATCATCATTATAAAAGCCGCATTCTCTCAAATGATTTCCTCTCTAATCAAGTGTCAATTTAAAACCATTTTGCACTTTTTAATATTGATATATGAGTAATGGCCCGAGAAATAAAAAAAAAAAAAGGATTTTTTATAAATGAGAATGTTTAAAGAAGGATAAACTACTGAATTTATTAATGTTTTATTTAAATATATTTTCACGTATTAAATTATTTTAAATTTGCTAATAATTCAAATTACCAAATAGAAAGGTAATTTATTTTGCAAAACAAATATACATTCCCCCTCCACACACACACACAAATGCGAGATTTCCGGAAGAAATATGTAATCTCCCAAATTGTAGTCCCGTTAATTTTAAACACATTCGCCTCCGTTCTCTTCTCCCCTATCCCCCTTCTCACAGTCAAATTTTTTGGACCGATTTCATATTTATAAGATTATATCTTTTACATCTATCATTGTATTGAAATTATTACTATTAAGTCAAAAGAGTATACATTAAAAATATACATAAAGCTCAATTAAAAAAACTCATTTCATTTCTCCTCTAAATTTCCAATATTAATTAGATAATTAAAGCTTACGTTTCTTTAAATAAGATCTTAATAAATAATATCTCTTACATATTTCTTTTGTTTTATTCTCTCATTACACAGGAGTGGTTTTTTAAAAACTATTTTGAGTTGATGGCATTCTTAAAGATTACGCTTGCAAACTAGTATTCAAGTTCATTATTCTCTTACCCAAGCAGCTAATATACTTGTGAAAATGGTTTTAACCTTCCTTTCTCAAGGTTGTTAGTGTCTCATCTTTATTAGAAGATAATCCTGTATTCTAGATGGTACAATACTAATTGCTATTAAATACTAGAAATATAATATATGGGTATATACTTATATTAGGGTAAACATTTTTTTTGTTAAAAATGACATTTTTAAAGAATAAAAAATATGTTTCCATCTTATAAATAAGAGATAGGGGGCTCTGGAATTTTTACACGGGTGAACAGTTGTACTATAACGGAGTTTGGGATGAGAAGGGAGCTGATAAAAATTTAGGAAAATAGTATTTGTGAGTTTTCCTGTGAACAACGATAGCAGCCTATATTTTTGATAAATGTACAGTTTCGAGGGCCTTCAATCTACTGAAGATGTATTAGTTGTTAATAAATTAAAACCATATTAATAAATCAATTGTTAAATTTAAAAAAAAGGAATAAATTTTACTGAGAAACTTTATTGCGATTGTTTTTTTTTTTACTTATAACCATTTAGTGTGTGTGTTTTTTTTTAAGTGTCATAGCATCGGCTGGGACGCGAACCCGCACAACTGCCTGCAAGTGCAACGCAGTCGCGCTGACCTCTCGACCACCAATACAAGTCCATAGTTTTTTTGGTAAATTGACATAATGATAGAAGTTAGGGACCCTTCACAGAGTAATGCAGTGGACTATTTCTAAAGATATAAGACTGGCCTCCTAAAAAGTGTGATAATGATGACAATATGATTGCATGCCACCAATGTGAATAAAATGCACATATTATATTTATATATTTTTTCATTTTTCTATTAAGTTAATATTTATTTTTATAAAGCGCAAACAGTATTGAAATTAAATTGAGAGACTTCAAAACCTCTCGCGCTCATTACTATAACAGCCAATCAGATCGCAAATACAAGACAGAGAATTTAACAAGAATCGGGCGGTCCACCCTATTCTTTACTTGTCTTTCTATATATCCAAGCCAGTCTAAAGTACTTAGATCTGGCTGTTATAGTATTAAGTTAATGCAAAAAAAGAAAATAGACTGTAATTAATTTTTCCACAATGATTTCTTTTTTAAAAATAACAGTAATAAAAATAAAATGTGAATATTAAGTACAGCATTTCCTAGCAAGTATTTTTTTGTAAACATTTTTTGGGAGCCTCCGAAACTGTAGATTTATTTAAAATATGGGTTTCCATTTTGGTTTATTGGAAAAGTCACAAGTATCATGAAAATATATATTTTAAATAGAAGATTTTTACGGGTTTATAGATTTAAATGTTTGAAATTTTATGGAAATTCTTTAGATATGTAGGCATCACAAGCTGAAATTTTGCCAATTAGCAATTAATTGTCTTTCTAATATTCAAAACAAAGAGAATTTGTTTTTAGTTTATTATCCAAATTTATAATAAGGATCATAAATCAAACAATAATACATTTTGTGAAATTGAAAGTATATCAACTTTGCAGATATTTTCACATCAAACAAATCCCTTCTATAAAAACTTTAGATTTTTTACAGAGTTATAGATTTAAAAATGGATTTGTTTTTGAATTAAAATAATTCAGACAAGTTTATTAGATGATATAATTTTTATTTTAATTGATATTTTGTTTAGAAACATCTGAAAAGAAACTAACATTTTAATATATATATCTAAACATATGTTTGGGTTCATCTATTGTTTCTTGTTAATATCCGTATATGGATGTTTTAATTTAGATATACTATTTGTTAGAACATCCAGAAGATACTCATTTGCTGATGTGTCTTTGAAAGTAATATCATCATCTCTTTCAGTCATTATCCATCCACTGCAGGATGAGGTGCATAGATTCTTTTCTCCACATACCTCAGCAAAATTCCTTTTATTATCCTTTACATCTTACACAGTTTCTTTATAGGTCTTTACAATCTCTTTGCACCTAATTTAAAACTTTAATTGTCCATCTATTATGAGCTCTACTAGCAATATGTCCAATCCAGTTCCATCATAGTCTTTTAATTCTTTCAATAATAACAGTAATATTTGTTTGTTTTATTAGCCATGTATTTCATGTTCAATCTCTTCTTGTTAATTCTAAGATTTATCTTTCCATACTTCAGGGCAATGTTTGAAATCTTTATATTGTTTGTATATCAAATGTCTGTCTGCAAAAGTATTAGTTAGTGTATGAATTTGATCTCTAGTCTTAATGTTATTTAACTTTTTTAGAGTGATTTAGTATTGTGAAATGTGGAATTAAAGTTTAGATAGCATCTTACAAACCAGAGTGTGAAAAGAATTAATGTAGTAATTCTTATATTGGGAAAAAGACTACTTTGTATAGACTGTTGATTGTTAGTGAGTTTGAATGAGACATGTTAGCGATAAGAGTAAGACAAGGAAGACGTGAGGAACAATCCATAAGAAAGTAGACAGAGAGCACATAATGTATCTATATAGTTGGAAGGGCTTTGATATTTATTTTAATTTAAGAAGTTCAGATATTTATTAATAACAAGTAAAAAAAAAAGAACTATTACTGGACATGGTTCCAATTAATGAGTTTGTAAATAAAAGTAGAAAATAAAATAGCATTTAATAATAACATTCAGTCCTAAGATATCAACAATCTCATTCTTATCTGTGGTTGAGATTGTTGATAGCACATCTACATTTATTAACCTATTAAAGCCTTGAGTAATCGGCTTTATTGTCTTAGAAAATAGCAATTAATTCTCTCTTATTTTTTTTTTAACTTTTATTCAAAGACTTTGTTTCCCAAGCTGGTCATTTGAGCAATAGTTCACTGATAAATGAATAAATGTAAGGGCAATAATCATAACATTAAATCGTGCCAAAGGTAACATCATGCGATCAGTAATGCATAGATGTATAACACTTCCTCAACAGTAATGAAGATTTCATAGTATTACAACTTTTTATGGTCAGCATGAAGATATTTGCTGATTACTCTTGATTATTCTGAGTCTTTTATTCAATATATATGGTAAAAAGTTCTAATCTTATGTGAGAAATCATAAATCTCCTAAAAAATACTACATCCAGATTTGAACTCAGGTAATGAGCTTTCCTCACCATTAGTAAAGGCTGCATTGTATTGGTCAGTATGCAGATATTCAGCTGACCATTCTTAATATATGCAGCTGACCATTTTTAATTATTCTGAGTCTTATTCAAAATTAACCATTATTGATCGGCTACATAGGTTATGATAGAAAAGTTCTAACCTTATGTAAGAAATCAGTCTCCTAAAAAAAAAGAAGCTATATCCAGATTTGAACTCAGATTACCACTCATAAGTTTGCAGGCCTCAAAGTGTTTTGGTATAGAAATCATAATTATTGTAAATTTGAATCCAATTAAAAAACTAATACTGAAACATACATTAATGATTTGTGTAAGATCGGATACAAAGATTCAGTTCTTATTCTCAGCATCAAAACATTCTATGCTGAAAAATACTGTATATCTCTAAAATACATTCCAAGGGTTACCCACAGTATTAACAAAATCTATGCTGAAACATACAGAGTCAGTATTCACATTCACCTGGCTCTAAACTTCCTGGGTAACAGTACAGAAGACAAGCTGTCCCAATGACAGATTTCTCAAGTGATGCATAAAATTATATGCAACAACATAAACTGCAATGTGTTTTATTTTGGTGAATCTCATGCCAATCTCTCTACAAGAATTGCAACACAAATATCAATACAATCGAGCCAAAACTAATATAGATGTTAAATCTATTTTTCTCAAACATGAGTTTGTCATCACAATTTTGAACCTATATCCACCAGTATTGTCTGTTTTGAAAGAAATGATGCTGAACACAAAGTTAAAGTGGCCTGACACATCACAATACTCATGCAATTAATGTGAAAAAATCCTGTGTTCCCCCAACAAAAAGGTGTCTCACATAAATAAATTCATTTACATCTTATAATCAAATTTTATATAAATTGACACTTCTGTGGTTCTTCTATAAATCTCACATTGGATAATAATAGCTATGATTGTGACTATTAGTTAGTCGAAAGCATGCTCAGCATACCATGTTGATGTATTTAGCATTTTTATTTTAAATTATTAAACAAGCTTTTCTCTGTATACATCATGTTGTTAATATCCGTATATGGATGTTTTAATTTAGATATACTATTTGTTAGAACATCCAGAAGATACTCATTTGCTGATGTGTCTTTGAAAGTAATATCATCATCTCTTTCAGTCATTATCCATCCACTGCAGGATGAGGTGCATAGATTCTTTTCTCCACATACCTCAGCAAAATTCCTTTTATTATCCTTTACATCTTACACAGTTTCTTTATAGGTCTTTACAATCTCTTTGCACCTAATTTAAAACTTTAATTGTCCATCTATTATGAGCTCTACTAGCAATATGTCCAATCCAGTTCCATCATAGTCTCTTAATTCTTTCAATAATAACAGTAATATTTGTTTGTTTTATTAGCCATGTATTTCATGTTCAATCTCTTCTTGTTAATTCTAAGATTTATCTTTCCATACTTCAGGGCAATGTTTGAAATCTTTATATTGTTTGTATGTCAAATGTCTGTCTTAGATCCATAAGTAAGAAGTGGTAAAATACATCTACTAAAAACCTTTCTTTTCAAACACTTAGGCATATTTTCTTTTAGTACTAAGTTATTTTTCCAAAATTATTCCATTCAAGTTGAATTCTATGATTAATTAAAACACTGTGATTTCATCTGCATTAGTAATTTGACTAAGATATTTCTAAAATTAACTTTTTCTAGTTTATGATGATCATAATCCTATCACATTAATGAATGACATTTTGTATTTCAATAAAATAATACTACAACATGATGTATACAGAGAAAAGCTTGTTTAATAATTTAAAATAAAAATGCTAAATACATCAACATGATATGCTGAGCATGCTTTCGACTAACTAATAGTCACAATCATAGCTATGATTATCCAATGTGAGATTTATAGAAGAACCACAGAAGTGTCAATTTATATAAAATTTGATTATAAGATGTAAATGAATTTATTTATGTGAGACACTTTTTTGTTGGGGGAACACAGGATTTTTTCTCATTAATTGCATGAGTATTGTGATGTGTCAGGCCACTTTAACTTTGTGTTCAGCATCATTTCTTTCAAAACAGACAATACTGGTGGATATAGGTTCAAAATTGTGATGACAAACTCGTGTTTGAGAAAAATAGATTTAACATCTATATTAGTTTTGGCTCAATTGTATTGATATTTGTGTTGAAATTCTTGTAGAGAGATTGGCATGAGATTCACCAAAATAAAACACATTGCAGTTTATGTTGTTGCATATAATTTTATGCATCACTTGAGAAATCTGTCATTGGGACAGCTTGTCTTCTGTACTGTTACCCAGGAAGTTTTAGAGACAGGTGAATGTGAATACTGACTCTGTATGTTTCAGCATAGATTTTGTTAATACTGTGGGTAACCCTTGGAATGTATTTTAGAGATATACAGTATTTTTCAGCAGTATGACTAAGACTGTTCTTAATTTTACTATAGAATGTTTTGATGCTGAGAATAAGAACTGAATCTTTGTATCCAATCTTACACAAATCATTAATGTATGTTTCAGTATTAGTTTTTCAATTGGATTCAAATTTACAATAATTATGATTTCTATATCAAAACACTTTGAGGCCTGCAAACTTATGAGTGGTAATCTGAGTTCAAATCTGGATATAGCTTCTTCTTTTTTAGGAGACTGATTTCTTACATAAGGTTAGAACTTTTCTATCATAACCTATGTAGCCGATCAATAATGGTTAATTTTGAATAAGACTCAGAATAATTAAAAATGGTCAGCTGCATATATTAAGAATGGTCAGCTGAATATCTGCATACTGACCAATACAATGCAGCCTTTACTAATGGTGAGGAAAGCTCATTACCTGAGTTCAAATCTGGATGTAGTATTTTTTTAGGAGATTTATGATTTCTCACATAAGATTAGAACTTTTTACCATATATATTGAATAAAAGACTCAGAATAATCAAGAGTAATCAGCAAATATCTTCATGCTGACCATAAAAAGTTGTAATACTATGAAATCTTCATTACTGTTGAGGGAAGTGTTATACATCTATGCATTACTGATCGCATGATGTTACCTTTGGCACGATTTAATGTTATGATTATTGCCCTTACATTTATTCATTTATCAGTGAACTATTGCTCAAATGACCAGCTTGGGAAACAAAGTCTTTGAATAAAAGTTAAAAAAAAATAAGAGAGAATTAATTGCTATTTTCTAAGACAATAAAGCCGATTACTCAAGGCTTTAATAGGTTAATAAATGTAGATGTGCTATCAACAATCTCAACCACAGATAAGAATGAGATTGTTGATATCTTAGGACTGAATGTTATTATTAAATGCTATTTTATTTTCTACTTTTATTTACAAACTCATTAATTGGAACCATGTCCAGTAATAGTTCTTTTTTTTTACTTGTTATTAATAAATATCTGAACTTCTTAAATTAAAATAAATATCAAAGCCCTTCCAACTATATAGATACATTATGTGCTCTCTGTCTACTTTCTTATGGATTGTTCCTCACATCTTCCTTATCTTACTCTTATCGCTAACATGTCTCATTCAAACTCACTAACAATCAACAGTCTATACAAAGTAGTCTTTTTCCCAATATAAGAATTACTACATTAATTCTTTTCACACTCTGATTTGTAAGATGCTATCTAAACTTTAATTCCACATTTCACAATACTAAATCACTCTAAAAAAGTTAAATAACATTAAGACTAGAGATCAAATCCATACACTAGCTAATACTTTTGCAGCTATGTGGAATCTAATCTCATTAAGAACAATCCAGTGATTTAGCAATTGAATATTGTCATATCTGATCTTGCCTTTAGAAGTAGACTATTTCATATTCCTTAGCTGATTGGCTAACATCTAGTTGCTATCCAAAGGCATTAAATCCTTCACTGGGGTTCGCACACCAAATCTGTTGTTTCCAATAAGGTAGGGGATCTGCCATTAATTAGTTAGCCTTTTGGAGGCAAGGCAGAGAGCAATTATTTTTGTCAACCTGAACGACTGAATGTGCTCTTCAATAAACCCTCTGCCATCAGCAAGATGCAATAGATATGTATTGATTATTGCTCAATTATATAAACATCTATCTTATTGCTTTTCTACTTGAAATCTCTTTTGTTTCAATAAGACTTTTAATGAAATAATTACCAATATATATAGTAAATCTAATAGAGTTAATTTAAGATTAATAATAAATATTTTGAATTTCTTGGATAATCATCGTAAGTTATTATAAAATTTAAAAACACACACATTTTCATTTAATTATGTAAACATTTTTTTTTTCAAATGAAACACTTGGTATTTTTTTGCTAAGACGTACTGCATTTGAGATTTGATTATTATATAAAGCCACTAAAACTGTGGTGGAGATGTTAATTGGTAAACTTATCATTTTCAAAGCAACTAAATAAAAAACAATACTACATAAACTAATGTCATGTGATTTTAAAATTTAGTGTGTAATTGGTACTCATCTTATAGCTAAAGGCACCGCTCTATGGTGCGGTTTTCGCGCCAAAACACAAAAAAATGCTGTTTACCACGGCCGACACGTTTTCTATAGTACAACTTTTTTGTTGTGCTACAGAATGCAGGCCACTATGTCACGTCACTGTACAGCATGTATGTCACATAGCTGCAAATATATTTTCCGAAATTTGCACAATTTATATAATAATTACGGCTTGATGACAAAGTTTGTATTTGAATTGTATTGAAATGTTGTTTTCATTGGATTTTTTTTTATTTTAAACTATTGAAATGTTCAAATTTTTTAAAACAATAATTATAAGACTTTTTAAAACATACTGTATTGAACTTTTATTTGGTAAAATATTAAATATTTATGTTTTTATTGAGTTGCAATTAGGTAATGTGACGAAGATTCTACCGTCTGTATATTTTTGAAGTAAAAAAGAGCAGTTGGAAAAAAATATCCAGTAAGAAAAGTCCAAATATACAGTTTTTTTTGTAAATTTAATAAAAAGCAAATATTATAAACATGTTTAATAAGTAAAGAAGACATGTGTTTGTTGTTATTTAAAAAAGTTTGAGTTTCTTTCTTCTGTCCGAGTACGGTTACGATTTTGAATTTTTTATTTTAGCATTACAAACAAACAGAACACTAACCCTAAAACTAACCCTAAACCTAACCCTAAACCTAACCCTAAAACTAAACCTAAAACTAACCCTAAAACCAGGGGCGGACTAAGGCCTAGGCAATCTAGGCACGTGCCTAGGGCCCGTAATTTTTGGGGCCCGAAAATTAGGTTTTAAATTTTTATAATTAATGTATCATGACTGAAAAATAAGCCCGGAATTACAATGTTGCCTAGTGCCCGCTTTAGCCTTAGTCCGCCACTGCCTAAAACTAACCTTAAAACTAACCCTAAATCTAACCGTAACAACTTTTACTTTTATTACGATTAATATTTTTTAGTTAAACAACAACAAAAAAAGTCGTAACACAAGTAAAAAAATATCCGATAGAAAATTGATAAAAAAAAAAAAGCCGTACCACAAATAAAAAAATATCCGATAGAAAATTGATAAAAAAAAGCCGTAACACAATTTAAAAAGTATACGATATAAAAAACACGAATCAAATTGTAATTTGTTGATTTTATTTTACATTTATTATATATTATCATTTAAATTGTATACGTTAATAAAAAATAATATTTAAAAAAGACGATTTTGTTTTGTTTTTATTTTCGCATTACAAAAAAGCACAGAAAAATTATTAAAATCAACGGCCCATGAATGTTCATATTTTATAGTTTTAGCATGGAAATGGCACCATCCAACGGCATCTTTATCTATAATACAAGCACCGCGTAATTTTATAAAAAAGCTATAACGTTGGATACATAATTTTATAAAAAAAAAAAAAAAAAAGCCCATAGAAATGCATTATTTTATATAAAAGGAATGCAAACTAATGGAACTTAAAATGTGAAATTTAAAATTAAAAGTATCGTTTTATATGGAAACAATACAATCTAACGAAGACAAATGTAATTTTATAAACAATGATAACAAAATATACATTGGCAGTGGAAAGTTGCTTTGAGGAATGTTATGAAGAGACCTTAATTGTTGTTTTGCTGAGATATTTTTAGATGTGATACTTATGAGGGCTTTTATCTATGACTGACAAGCAGCCTGCAAGTGGTACACCTTTGTGCATGATGGTACGAAGAAAAAATGACCTTTGTGTTTAGTTCAACAATAGCTATTATATTGGCTTGTTTTAAATAGAAAGTATCAATTCCAATTTATACTACTGAAAATTGTTTGTTTTGATAACAAATTGAGACCACCAACAGATACTGAAATTGTTGAAAATATGCCATTTGCATTCATCTGAATAATAATAATTCAAATGATTTGTTTTGAAGAAATTGTCAATTTTAATTTATTCCAAAAATTGTTTGCATTAACAAATTGTTTGTTTCAAAAATTATAATCAATAACAAAAATTGCTTGAATAATTTGTGAAAATACAATGTTCACCTTTTTTTTCCATCCAAATATTATTTGAGATTATTCACTTCAATTAGAAATTGGAAGTTTTAATTCGTAATGAAAATGGTTTATTTTGAAAATATTATTTGTTTCAAAAATTACAATAAATAGTGAAAATTGTTTGAATTAGTTTTGTTTTTATTACAAATTCCAATAAATAGCGAAAATTGTTTGTTTGAATTTTTTTAATTTATAAATTACTATTTTTGACACAGTTTTAATGGATAATACCTGGTATGTAATAATTGAATGAATAATGTAGGGTACATTTGCACAAAGAGTACTACCAGTTATTCATTTAAAAAATATAAATTATATATAAAATAACCAGAATTACCAATTAGGGGTGATTTTTTAGAACTAATTTTAATTTTTAGTTAAGAATAAATAGCTGGATATTCATTTACTTATTAACAATCTGTTTGAAAAAAAAAGTTAATTATACATGAAAAAAATCTTAAGATTTTCCTACTTAAATTAAAATTTGGATTATAAGAATTGCAGGCAGATACATTATGTCTGTAATATAAGTGTTGTGTTTGGTTAGGCTTTAGGTTCGTTTCCAAACTAACAGATACAAAACAAACAATTATTCAGCAATAAATATGTATAATTTATTAGTACAAAAGATATACACACGTTAGTTAAACAAATGTACAAATACAGTTGATATGCTTCAATGCTGAGATAGTCATGCAAAGTATGGAACTCGCTTCCAGCTAACGATTAGCCTGCGCCGTGAGTTTTGGTAAGAAGACTCTTCCAGCTATGTAGTTAGCTCGCCTCGAATCGGCTCTAGTTCAGACGTAGCAGTTTCCAATCCGTAGATGGACTTGCCTCACTGCATGGACGTCATGATAATGACTAGATAAATACCTTTGCTGATGGCAGAAGGTTTAATGGAGAGCACATTCTGTCATTCAGGTTAACAGAAGTAATTGCTCTCTGCCTTGCCTCCAAAAGGCTGACTATTTAAAGGCAGATCCCCTACCTTATTGGAAACACACGGATTCAGTGTGTGAACCCCAGTGAAGGTTTTAATCTCATTGGATAGCAACTGGGTGCTAGCCAATCAGGCAAGGATTCTGGAATAGTCCACTTCTGAAGGCAGGGTCAGATATGACAATAAGGTTTTTATATACTGTACTTATCTATCTATAAATAAATCACAACACTCAAGATAATACCTAAAACAAACTAATAAAATATCAGCAATCCATTTCAAGGCAGCAAATTCTATTGATTCTTTAGAGCTTTGATTGGATGATATAATTTGCATAAAAACAAATTAGCTATGTAATCATGTGAAAGGAAATTAATCTTCAGACGTGCTATTAGATTGATACTAAATTTACTTGAACTTCTTAGAGCTTATTTTTTTATACATAAAAAACTCTGACTGTGTTTAAAACAGGACATGATTTTCTTATGAGCCTGATATTTCAATTGATATTATTTGTATAGATTGGTTTATATAAGAATAATCTCTAAGCATAAGTGCTTCACTTATGCTTTTAAAACACTTATTGATGGGTAAGTGCAAGTAAATTTAATATCAATCTAATAGTACATGTCTGAAGATTAATTTTCTTCCATCCATTATAAAAAAAACCAATTGATCAATTTGCATATAAAAAGATTTATCCAACGGCATCTATTCACCCTAAAATTTTTGCAAATGTAAAAAATACTTAAAGAAAATTAACCTCTAAGACTTTTAATTGATTCTAAAGACATATATTTTTAGAAAGCAGCTAAATTAATAGCTGAATGATTAATTGAACAAATTGGTTCCGGAAAATTTGCAATAAAGTCTTCTTTTGAATGTGCACAGATATTAAATTCACAAATGTATAACCCTAACAATGTACTTGTTTTATTAGATGTAACTGAACTATATGGTTCAGTTTCATGAAAATTATTTATTAATATAATTAATGATATTTTAATTAATTTAAATTTTAATGTATAAAATAAATTTTATTATTGATGTTCTTAAATGAATTGATAATGATATTACAGTGCTTTTTAATGGTGAATTTTATACAATAAAACATGGGTGGCCTATGGGACTACCTATAAGTGGAATTATTTGTAGTATAGTTTTAAATAAATTTGAATTATAAGTTATTCCAAAAAAGTTTGCTGCAGCAACATCACCCCTATATATGAGATATGTAGAGGATGTTTTTATATATGCTGAAAAGAAAACAATTATTGATATAAAAGATGAATTATCTCTTTTATCTTCTTTAGTTTGGACTATAGAAAACGAAGATACATTTAATGATATAAAGTTTTTAGATACTATATTCATCATTCAAAGTCACAAATTAATTATAAAATGAGTATAAAACCTATCAATATTTGTGGTGTAATTAATCCTCATTCTTTTTTTTTCATGTGTCAAAGCATCAGCCGGGAAGCAAACCGGGACAACTGCTGTCTCATAAATTAGCTGGATTTAATTTTTTTTTGTATAGAAACTTTAAGTTATATAAGCTTGAAGCAGATATGAAAGATTTAATTAAATTAGGTTAGAATTATAATTTATTAAATAAAACTCTTAAATTTTTTTATTCATCTTTGAATAATAAAAACTTTAATAATAATAATGTATAGATCAGCCTTCCTTATATACCTAATATATCTTTTTAAAAAAATGAAAACAATTTGTTCAACCTGCCTTATATACCTAATATATCTAAAAAGAAATGAAAATAATTTGTTCAAATGATTATATCTTTTTTAGAACACTAATCTTAATCAAATGTTAAACAATACTAAAGATAAATTATCTTCAAACCAATCTCTACAAATAGTTTATAAAATTAAATGTAATGAACCAAAGAGCAATGTAATTTATTATGGAGAATCTCATGCCGATTGTGCTACCTACAAGATTAGCACAACACAAATATTTAGATAAATGTGCTAAAACAAACTCTGTTAAATCTATATTTTTGGAACACAAAATTAAATCTGGACATAATTTTGATCCTATTAATATTGACTGTTTGTACTGAGCATAATGATTGAAAAAGAAAATATAAAGAGGCATGGTTTCTAGCAAATATCAACACAATATATGTTAGGTTGCAATAATATATATATATTCTAACTATCAAAAATTTAAAAAAGATAGATGATAGATTTTCTAACTAAATGAAGATTCAAAAATTGTATTATTGGTTTTTGAAAGATGATGAACATTTCTTAAATATATAAATTAACGACAGATGCACTTCTTAAGTATCAATTAAATATGCAATGCATCAATTATATATATTCTAGTATAATAAGTATAGATTAAACAATTTCTAAGTATAGATTTAATCTAATAATTTCTCAAATATAATGCATAGACTAATATATTTCATATGTATAAATTAAATATAACCTCCTTCGTGCGACCGCGTTACAGGCCAATTGTAACTATACAAAATCAATTCAAACAAATAAAAAGTTATTCTTTATTTTGTTAACTTTATATAAACTTATTAAAGTAACATGAAACGCATTTTGCAATCTCTCAATCGGTCATCCACAATGAATTTCAAACATAACTAAACGATTGGGAGAGCTTCCCAATATCATATATATTATTGGATAGTTTAAGCTAATTATAACTTTATTATAACCAATGAGAATTTTATTCAAATGATCGCACATCCACGTTATGGATTAATTATATTATATTCAAACTATATGGCATTTACACATTTGCAGATAAATTGCATGCCATATACAACATTTTAAGAATGGATCGATGGATACTTCATCATTCCCAGCTGACACTATTTCTGAGGCCTACTGATATGATGATGATGATACAGAGCATTTATAAGCTTAATTGCCAGGGTGCCAAATTGCAGCTCCAATAAAATATAGAGGTTAAATCTCAATTCAATACTCTTAGTAATAATATTTCATGAATGGGTTAATACATAACTAATTTCGAGAACACTGTGAACGCATTAAAATTGACAATATTAATATCTTTAAGAATTCCAGGTTATTCTCAGCATAATCCCATTCACTATGATTAAAGCTACAATTAAATTTTATTCTAATTATAAAGTTCTATATTCATCTCCACCTTCCTGATCCATCCCTTCATCAATTTCACGTCCATAGGTCTATTACACTATTATTTACTTTATCATTAAATTTTACATCTTTGCTAGCTCATTTCCTCTCATTCTAATCTCTTCTCAGGGTTTTTCGAACAAATAGGTGTGGAAATCGAATAAGCTGCGATAGGTTATTGGTGATAAACATTCCTCTCTTGATCGCCTCCAAGGTGATCTCAGTTGTCTTTAACGCAATCTAATATCAATTTACATTAAAGCTGGAATATTTTAAGCTTATTAAATCTTTATAAACACATCATAAAACATAGTCGCAATTATAACAAAATTATATAAAAACAAAATGCGTCTAGAGAGGTTTGAATACAACGGATGGAGAAAGGATTTTATGTCCACCCTCTGCACTCGCTATCACTCAATACTATCTCTATTCGTGATTTATACTTCAACAATATTAAATTATTTGGTAATTTTACGCATTTAAAATTAACCTTTTAAATAGTTTTACTAAATATTAATTACGTACATGATAATTCAAATATTAATAATATTATATTGACGTATGATTGGATTGGAAATATCTAGATAATAATAACCCACAAAAACATGGAGACACACGCAAATTTTATTTAAAACAAATAACAAATTTGACAAACTATAATTCAATCAATACAAAACATATACATTACATTATATCTACACTTTCTTTTTACCTTAAATATAGTAAATACCAATTTCTTCCCGTTTTCAATGCTTTCTCTTTTTATTACGTATATATTGTAGAAAATACATAATCGACTTTTCCCCTCATTACATCTAATAATTTTATTTAATAAATCTAAAGTTGATATTCCCTTGCAAATTTCTTGATCTTATCCGATCATCCTGATTAAATATTCTTTGGCTCTAATCTTTACAACAGAGATATCTTAATAATAGTAAGACTAAGTCATTGCAAATAAATTGGCATTAAGATCAAACATCATCATAGTGCACTCTCTATGTTCATGTTCTTATAACATAATAATATTTTAACAATACTACCTTTCCAGCGAAGTTCTCAGCTGGCCATGTAAATATTTATTAAATACATTTATATACGCATTGCTTATGCCCAATCATTCGTAAGTTTTATTTAACCCTTAACAGTTATTAACTTAATTATTTTTGGCTCGTATGCTAAATCAAATCTACAAAAACGATATTCAAATACACCAATTGCACATACGTTATCTGCATTCATTCAGACATTAAATTGAGTTTGCGACCTGGTATCCAATACTTATAATAATGCTTATCATGGCTATCCTCTCATACACACGTAAGGAATATCAAATATTAATATGAGGCAGGCAGTGACCCGAATAAGAGAGAACCTTTTCACTAAGGTTGAGATATGCTAGGATTTTTATCGCTAGTCATATAAAAACATAGGTATACCAAATACCTCTGGCCATCAAAATAAGAAACCTTCTTACGGTGTAGAGAATACTCAAGTGGGAAAACTCTTCCACTGGGTTCAAATACTTTTAAAAATATAGCATATATCTCAGTGAGTTAAACTTCACTGAATTGGTGGAGATCTTTGTCTATCCACACACATACAGGTCGAAACATCAAATTATACAAGTAAACTTTCACAATCTTAATATTCTTGCAAAGTAGTGTATTGGAATATGAGCCCATAAATTTTCCAAGCATAAATCAGCTTGTTTCTGGCCTTAAATTTATGATAAACAATAATAATAAGCAATAAGAAATGCGCACAAAATTCTCAAAACTATTTCCATGCACTTTTATAAAAAAAAAACAATAATAAAAATGATGATGATACTCAATAGACAAGCAATTCATTTATATGTCTAAACATTTGATAATAACTTCTGATGCTAATAATAATATCTCTTAATTGTTTTTTTTTTTAAATTGAGAAAAAAAAATTGTTTGTAAAGCATTTTAAATAAGGCATATAACTTTCATCTACCCCCAAAATGACCATAATAGCAAAAGCATTTAAATAAACATATATAAAATCATCTAAAATCAATTTCTACCCCCAAAATAATCATAATAGCAATTATTACATGAATTAATTTTAAAATAGACGATATATGTGATACACTACAAAGATAGAAATTCGTTTTTTTTTAGATATATTAAATGTCCTACACACATAAAGAGTGAATAATAATAATAATAATAAAATATACTTATATAAGTCTTTTAGTAGGTGTTCTTCCAGATTCCTGATTTCTCCCTTTTTTTTCCTTGACCGGTTTATGAGAGCATATAAGTCCTTGTTATAAAAAGTTCTTTTGATAGAGTTCAGTTCCTTTTCTCTCATATATACAGTTTTTATTTTGCTGAATGCGTTCCTCATTCCCAACTCTAGGTAGATTACCTTTAAACTTTGTAATTTTCTGCAAGTTTCAGTTAAACAGCCTTCATTTAACCTTTTCACAATATCAGTCTGTTTTTGTTTGTCCTTTTCCAATTTTAATTTCATTTTGTAGATTTAAATTGACTTATATATGCATCAAACTTTTGAGTTTTAAATTTTACTATTTGCATATATCTAAACGATATTAAACTCAAATTTTAACTTCTGTAGTTTAAAGTTTTATTACCATCTGCTGAATAGCTGACTTTTGGAGGTTCCAAGTTGTGTGTGCCCACTTAAAATTTACTCACCATACATTGTTATATTTAGCCAAATTATTCTGAAGAGACAAGAGTATAATAAAAATGATTTTTAAATTTTATAACACAGTTTTCTTTGGATCAATGAAGGAAAACTGCTACAGATAAGTCTTAAAAATACAAGCCAGTTTAAAATAAAAAGCCTTTTTTTCTCCTTAAACACAGCTTTTATAGAGACATCCACCTGTTTTTCTTTATCTTTATAATTAACTGACAGGTTACCCCTTCTCAATCACTTTTAACCTTTTGCCCCCTCAGAAAAATAAGGCACAAACTTCATTTCAAACAGACACGATTAATTTTACAATCTAACAATTAATTGCCAATTAATTTTTGACACTCTGACACACCAGACTATCGTTAATGGTCTATTAATGGTCCACTTAAATTCCTTAGTGAGATCTGTCTTTTAAGAAATGATAATTAACTGAGTAAGATAATACCAACACTAAAAATAATCTTACTTTTCCCCTTTAATAGTGAAACCAAATATCTATTGCAGCTGTTTCAAACTCAGACTTTATATTAAATTTAGCTGCTAATATTAAACTTATTTAAAAGATTTTAATTTCTTATTTAAAATTGCTTTACAACATGTAAGAAATGATTATTAATTGTAAATTGTACCATCCAGATTTACAATTAAATTATATATACACACACATATCGCAGGTATATACTTTTCTTTAAATTTAGATTTTTAATGCCTTAATCTTTATTTATTACAACTATTCTACCTATATTATTATTATTTTTTATTTACTTTCATGAATTATTTATTTCCAACCTAGCATATGATAATGACTATTCATCCTCACTATCCTAATGTAGTTTTTAATAGTCACACACCTCCCTATCAACAAATGTGTAAATCTTGCTTTTTCTAATATTTTCTTAATATCAATTTAACCCATAACTTAAAATAAAATAATCCTCTGGTTATAAACACATTAACAATAAATTTTTAGATTGCTTACTAGTTGAGCATATGCAATCCCTTATAAATATGGGTTCAAACTCAGTCTTGGCTAAAATGTTCTTATTACACAGAAAATAATACATATATTATGAGGAAAATTTGGATAGAACCTTCTCTTTCATAGCTAACTTAAAAAGATGGAGCCTTGGACAAATCCAAGAGCTACAATATATATATATATATATATATATATAATTTAGAATATAAAGCCAACTAGTATTGCTGATTATTATATAAGTTAGGTTGTCATGATATTTACTAATAATAAATGCAACTGCAGTCTTCATCAGAGCATTCTTAACCTCAGAACGCTCTGATGAAGACTACAGGACAGTCAAAACTGTCAGGAAAATAAAAGAATTATATTAAAAAACTTTTATCTTAAAGTATATATGAGGGGAGTTATTGTAAGCAATATATATATAAATATATGATGAAATGCAAAAAAGGAAAGGAGAAGAATAAGAATATACTTCAGGTAACATTGTTGGTTTATTATATATATATATATAATATTAGCATGATATTTGTTGATTATAAGTATCAGATTGCATTATGAATTAGTTTCATATATATATATTCACTGTATTATTTCCAGGAACTTCCATGCAATAAAAATATAATAGCTAAATAGCTGACATTTCAGTACAATAACAAATACTTTCCTCAGAGCTGCTTCTTTCTCAAATCATAAGAATGTGTGCAGTGAGATTTAAAATCTTTTATTATTATTATTATTATTATTATTATTATTATTATTATTATTATTATTATTATTATTATTATTATTATTATTATTATTATTATTATTATTATTATTATTATTATTATTATTATTATTATTATTATTATTATTATTTTCTCCTCATTCTCAAATTCTATTGGTTGAGAAGTTAAAAAAAAATTTATCCTTCAATAGCTTTTTCCAAATATTTTTAATTGGAGGATAAAATATTTTTTAAAACTTTTCAACCAATAAAATTTGAGAATTGAAAGAAAATAACAAAAGAAAAAAATGATTTTAAATCTCACCACATCCATTCTTATGATTTGAGAAAGAAGAAGCTTTGAGGAAAGTAGTTGTTACTGTACTGAAACACCAACTATTTAGCTATTATATTTTTATTACATGAAAGTTCCTGGAAATAATATTATGAATTCATTTATCTGTGAGAATATTAGAATTAACATAATGAATGGTTATGTTTAATACACAAAAACCAGATATAACAATATTCAAACTCAATTAAAGCTTACATCTGGGCTAAAAATGCTATGATAATCTCTAACCCAATAAATGGTTAGTAATAATCACTAATGTATTTATGAGAAGTGGATAATGTCAAAGATGTTAAGTGCAGAAAGTTTGACACTTGCAAATCAAATTGAAGCAATCTGATTATGTTATGGTTAGGTAATTTTTAAATTATATATTTATAAAATAAAAATAAATTTATTTTAATTTGTTAATCATTTTAACAATTTTTTTTTTTTAAAAAAAAAAATTCATACTGTTTTATTCTCATTGATTTTTCAGGATGGGAAAGAGGAATTGAAGGAATGTGTGTTGGGTAAGTTATTATGATGTATTTGTTATACTGGATGTCTATTATGTTTTGTGACTAAAGACAAAAGTTATTGCAATCAGTTACTGATACTTGATCATTATTGGGATAAATTTACCATTGCTTATCACCTACTTACCCTTTTGTTTTCAGATCACCATCCATTGTGAATCATGTTAGCCATGTAGTCATTGACCAGATAAATTAAAACACTAAATAAGGAACTTTTATATCATTAAGTTAAATACAATAAAAAATGACTCATTGTTCAATTATTTTCTACACA
Source organism: Epiperipatus broadwayi (assembly GCA_028023455.1). Classification (NCBI taxonomy): domain Eukaryota; kingdom Metazoa; phylum Onychophora; class Udeonychophora; order Euonychophora; family Peripatidae; genus Epiperipatus; species Epiperipatus broadwayi. The sequence continues at coordinate 556,831 of JAQFVV010006442.1, forward strand.
ATCAGATACAGGACAAGGACTACTCAAGTAACTCTTTAACAATTCACTTGTGAGAGAGAACACAACTAGTTTAATACCAGTGGGCTTTTCACATTTTATTTGGCCTATAATTGAATAACTGAAAGATTGATCATAGATAGGCTATCTGAAAAAGTTCTAAGCTTAACTGAAATTTTATTAATTTTTGTTCTCTCTTTTTTAATTTACTCAATTGGGATTGGGAATCGATCAATAAATCTTTACATTTTAAGCCAACTAATCACCCAATTCACAAGATTTGTAGCCCTAACTAACTCTTAAGAAAGGAGTGCTTTTAATGAGTACTAATAGTTTTGTTTTGAATAATTTATTAGCTTAAGAGATATTTTGATTCACAAGATTTACCTAAAAATAAATATTGAGGCACATTTGTAATGTCATAGCAAAGTTGTAATTTATTTACACACACTTTTTTTTTCATTTCAATTTCAGCTATCACAAAAATATTTCATGATTGTGAAAATAGTATATATTCATACTAACTATTATGCTATGACTATCTTTTTTTAAGACTGTTTTACTAAATTATATCCAAAGGCAGACAAATGACAACACTCCTGTACTGAAATATTATTTACTTTTTTTTAAATTTTTTTTTCAGGAATCCAGTTAGAAAGCTTTCAGTAGCCCCTTTAATTGTTGGGCCAACAGGTTAGGTAGCCTAAAAATTCATAGATACATGATATTCAACAATAATTAATTCCTAGTAAAGGAGTGCTTTTTGGTTATTTTTTTGCTGTTCTGCACTTCCATGATCTTTGTGTCCTTGTCTACACTACTACATAAAATATTGACTCAGTGCATGTAGGTGTATGATCTTGCCTTTAACAGTTATGAAACTGATTATATTATAAGCATGTTTTGTCAAATCAATACAGTGAAGCTTACCTGATCAATTCAGATGACTTTTATGCACCAATTAAAAATTGTTAGATATCCATTACTTATTAATATTGAATTGGTTGGCTATGACCAACTGCTGAAAAAGCTCCAAGTTTGTTTAGAAAAATCCTCAGCTATGTGAAAAAATTTCCATGCTTCACCTACATTTAAAGGATCACAGCTACATGAAGCCTTTATACTATGAGTATTTTCCCACTGAATGATGGACAAATGCCAAACACTCGACAAGGAATTTGGTCATGCATTGCTATCTGGTATCTATTGATTATTCAATATTCAGTCTTGAGATAAACGTGTAAAGGTGTATATTGTTTTTACTATAGATGTTGAATGCAGCTTAAGTAATGGGAATAGCATTTTTAGTTTTTTATCAGCACATTTATAATCTTGACTCCACCTTATTACAACCATTTACTGACTCAGAATCAGACCATCTCCTTTCATTATATATTTATTTTATAAACAACCTTCACTTTTCAATGAATTAGAAGTATCAAACAAATCAATCTCTGTGCCTATGTTGACATTTCAATATTAACTTTATTTGGTATATACTTTATTTAATTCATTGACTGTGATATATTTGTTATAATTACAGGTTTTATTAATGACACTAATAATAGCAAGAGTTGTGTATTTTTCCTGATTTCATACCTTGTATTTTTTCTGGAATAAGTAGAAATTATTAAATTAATTTCAGTAGAAATAATCACTTCCAATTCCTGTTAAAAATGGCTAATCTGAAGACAGTGATGACACACTTTTGATGTATCTGATATTAACTATGATACTCAGAATGTGATTCTCTGCAAATAGTTGTTTGAATGCCAGTGCCCACATATGAGCTTGTGTAGTTTGTGTTATTTCTACAATAAAATCTTATTTTCTTTTTTGCATTTTAAAATTTATATGACATTAAAAAAATGCAAAGAAAAGCAGCACAATTTTTATCATATGTATAAATAATGTGAAAAGAGTGAATATTTAAGAGAAATTTTATAGCATCATTATTTTCTTAGTATGTTTTCCATTTTTCAGTTTTGTGTGAGCTATATACAATTTGTACAGATCTCTTTTTCAGAACTCAGATCATAGTTATTTAATAAAACAACTAGTAAATTTTGTTTTCTTTTTACTTTCAAATGCAAATATTGCTAATTCATTATAGATTTATTTCCTAACCAGTTATATAAATTGATGTATTACAGAGCCATATCTTAAAATACTATTAATAAGATTATAGTACCCTTTATTAATTCATAATTTAAATATGATTTTATATTATAGACAAATTCTGAATTGTTCCCAATACTAACACAAGGTTCATGGGACCAGTTTCAAGGAAATTCCTCTCATCAATAGTGCCAAGCCTCAATATCATTAACCATAAATCAAAATAGGCTTGAGTTTTATTTACATTAAGCAGATTTCATTTGTTCTATTTCCTGAAAGATGAAATGCACAACTATTAAATGTGAGACTTGTATTAATCATAAGCCACAATTCAGAATTTGGTTATTATACCCTCTCATTCATAATAATATCTTTTCAGTTTGTACACTGCTGTTAGAGGTATATAGTATCAACTCTTATTATTGTTAAAACAGGCAAAACTCACTATAGATATTGACACACACAGCAAGCTAGAGTAGTCAATGGATACCAGAAGTCTTGTGCATAAAATCATCAACTAGTGCCTACTCATCCAATATCCCCAGACTAGTTTCTGGCTTGCTGTGTGTGGCAATATGTATAGTGAGTTTTGCCTGTTTTAACAACAGTTAAACACAAGCATAAAAAGTGGTGGTCATGTGATGTTTGTTAACTCTTATTCTTAATCTAAATTTTACTAGCATAACCATTTGAAGTAATTTGTTCTGAAATGATTGAATGCTATATGAATCATAAATGTTTTTTAAAACCAAAAAGGGATGCCAGGTTTTTAAATTCAAATGAAAACTAGTTACCAAGCCGGAAACTGATTTAGGAAGCTTCTTGATAGCACCATTTAAAGCTCATTGACTAATTCAATGTTTAATCAGCAACTACAAATGAATCAGATGTAGCACAGCCTAAATGGTAAATGTAAAGAGAATATGTTAAAGTTATTTAACTATGATGGAGTGGGAAAAGATATATATATATATATTATAACGGAAATGGTTATTCGTACGGTTGCTTATTTATTTGTGTATTCAATTATATTTATTTCGATTATTTTATTCTACATTATACTTAATTTATTATACTTTAATTCTTTTCCAACTTTGATTCTTTATCCATTTATTGTTTTCAACTTAGATTCTTTATTATCTTATTCATTATTTTAACCAACGCCATTACAATACAAGCAGAGAGCTAATACAGATACAAATTTAACTTCATATCTATACCCTTGACTGAACCCCAAGGCAATACATACATATTATCTTGGCATTATTTTTCCCAGCCAAGAACTCTCGGCTGCTGCACAGAGCAAACTATTTCAAAGAAACTTAGCGAATGTCCAGCGCTTGCTATTTATTTTTTAGAATTGGGATTTCGAACGAACAAGCAGCACATGAATATCTTAAACAAATCAGTATGCCCCTTTAATCACTACTTACAGTTTCCCCCTGTCGTAGCTTGGTGATAGGAGAATAAAGGATACGAAATTTAATGACAAATATGTTTAATAATAATATTCACACTTTATATAAAAAAATTACATTATAATAATAATAATAATAATAATAAACACACACTTATAAAATACGATCAGATATTAAAGTTCTTAAAGTCCTGTTGATAGCGTTCTATTTTATCAAATCATTAATTTTATATTTAGTTATGAGTAGTAGACAAATGAAAATGCATGCATGCTTTTTACCTAGGCTTTGTTGTAATTGTCCCATGGGTATTTCTTCCGAGTGCTCTTGATTAACTTCCTCAGTTTGTGGGGTTATTTCGTTCCAGTTTTTGCTTGTTGATTCCTTAGGTTCTCCATTAACTTCCTCAGTTTGTGGGGTTATTTTCATCTAGTTTGCTGGTTGATTCTCTAGGTTGAGTTTCAATTGACAGCTACAGAAGCGGCAGTCCCTCTAGCAGGTCAGGCAAAGATCTTACATTGTGAGTCAGTGATGAGACGGCTTGAATCCAAACCCACATCCCTTTAACGCCACTAGCCATGCACTTCTTCCATTTTCTTTTACCTGTTGCTTCTCTAAAGTCTCTACTAGCAATGCTTGACAAAAAATTGTAATTTTATTAATCTCTTTCTTTGTTCGTTGTTTTTAAAATTTTTAATTAAGACTTAGATTTCCAACCAATTCTTATCATTATGTTTCTTTATTTAATTAGTGGCTGGAATGTAAGTCCCAATTAATTTAACAGATCAGGCAAAGATCTTCCATTGATAACATTTCTTTGTCCGTGGAATTTAATTTGTCCAACAGACTTTCACACCTAGGGCCATATTGTTTCTTTTTATATATCCCATATTACATTTATTTTATTTAAAGTTTACAATTCATTCATTTTTTTCACATTTACGTTTTACATTTATTTTAATTTGTTATAATATATTTTTTTCTTAATGAGAGAGAAGACACGCATTTCTTTATGCTTCCTTTTCCCCTCTCCCACAATAAACAAAAATAATTTCTAGCATTTGACTTATAAGAGAGAAAGAGACGCATTTCTTTATTTATGCAGCCCCCCTCCCCTTCTCTTACTATTACAAAATCCACAGTAATTTTGATGTTAGAATTTCAATTTTTTTCTTTCCCTTCCTTCTTTTTTTTAAAAAAAATTTATTAGCTAATTTATTTCACCTTTATTACTTTCTAATTTTATTAATAAATATATATGTGTGTCGACGACTTTACGTGGTCGTCACATTACACTCCGCCCGTTTTTGAGAATTAAAATCGGGTCGAATCTTATTCTGAGATGAGAGCCTATTTTAATTCTTTGCTTTCAACTCTTACTTCTGCTTTCATTACATACTTTCCCACTCTGTCATGACGAGTGATAATGATGATGAGGATGATTGCAGAGAGACAGCTAGGTAAAGCTACACAATTCTTTCCGATCGATTTTGGCTGATCAACCAATTTAATCTCTACACATACGAGACCATGGCATAACTTAACTCTATCAAAAAAAGACATAACAGGGGTTTAAAGCGTGTGAACAGCAGGATATTTCTACTGCCTGTTCATCTTGCACAAACAACAATTTCTTATTCTTGATTTATTTATTTATTTTATTCGAGGCGCTAAGTCCAGGATTCTTACTGGCGCTTCATTTAAAAGTTTAACCATCGAGAGCCATGAGAATCTAAAGTGCGAAGAGACGGCTGAATCAAGCTCAAAATACGACCCAACATAATGCATACACACACACATATATGCCTCAATCTGCAACCTCATACACCTATCAGTGATATCTATCATTTAAGCATTATCACTGTTGTTCATTTAGTTTATTTATTAATTATTAAATGGCTTTTTAATGAGCCTAAATGATTCTTATTTTATTTTTACTTTTATTTATTTGTCAATTATATCTGCATTTATAACTGACAGATTGTGATACGAATAAACTATTTATAGATTTCTTTTCTTTTTTTTTTTGTTATTACTTTTATTTACATTGTCTTGTTGTGCTTGACTGCACATAAATACTTATTAAGTTCATCATTAATTTCACTCCGTGAACACTATCCTTTTTTTTTTGTTTATTAAAGTAACTTTGATTTTTGTCATGAGACAATTTGCCCCACCTGTCATACGTTTAAAAAAAACAATTTTATTTTTCATGATCCCATGCCATTATTGTTTGATCGATCCGTCCATTTATTTTCTTTAAGATTAGTTTTTGTCTGGAGGCTTCTTATCCCTCCTTATCAGCCTTAGCGATCGAGCATTATATGTCCCCTTTTCCTCCATTCCTTGTGCTACTACGAAAGCATTATTCCCATACCTTCATCTGATTACGTAAGGGCCATCATAAATAGGTTGAAATTTTTTATATATATGTTTCTCAGGATGGCTCACAGGCTGCACTCTTACCATGACCTCATCTCCTATCTTAAATACGATTTTTGCTGCTCCCTGTCTCCGACATCTTAAATTGCCCATCTTTTTTAACCGGCTGAGTGCTTGCTCTGTGTCCTTCCTTCTATGCTTGCTCTGTGTCCTTCCTTCTATTTATCGATCTTGTTCCCACTGGTAGTCTGGTCTCAAAGGGACACGGGATGTTTTTCCCATAATGCAAAAGAACAGGTTCGAACCCTGTGGATTTGTTTTTTGACCAGTTTATTATATTTACTATTCGCGGGATTTCCTTTACCCATCTTCGATGGTCATCCTGGATGTAGACACGAAATAATCGCCCCAATTCCCTCATAATTCGTTCACATAGGTTAGACTGAGGGTTACGGATTGACGTCAGTATGTGTTTTATCCCATGTTTGTGAACCCAATTCTTCCATTCGTTTGATATGAACGGCGTTCCATGATCCGATAGAATTTTCTCAGGAATTCCCACAGCTCTGAAGTGTTGTTGCTCTAAAGCCCTCATGGTTTGTTTTGCATTAGCCTGAGTTACCGGATACGCCGCCACTAGCTTCGAAAATATGTCATATGTGACAAGCAGATATTTCACTTTATTAAATGGGGGTAATGGCCCATAGAAGTCAATTGCTATTAAACTATTGGGTCACTGGGCATAGATTGGTTGCAATGGACCTATCCCCGATGTGTTAGGCGGCTTCATTTTTCCGCACACAGCACATCTGCCAATGATGTTTATAATGTTAGCATACATTTGCAGCCAGTAGAACCAATGGCTGAGCCATCCTTCCACCTTCTTCGCCCCATAATGGCCGTATGTATTATGTATGTGTTCAATCACTCGTTTCCTCATGATGACCGGTAAGACAATACGCGTTTGTTTCTTTCTCCGAAACACACGCTGAAGGACTCCTCCTTTTAAGCAGAAGTGCTTCCTGTCCTTCCACAATGGATTCTCCTTCGTGTCAGTCATAGGCTGATGTTGTAAATAGTTTATTATCTGCTTGCAATCATTGTCCCTTCCTTGATGCTCTTTTAATTTCCGCAACTTATCTTCCATTGTTCCTTCTCCGTCCATTTCTGCTGTGGCTATATATACTCCATCACAGCTTAAGTGTTGCCCTTCTGCCACCGGATATCAGCTTAGAGTATCTGCTACAATGTTCTATTTCCCACAGCAGTACACTACTTTATAGTTAAATTCCTGCAGGCACAAACTCCACCTTATTAGCCTATTTGTCAAAAAACTGTGGTTAAGGAACTCGAGGCTCTTATGGTCGGTCATCACCACTACTTCGGAACCTATCAGATATTGCCGAAATTTCTTAAACACTCACACAACTGCCAGCGCTTCCTTCTCAGTCACGGTATAATTCACTTCCGGTCCTTTCAGTAAGCAACTAATGAAGCAAAGGATTCCATGTTGCCCCTTTTCTAGTATTTGAAACAATGTGGCTCCCAGTCCGAACCTGCTACTATCCATCTGTAGGAAGAACGGTCTATTGAAATCAGGATATGACAGCATAACCTCCCCTAAAAATCCCTCCTTCACTCTTTGGAAACTTCGCTCATGCTGTTCACCCCACATCCATGCTTTCTCCTTTCTTAATAAGTGTAGTAATGGCTCCATGTCTAGTGAAAAGCCCCTATAGAACCAATTGTAAAATGTACACAGCCCCAGGAATGATTTAACATGTTTTTTATTTCGAGGTGTTGGAAACTCCTGAATTGCTTGGATTTTTTCCGGGTTAGGTAGTATTCCCCTCTCGCTGATGATATGGCTTAGAAATTTGACCTCAGTAGCCATCACATGACTTTTATTCAAATTGATTCTGATTCCTTTTCTTTTGCACTCGTCTAATAACCGTTCTAAATGCTCAAAATGTTCCTCTATACTTTCTGACGCAACAACAATATCGTCCACATATATCACAACAAAATTTTTAATCTCTTCCGACAACACTTGATCTAGACACTGTACTAGCCCTGCCCCACTATTTTTTAACCCAAATGGAATTCTATTAAAGTTACACGCTCGTCCATTATACCTAAATGCCATATATTTCCGGTCCCTCGGATGCAACTTAATTTGCCAATAACTGGACGTCAAGTCGAAAGTCGAAAATATTTTTTATTTTTAAACCTTGTTAACAATTCATTCATAGGTGGCGGAGCATTCATATCAGGAATGGTTATTCTGTTCAACTGTCTAGCGTCTAAACACAACCGAATTGATCCGTCCTTTTTCTTTACTGTTACGATGGGGTTATTATATGGGGACGAGCACTTAGATATGATTCCCCATGTCAACATTTTATCTATTTGCTCTTCTACCTCACATTTATATTGATAGGGTATGGGATACATGTGAGCTTGATAAGGCTGATCTTCCATGAGCCTTATCCTGTGTTCATACCCCCGGATCTCTCTGGGAATCTCCGAGAATACCACCTCGTGGCAGTGTAATAATTTCTTCAGCCTATATCTTTGTCTATCACTTATGACTTTCGATTCATCTATCACTTTCAACATTTCTATCTCCATCAAGGCATTTTGTATATAATCCATTTTATCAGTCTGTTCCCTTAAATCCATTATAAATGGAGTTGTTACATTACCCATCTCTGCCCGATTACGTTTAAAATCCAACACACACTCATTTTTATGCATAAAGTCTGATCCTAGTATAACCTCATGGAGTAATCCTTCTAAAATCAACAATACATGATCATATTCCTTATTAGCTATGCATAATGTCACCCATACCTGTTTTGATGCCAATTTGACTCTCTTTCCATTAGCCATTACGACATGTGTCGTTTTCAAAGGTAGAGTTTTAATCTCCGGGTTGACACAACTCATTTTATCAAACATCTCCTGTGACATAACAGATATCTGACTCCCCGAGTCTAATAGTGCAGTAGTCCCAATTTCTCCTACTCTTACTTTTATCTTTGGGCAGATCTGCGGTGCCATCATAGGCATATTCTCTTCCCTGTTATGTACCAAATTCGCTAACTGTATATGACCAGCTTCCATGTCTTTGTCTCCTCCCGTACTATTATCTAAAGTTATTAAAACCTCAGCCATCTGTTCTACCGTTTGCTTGTCAATCATCATTTGTTCTATCTCTGTGGGCAAGCCTCGTCTAACTAACCGCATGATTTGCTGTTCTGTTAATGGGTGTATAGTGAGCGCTCTCGATTTCACTACCTGTCTGCGAAAAAACGCATGAAGTGATTCCCCCGGCTGCCATTTAATTTGTGCTATTTGAAACTTAAAATTTTCCTGAAGCTCCTCCCCCCAGTAGCTTGCTAACATCGAGTGCTTATATTCCTCGAATGTCGCCGGTTTTACTTGTAGTGAGTCCCACCAAAACCGGGCTTCATCCTGTATATGACTGCGTGCTATGGCAACCCTTGCCTCGTCACTCAATCTATTCAAGTTGCAATACCGCTCCACACTCTCCAAATGCTCATTCGGTGTCTCTCCCTCCTGTCCTGAGAATGTTTTCACTCTTAACAACTGACTGGCTGCCTCTGTTTTACATATATCTGCCCATGTTTGCATGTTTTCCTGTTCCTCCTTTCTTTCTTTCTTTATTTCTTTCCCTTGCTCCTCTCTAAGCTTGTCTACCTCTTGACACACTGTTTCTAGCCTATCCTTCACATACTTCATCTCATCATTTACTTGTTCCACCCTTTGACTAAACTTTTTATTTAGTTGTTCGTCCAACTCTTCTATCTTCCTACTATTTCTTTCATCTATTTCCCTCATTTCCATAATCAACCTTTGCTGGCCTTCCATTAATTCCGTGAACATATCCATTATATTATAGCTTTCTATTTTATTTTTATCATTAACCACTGTCTCCATTCCCTTTCTAATTTCTATATCTCCGTCACTAGCTATTTCTCCGGACGGTTCCATTAGTTCTTTGGAGGGTTTTCCTATTTCACCCACTAGAGCGTCCATTTCTATTTTTGCTCTGGTGTGCATCAAATTTATTTAACACACACACACTAATTAATCACTTATATTATATTCTACAGCTTTACTATCTAACCTTATCCTTATAGGATTATATTACTTTACTAACTTTATATTTCATGGACACTAGGTACGTTTGTTTGGCTCTCCCTGTCTCACTCACTAATCATCACTCACCCACGCCTGCTTTCAAGACCCCTCCGCAACTGTCTCCAATTTACAACCTAACTTCCCACGTTATATTACATTCTCTTTCTCTCCTTTTACCCTCTAATATTTATTTTATTTCTTGCTTTGTCTACCACCAAGCTATTTTTTGATTTGTTTATTAATTATTGCATAAACTATTAATTTTGTTATATTCGAATTCAAATGGGCTGAACTTGTAAACGTGAAAATATCCAGGACTCTGGCCCCCAATTATAATGGAAATGGTTATTCGTACGGTTGCTTATTTATTTGTGTATTCAATTATATTTATTTCGATTATTTTATTCTACATTATACTTAATTTATTATACTTTAATTCTTTTCCGACTTTGATTCTTTATCCATTTATTGTTTTCAACTTAGATTCTTTATTATCTTATTCATTATTTTAACCAACACCATTACAATACAAGCAGAGAGCTAATACAGATACAAATTTAACTTTATATCTATACCCTTGATTGAACCCCAAGGCAATACGTACATATTATCTTGGCGTTATTTTTCCCAGCCAAGAACTCTCGGCTGCTGCACAGAGCAAACTATTTCAAAGAAACTTAGCGAATGTCCAGCGCTTGCTATTTATTTTTTAGAATTGGGATTTCGAATGAACAAGCAGCACATGAATATCTTAAACAAATCAGTATGCCCCTTTAATCACTACTTACAGTTTCCCCCTTGTCATAGCTTGGTGATAGGAGAATAAAGCAAGGATATGAGATTTAATGACAAATATGTTTAATAATAATATTCACACTTTATATAAAAAAATTACATTATAATAATAATAATAAACACACACTTATAAAATACATGGCTATAATAAACATATGAAAATAGATCAGATATTAAAGTTCTTAAAGTCCTGTTGATAGCATTCTATTTTATCAAATCGTTAATTTTATATTTAGTTATGAGTAGTAGACAAATGAAAATGCATGCATGCTTTTACCTAGGCTTTGTTGTAATTGTCCCATGGGTATTTCTTCTGAGCGCTCTTGATTAACTTCCTCAGTTTGTGGGGTTATTTCATTCCAGTTTTTGCTTGTTGATTCCTTAGGTTCTCCATTAACTTCCTCAGTTTGTGGGGTTATTTTCATCCAGTTTGCTGGTTGATTTTTTAGGTTGAGTTTCAATTTACAGCTACAGAAGTGGCGGTCCCTCTAGCAGGTCAGGCAAAGATCTTACATTGCGAGTCAGTGATGAGACAGCTTGAATCCGAACCCACGTCCCTTTAACACCACTAGCCATGCACTTCTTCCATTTTCTTTTAGCTGTTGCTTCTCTAAAGTCTCTACTAGCAATGCTTGACAAAAATTGTAATTTTATTAATCTCTTTCTTTGTTCGTTGTTTTTAAAATTTTTAATTAAGACTTGGATTTCCAACCAATTCTTATCATTATGTTTCTTTATTTAATTAGTGGCTGAAATGTAAGTCCCAAATAATTTAACAGATCAGGCAAAGATCTTCCGTTGATAACATTTCTTTGTCCGTGGAATTTAATTTGTCCAACAGACTTTCACACCTACGGCCATATTGTTTCTTTTTATATATCCCATATTACATTTATTTTATTTAAAGTTTACAATTCATTCATTTTTTTCACATTTACGTTTTACATTTATTTTAATTTGTTATAATATATATATATATTTTTCTTAATGAGAGAGAAGACACGCATTTCTTTATGCTTCCTTTTCCCCTCTTCCACAATAAACAAAAATAATTTCTAGCATTTGACTTATAAGAGAGAAAGAGATGCATTTCTTTATTTATGCAGCCCCACTCCCCTTCTCTTACTATTACAAAATCCACAGTAATTTTGACATTAGAATTTCAATTTTTTTCTTCCCCTTCCTTCTTTTTTTAAAAAAAATTTATTAGCTAATTTATTTCACCTTTATTACTTTCTAATTTTATTAATACATATATATGTGTGTCGACGACTTTACGTGGTCATCACAATATATATCAGAAAAAGGAATTATGGAAGTTGAATATGATTGAAAAATAGTTTAGAATTATGCAAGAATAAAACAATATGTAAAATATTAGATTTATAATACATTAGAGGTAACTTATTGTTATTTGGTGCAAAAATGGGAGCTCTAGATCCTGGAGAATGGAGGCACAATAAAATAATGATTTATTGCAAATGTTATTTTGTGTGAAGATACAATAGAGATTAATGAGCATTTATTTTGGAAATGAAAGATGTTTCTGGAAAATAGCAAGAAAGGATATTATAAAGAAATGAAAGAAGCATAAAGATTGTAAAAGATGTAGAAAGATATTTGTGTCAGAAACAGATTTTATGAAGATAGGATAATGAAACTATTGAAACAGCTTTTATTAAAATGGTATAAAAATGGGGTGGGGAGAATCAATTCTGAGAGAATGATTAGGTAATAGGAAATTTATTAAATAATTCAATGATTTATTGCTCAGAAATTCATCAGAAGTTTTAGCATTCTTCATGAGAAGTTTGAACACTGGAAATAATAAAGCTGGGCCATGCTCCATGGATCTTGTGTTCCAAAATCTTCCCCTCTATTATTGCACCAAAATTCTAAGAGAGGTAGATTATTATGGCAATATAAGGATTTTAGAGAAAGTGGATGTTTAACTTGGCTTATAGGATCTCTGAATATATGGTCTATGCACAAAAACTTTAATCGAAGCCGAAATTTCTATCTCATGACATCATTTCATCACATTAAAAAATTAATTAATCATTGCTTCGATAAAAAATGAGTTGCATGTATTTATTCTTATCTATATTATTTAATTATGCAATTATTGATTTTTTTCTTTTAAGAGAGAGACGGAAACTTACTGTTCCTTCCAGTTTAGCCTATGGCCACGATGGAAGTCCACCAATCCCTGGTAAGTGGAAATGTTAATCCAAGATTTGTCACGGTTGGTGAGAAGTTGCCATGGTTTTTGGTATTTTTTCTTCTATCCTATATGTTGATTCAGGTTGATTAAATGTACTAATTTTTAAAAAATTTCCAAAATAATTTTCAATAATATCTGATATAAGGACTTTTAGATTTGTTATCCATTACTGTTTTACCATTCTATGACAATATTATAAATCTGTACATGAAGCTAATTTAAATTCAGTTTAGCTAATCTCACAGAAAAGAGTTAAGTGAGGAAACTAGAATGCAATATTGTGTTGATATAAACAAAATTTGCAATAAACTAATAGTCAAGCAATGAGAATGGAAAAAATAATAAATGGTCAGATACAAAAAACATATAGATAACAGTAAATCTTGGGTACACATCTGCACATAAGTAGTTCTAGATAGGGAATTTGGTGATTTGATTGTATCCAATGACAGATATTTTACATCTAAAATACTTCTAAAACTAATTCAAAATTTTACAGAACAGTCTTTAGATAAAACCATATGTCATAACAAAATATAATTTTGAACAAGTGGTAATAGTTTTTTTTAAAAAAGTGCAGCACAGTCCTAAGATTAGTGATGACATACTGTTTAACACCTGATAGTAGGCATTATAGATCATTAATAAGATTTTGGGGAAAAAATTTTGACAATAATATGCAAGACCATGCGATCATAAAATCATATACAGAATTTTTTTTAATAGAAACTACTAAATATCGATCAGTAAAAGAACTTTAAAACAACCAAAAGCAATTATAGAGATACTTACATAGCACACTTTTAATCTTAATTTAGAAAAAATTGAATTAATGCAATATTTTTTAAAAAGAATTTGAAATAATTTACCACACTAATATGTGCTGGATAACATGTCATAGTCCTGTCTGCAAATCTGAATATTTTGGTTCTCTTAAACTTAATTTTAGTTATTGTATGTATAACATTTAAAATATTCTGAAAAATTATCTCAATATTTTATGTGTATGTGTGTGTTTATATATATAAATAAAATATCCGGGTGCAATTTATTAAAAATACATATATAAATTAACGTTTTAACCAGTCATACTGGTCATCAGCTGGGTAACAAATGTTATAAATTAATTGTAGATTAAATATTTGTTACCCAGCTGATGACCAGTGTAACCTGGTCAAAACATTGGTTTATATATATATTAAATAAATTATACATGGATGTACCCAAATGATATCTATAGCCTGTGAAAATCTTCGATTTAATATATACATATAAATTATTTGGGCTGGTGATGGCACATGTGCCTGTTATGCTCAGGATATGAATTTGAATCCTGGCTTAGGATTTTTTGTTTCAGATAGTTACCTCATAGTCAATATAACCAACAATCCAATATTGGCCAGTAAATTGATATCCAATTATCAAACAAATAGTAAAACAAGAATTGAACAATTGATAAGCTGTTGAGTAATTATTACTTCACTATTCCTTTAGGTGAAGTTGTTAGATGCTTTTGCAATTTAAAATTTGTATTTTATTATTGGAGACAACTTGATGGAAGATTTAATTATGAAAAAAGGTTGAGACATTGTGCAGTACTCATAAGCTTTATGATTTTTATTATAGATAGCCTTCCCATAGCAGCAGACTGTGCAATATTTAGTCCCAAAATGAATATTCAGATATTTTTAGTTGGTGCAGAAATGGCTATTAGATAGTCCATTTTTAAAATGAAAGTAAAACACCTCTTTTTATTCTAGTTTCACTTTATGTTTTTATCCCAAAGTTAGGCTGCATTAGTTAATTTTATTCATCTACAAAAGACTACAAGTAAAAAAACAAATTAGAGATATTTAGTGTATACCAGTAAAATGTGATTGGTTTTTTCCCCTCAAGAGACCTGTAGTGTGAATTGATAGATATTACATACTGACATACTTTAGCTATTCACAACAAACACTTTATAGTGGCAGCATGTCTGGATCATGAATTATGACCTGAATTGTGATAATGTGTTTCATACCTTAACCTAATGATTTCAACGGTGTCAGGCAATAAGACTTGAATTGTAAAAATGTTGTCAAATGATTAACATGATTTCATAATGGTGGGGAGAGCAGTGAAGATGTAACTCGTGATTCAGACACACTAGCGTCTTAAAATTTTTGTGGTGAATAGGTCAACTATGTTGCTACTTAACACAAGTATTGATTTAGAGTTAGTACTATACACAGTTTGAATAGAGAGTTAGCCCTTTTTTATTAGAACATACTAAAAACAAACATTATTATTATTTCAGAATTTAGATAATCGACTGTATTTCATTTATAGATCCAGTCAGTGATTCTGATATATTATCTTCGTAATATTTAAATAATGGGAATGGAGGTAATAACTCATCTTTGACTTTTTATCTCAGTATTTTTTCTTATAAGTGAATGCTGCTGACGGTAATTATTACAGGTGGTAATTTTACATTAGAAACCCATGGTTAATAATGTATTTGCATATATAAAAATCCTGCAGCAATCCTGGTGTGAAATCAAGGCAATCTAGATTTACAAGCCCAGATATGTATGTGTGTACATATATAGATAAATAATGAGATAAACAATTGTTTTATGTTAAAAAGTTTCTTATTGAAAAACAAAAAAATATTTTTATGTTATAGTTAAAAATATACTTGATTGCACTAGGTTCCAAAGTTACTGCGTGGGTTCATTGATTTTTTTTTTTTTTTGCCAATGTCTTGTTGAATTTGAAATTATTTTATACAGTAGTTATATTGATTTTTCTTTCTAGTTATTCTATTAATGGAAATAGTTAATCGTCTCTAAGAATACATATTATGTATTTATACATACTTGTATGTATGCATATGTATATCTATGTAAAGGACCTCTTGTATAATTGGCACATCTGTCTGATATGCTCATGACGGGGGGGGGGGTCAAATTCAAGTTGAATAAAAAAAATTTCAGGTTCCAAATAGGTTTAGAATTCTTTTCTAAGTAGTTGGTCATAGCCAATACAGATCATCATTCAATATTGAAAATGGGTATTTTGTTACTCTTGGTGAGAAAATAAGAGAGATGAAAATTATTCAAATTCTCATGACTTGATAATTGGTAACCTGATGTGTAATGTCTTTTTAAAAAATAATTCATTTAGACAATGTACTCCAATAAAATAACTATTTAATTAATAGGATACAAAAGGTTTTTTCACTGAACAATTATCAAAGAATCGGAACTATATTTAAAAGCCATTTCCGCTATATCTAGATGTCCAATGATTAGGTACATACTTATATATCTGATTATGCAAAAAAGATAGGTGCAAAATACTAAAATAGAATGATACATATTTACAATGGATTTAGTTCAATGTTAACCTAGCTAACCATTTGGTATTGGGTAATAAATTGATATCTAGATATATGAACTAATAAATAAATGCCCCAGATTAATCTTCATTGATCACAGAAGCATAAAAAACATGATTGCCATGTGATGCGACTTCATTATTGATAGGATAATTTTGTACTTCTTACAGGTATTGATCGCATAGTTTACTGTCATTCCTTTTTAAAATATATAAATCTACTGGATTTACTGTTTCAAAACCCACAGATTCATTTACCTATAGTTTACAAAAATATTAAATTAAAAATTAATAAATTACACTCTTATACATAGAGAATAGAAACAGCCATTTATTTTGTCTCATGCATGTAGTGTTATTTTGTGATCACAACACCAGTATTGCCTTCATGGTATTATATATTGTGGCTGTAAATTTGAAAATTGAAATTTCATTTAGCATAGCAGAAATACAAGGAAATTCACAGTAAAATTACTTGTTCTATTGAAACTATTGTTACATATGCAAAAATTAATGCTGTATGCTTCTACAATATGAAATGCTACAACCAAGAATCTACAATCAAGGAATTACAGTATATATATAAAAAAATCTTACAAGGTTCCAAGTATATATTTTTTTCAGATCCAATAATAAAGCCCCTTTTAAAACACTTTGCAGATGGATGTAATTATAAACATATGACCAACGATATGTGAAAAATTTGACTGATTGCTAATAACTGTTGATATCATGGTCAGTGCCATCCCAATTGCATGTTTAACTTGGTGCAGCATTTAAAATCATATGACACATATATTTATTTTAAAATGTTTTCATGGAATATTTCTGTGGACACTGTTATTCCATGGAACATAATCTGGGAAATGCTGATCTAATGGTTTAGTGGCAGAAATGACAGAACTGAGTTCAATCCAGAGACATTTATATCTTGAATCCATTACTCAATCACTGGAGTAAACCATGCAGAACAAGTGAGAAAATTAGTAAAGCAAAAAGGTAAAGGGAAACAATTTTAATAAGTTCTCAGCAGAGGCTTTCCAATGTTCTTCCACAGAGAAGTAATAAAGGGAAGATATGACTCATCAAATTAGTTAGTTGCTGATTAATGAGGTTTTGTTTTTGCTTTACTCTCTAAGAATAAATGGATACTCACTTACTAATCAATAAATAGATAACTTATTGAGTTAGCTATAGCTTAATTATCTGAATAGAATCTCAAGATTACTTGGAATCTTCAGTTAACTGCATACAATGTGCAATTTGTGTGACACACTTATGAACCAGAATAATAAAAGTACCAAAGATTCAAGGGGAAAAGAGAAAATACTTAAAAAAATATTATTAATTATATCAAAATAAAATGTTTTAAACAGTTATTTATAATCACTTATTTGTTATTATTCCTTAATTAATTAAGATTCTATTTTATTCTGATCATAGCTCTAACTAGTAGTTTAGCATAGACAAGTAAGCATCTGAAGTTGCTTGCATTTACTGTTTACAGGATGACATATGTTTGAATCTTGTTCAAACTCGCATTTGCTCTAAATATATATAAATGATTTTCTTGCCAAATAAAATATAGTTACTTTAATTTTGTAGCAAAAACATTTAATATTTTTGTTTTTATAAAACTGTACGTTTATCTGTTAATTTATATAAAACTATATAAGGTACAATTTGCAAATAGTTTATTTTCTTGTCAAATAACATAAATTTCTTTATTTTTTTCCAAATTATTTTTTTTTTGTTTTTGTTATCCTTGTATGTTTTTTTTTATATACATTTTTTTGGTAATTTCTGCTTTTTGTTCAATGAATTTATAATTAATATATTTTGTATTTCATTTTTCTCACTATGTTTTTTATAGTGATTTTTGTTAGGGGGAGATATACAAGAGCACCAACCAGTGTTACCTCTAAGAGTAAATTGTCTCTGAATTAAAACTATAAGAGCTGAGAATACTGGTGCAACAATATATATATAAAGATGTCAAAATATAGCATTTATTTGCATGTTTACATATAAAAAATATTAATAAAATAAAATATCTATTATATTATTTAATAAATATTGTAATAAAAACATTATTTTTTATTACAATATATATATATATAATGCTTAACACTAGCTGAAAACTCAATATTTGAACTATTGTAGAACATAAAAATAATAATAAAACTCAATCATAATAATTAGTCGTTTATTTTTTCACGTCATTCTTTATGATTTATCCAAATTTTATAAACTTCATCTAGGTTCATCTGCTTTTCTGACGGGATATAATGCTTATTTTTATTAAATTATCCAAATGTTCAGTATATAGTCTATTATGAGATTTATTTTATTGCATTCGCTAAACTAAAACCACATTCACAATCAGCGATTGGAGCTTGAAAAGTTGCAGAAATATCGAAAAGAACCGAAAGTTCTTTTATATTCTTGGTCATCATTAGATGATCTGATTACTTCAATTTTACATTTTTCATATACTGAAAATTTCAAATTATATTGATCTAAAATTGTATTTTAAGCTCTCTTCTCCATAATTGTATGTTTGCATTATTTTTCATTATAAAAGGATACAAGGCATTCCAGTCATTTATATCTCCTGGAAATCTAGTATGCAAATGATTAGAAAGCAATAAATTTAAATATTGGTGAAATATGTATATATTCATTGAAATCTAAAATTATTTGAACGTCCACACCCCAGCAGACGTTATCTAGATATTGAGCGCTTAGATTATTAATTTTGGCTTTGCAAATCACTGTGCTTCTATTGAGGATAAATTAGTTCGTTGTAAAGTTTTGTTTAATGCTAATAATTCCACAAATACATTTTGAAAAAACACACATACTACTCGATATTGTGAGTTTTTGAGGATTTTATTAAACAGTATTTCTTTATTGGATTATTAAGTTATTCACCTTGTTTTGTGCAGTAACTTATTGCAATATCATAATTTTTTACCAGAGCATTTAGTACAACATATCTAGCTACCCATCGTACTTCATTGAGAGATTTGGATGATATAACATCAATTTCTGAAATATTGGCCAATTTTTTAAGCTTTTAAATTCTTGTAGATGACTATTAAACATTGTATGTATTGTCCTTAAAAGGGTTTCAGTATCCTTAATAAATGGAACCTATTTCCATGCATCATTTGTTCCTGAGATCTTCCGTGTGAGCTACACAGTGCTCATCGATGAGCAATCACACCATTTGTTTTTTTTTAATCTTATAGAGGTAAACATAATCATTTTTTGAAAATCAAGGTTATTCTCTCTATAAAATGTTTTTATCCATATTACAATAGAATGACTGCCACATGTAATAAGCTTAATAATGCTGTTTAATTTTATCAGATAGTTAGATTCAAATTTTAATCTGTATTTTATACATAATATTAATTTTTTTTCCATCGAAATATCATATTTTCATTAACTATCAAATAATGATATGAGGATGTTTAAACTTTATCAATAAACTCCTTATATATGATTAAATTTATATATTCTATAAATTTGAAGGAATAATTCTTGCTATAGCATGATTTGGGAATATTAATATATTTTCCTACATGTTCATGCATAAATTGCACAGAAAACATTGACAAATTGATGATGTTGCTAGAATAATATTGTGTATTAGATTTTAATCATGCTTTTGTATGTTTTCTTGTGGTCAGCATTTTCTAATCTGAGATACGATTTTCCAGTCTTTCAGTTATAATCCTCATAATTCCTTCATTGATTTTATTTCAGATGTCAATAACAGAATCACTACGAACTTTATGACTTAAATGTCACTTTAAATGGTCTATTTACCATTGACCTATTTTTTTACAGATAGTAAATTCACCTTTTGAATTCAGTTGACAGTAAAGTTTACAAATTATGTCATTTGTTTTGTTTTGATAAGTAAAATCTCCCCAAATTTAATATAGTAGTAGTTATAATTTTTGATGATGATGGTATTTCAGTGTCTACAAATCAGGGGAGCCATTCATATTTAGATTTGTTTTTTTATTTTTAGATTGGCTTGAGGAAGAATTAGATTGACTTGCTGAATGCTTTGACTTTTTTAGGGCCTAAATTAAAATATTTGTGTTGGATGATTTTTTGATCTAAATTAGTATGATAATAAAAAAAGTGTCATTGCACTCAAGTTGCAGTTTCAGTTGTATCAAATATCCTGCCATGGCCAACAGAGGAAAGACAGTGCTTCATCAGCATATATATATATATATATATATATATATATATATGGTATATATATATATATATATATATATACAAGTTAAAAATAATATAGAAGTTGTTTAATTGGATTTAAACCTTATCATAATTAAAAAATTTTAATATTATGGGAAACAGATTGACCCTTCAAGCAAAGGGGAGAATACCATTGATAGAATGAGCCACCAATGATACCCATGATCAGATCAAGCTATGCAAAGCATAACACAATCACATTTCCAGACCATGGTCCATCTCAACTGTTAGATTCAAACCTCTTCCATTCAAAGTATCTTATTTGTTTTGAGGATCAACCTCAGGTGCCAGACAATCATAAGTTATATAATCAGCATGCTTTGGATGACATACCAAAAATCCAGCACTTGAAATATCTCATGACTAGCTCACACATTGTTTCAGGTTCCAGCATATTTATTTAACACATAAAGTAACTTTACAGACCGAAAGAGAAAATAGACAAAATAATTAAGGCAAACATTATTTAATTATTTACACACATATATTTAATATAATACAAAATAACACAATAAATTTTACATAAGAAAAATATAAATGACTTTAAGCTATAGTTATAATAGTCCATTAATTAAAGTTCATTCATTTAAAATTAAGTGTGTACACAGTTATTTAAAAGTGTCTATCTAGGATTTCATGATTGTCAGTTTTCAACTGATTGGCTTTTTTGGTCTCCATTGATGGTTCCAGGACTTGTCTTCCATTCTTTGCATCAACAATGGGAGAGAGATTAACAGAAGTATCAATTCACTATCTAGGCATTTGGTTCAGGCAAGCACAGTTGATTGTTGAAGGCTTGGAGAATGAAGCCCTGTTGGACACATCCATGGCTTATGCAGCCTCTCCATTAATATTGACCACAGCAGTAACAATTGGCTTACTACTGCATTTACAATTTCTGAATATTCTGCATTTTTTAGAAAGAACCTGAACTCTGGACTAATAACAAATTGATGACTGGAATAACTTAATCACAAAATGCAGTCCAGACTGAATAACAATAGAGAGAGTGACTTTATATACTTTTTTCTCTCCTATTGTTTTAATTTCTTATTGTTATTTCTAATTTTGATCTTAACTTGAAATCTGTCTTCTAATTAATTTTATATTTCTTGTTATCTTAATCCTTGTTCATATTCATCTAAATGATCTTGATAAGATAGTTTACAGTTTTTTAATTAATATAATTTAATCAGTACTCTTATAAACTAATTACATTCCAAAGCTTTTACAAACAAATTTTATTTTTACAAATTAATTTTTAGTCCGATTCCACATTTGCTTATTTTATACATTCAAATATCAGCCTTTCAAGCTAATTGTGCATGCGCTTTTTGCGAGTGTTAATAATAAATGAATACTTTCCCTTCCAATACAAGATATAGTATTTATGCAGGAATAAAATGAATCCACTTATTCCTACAATTCAAATGCTTATATATGAGCAAATCTGAAGTACTGACAAGGAAAGCGTGTGGATAGACTACTCACTTTAAATTATTATTTAGGATGTCTGAATGAATGATGTCGGTGAATAAAGTGAGTGGTCTATCCTCACACTGTCCTTGCCAGTACTTCAGATTTGCTCATATATAAGCATTTGAGTTGTAGGAATAAGTGGATTCATTTTATTCCTGCATAAATATTATATCACGTATTGGAAGTGAAAGTATTCATTTACTATTAACACTTGCAAAAAGCGCATGCACAATTAGCTTGAAAGGCTGATATTTGAATGTAATACAATTGTAAACATAGCACTATATAAAAATAAATGCTTATTTTATACATTATAAAAGTTTTTCTTTACAAAGAGAGAGAAAAAGGAAAGATTTTCCCCTCACTTGCTAAGAAGTTTTATTCTAAAAAAAAAGATATTTTTTAAATTTTTGTTAAAAAAAAATCTTTAAGCCACTTATAATTTAATTTTTTTCTTAAAAAATTAGAAAACATGTAATGCTGTTCAATGGTGGTATAATATATATAATAATAAATCATTTTAATTACTGAGTACTAAAAGCCAAAAATGTTTTCTTCAACTACAATTAAGGTTTTTATATTAAACTTGAAATAAAAACATGAGGTGTTGAGAAACTAATTCATTCAACCATTAATTTTTATAAATGCTTGAATTAGTTAATTTTTAGACACCTCATATTTTTATTTCAAATTAAATATAAAAACCTCAGATATGGTTGAAGAAACAAAATAAAGGTGTTTATTATTAAATATTTTTTATATATACTATTTATGGTTAAAATTAATAAAAGGTTACCCATGAATCACTATGACTCAAGAAAAATAGTCTAATTGACATTACTATCTGTTGAAGCTAAACAATTTGAAATTTAAAATTATAATGACATAATTAATGATTTTGTAGTACAAAAAGCAAGAAGAATACATTTTATGAAATAATTATAATTAATTGTAAATGAGATAACAAACATGTAAGTTTTTATTTTAATTTATAATTCTATTAGAATAGATTTTCTAGAAGTCTAAAGATTAGCACATGGAATAGAGAAATTATTCTCTATTTTCAATTGAATGTTTTTAGTATAATTTTTCCCAAACTGTTCTAGAAGCATCATTGCACATGTGGTTTGAATCTGGGCCAGATAAAACTTAGAAAAGTTTTAAATCACAAGCAAACTTATGAACTTATGATTTTCTTTAAAGAAACCAACTCATGGTTATTAATTCACTGGTCAGTAAATGAATACATAATTATTATAGCTGGAAGATAATGGTCTTAGGTTAATATAGCTTGATTAGACATATATTTGACACATTATCATTTAAGGCAATCTTCCCCACTGATGGAGATGTCACACTCATTTGGGGACTATTTCATGTTTTGTCATTACCTTTTAATGTATGTTTTAACTTGTCTATTTCTTAATATATTATTATTCTAAAGTTATTACTAGCATATTTGTGTTCATTTTATATGTATTTATAATTATATGTATTTTATGTACTTATAGATTTTATTTTTTTAGAGGATGCAACTTTAATCTTTGATACCGAACTAATAAAAATTGAGAGAACTATGGCCACAGGAGACTTAGTCAGATATTCACGCTACTTATCTATTCCTGTTGCAGTTTTATGTGTATTTTATTTTATTTATCGCAGAGCTAGCCAGAGGAACAATAGATATGCATATGAAAGAAAATTGTTCTTAAAACGGCAGTAATTTGTGACACTTATTTGAACTTTCAAATATTCATATAATGAATTTTTTATTCATTCATGCTGGATGCAAATCATTCTATTTCTTTAAAGATCTCTATATATTTTTTGTATTAAATATAAATTATATTAAAAATACTAAGTGAGTTTATCTTTAATAAGATGCACATTTCTGATAATCCATATTATATATAAACACACATATGAATGATTTAATATATATTCATGCTCTCATTCAAAGACATTTAAGATTGGTCTACATAAGTGCATTTAGGTTTGAAAATAAGATGGTCATTCTTATTTTTTCAGCCTTTATCTTGTGACTGGAACAAAAGTATTCTTTCATTTAACATCGGTGATTTAAAAATATATATATTAGGACACAAGTGAGAAGGGATTTATTACCTTCTAAATACACACACACACACACACATAGATATATATATATATACTTATAATCTTCATTTCGCCACATATTTTAATCATATAAATAAATGCATCTCAAAAAGATGAATAACTCCAAGATGCATTTCATGCTGAACCAGTAGTCTTCAATTGATGCAGGTCACAAACTCTCCCATGTCCTCTTTACCTTTGTTCAGTATTTATCAATACCAAATTATTAAAATTAAAGAACTTTAAATTGTAGTATTAGATATACATATGACATTAAATTTATCACTTTCTTTATATTCCACAATATTTTATATATAGATGCAATCTGTACACTTTTCTTGGAACATTTTCTAGCTAAAAGTTTTTTATTCTATATATATATACACACACTTAATCTGATATTTTGACTGTCCTGCAGTCTTCTCAGAGTTTTTATTAATTAATTCACTTTTTTACAAACATCTAATATTTTTTTAGATGTTTGTATGAAAATAAATTAGTAATGACTTTGAGGAAGACTGCAGAACTATCAAAACTTCAGATTGTACATATATGTATAATAATTTTTTGCTATAAATATTCAAAGCAAGGTATATAGATTATATTTATATGTATACATATATATGTGTTTCAATTATAACGAAGAAATTGCTTTGAAACCAGTTCTATTAGCCTTAAGGTATTGCCATAGTTTACAATTCAGAAAGATGACTGTTATTCAATCTATTTATAAAAATCTAACTTATGTAAATCCAAACTTACAAAAATATTTCTTGGCATATATAAAATGAAAAAAAAGAGTATAATCTTATTTGTCTCCTGCTCTGAAAACTTCTCCTGTGACATGCTATTATGCCCATTTTTAGTTGTTAAAGAATATTTTCATATTGTAATGGTACAGAAGATGGGTAATATGTAAAATGGGGAAATATCATCATCCCCAATGAATAAATGAAATGAATATCAAAATAATAAATTATCAAATATAAATGATAAATATACAGGGAAGGAAAATGAAAATCATCAGCATTGGAATAAAATAAATTATGAGATACAGTATCACCAGCATTAATCAATTCTTTGTGACTAGATTTAAGAGATTCAGTAGTCAATGCTAAACTTAGAGCATGACATACAATAATCATTTGGATGCATATATCTAAGTGCTAGTCCATCAATCATAATAAAAAATAATGATGAGATACTGATATTTTCTGATCTCTATTAATGCTCTGGCATATGATACTAAGAGGGTATGTACTCACTATAAATTAAATATTCTTTAAAAAACAAAATACAGAAAATATATTTTAAAGGTGATGCCTTTGTGCCATCCAGAGAACTATCTGGATGTTCAAACATACAAAAATCCCCACCCATACATAGATTAACTGTTATTACTCTAAAACTAGCTCAAGATCACAACATTTTAGAGACTATGACAGTGAAAAAGAAAATATATGTGTAAAAGATTAATTTATTTTAATTTAAATAGTTTTACTAGGATAATTTACAAATCCCTAAAACATCCTATTATGAAATCAAGTTATTCACACTACCAATTCAAAGAACAGATATCTGGAAGAATAAAGTCACTAAAACTATTTTTTTTTATAAATTATTTACTAAATTAACTAATAAATAATTAAGAAAATTGACAAATAACATGATAATATGATAATGTCAACTTTTGTACATTTTACCAAAAAATATAATTTCATAGAGCAAGTAATTTTAAGTTATTGTTGACTCTTATTAATTCAATTAATCAATCTTAACTTTAAATAGAATTACTTCTTCCTTCAATGATTGAAATTGTAAAACATTTCAAAGATAAAAAAATTAAATGAGCTAAAACTGTTTTTCTTATAAAAATGAAAAAATCCTATACAATTACATTTTGGAGACAATTTTAAATAAAATAAAGAGAAAAAAGCATGCTTTAATAAATAAAAATAATAAAAATTTAACATTACCAATTATTATTAGATGTGCACATTAGAATACTTTAGATTACCATAGTATTTTTGCTTTTGAGTTTTTTTTGGTAGCTGCAATTTTCTATTTTTTATGTTGGTTTTTCTTATAAGTTTTTCCATTAACACATATTTCAAGGGTAATGTGCAGAGTTAAATTTCATTCTTACAATAAAATATTTTCAGGTTAAATCTGTCCATTGTTTCAATGTAATAACTTGCAGTTGGGCTAACACAAAATGAGATGGTCATGCTTTTGGGTGTTTCTTTTAGTGAACAAGATACATGATGATATTTGATGATGCTCAGCTTCTAGCTAAAACTTAGCACATGGTTTTCCTCTAATTCATTTTAAAAATTATTTTTTTAAAATTAGTGAGATAAGACTTACTTGAAATTACAAAATATTTTTCAGTGTTCTCTTTCCAGCTGAACTGTTGCTACTGCTTTCTTAAACAGTTAAATCTGGAGATACTGCTGCTACTGATTTCTTCAACAGCTTGATCAAGAATGATTTCCTCAGAAGATGCCTGAAGATTTTGGAAAAATCCTGTATCCATACAATCACATCTTATCTCATAAATGACCACATTAAACCTTTTTTATAAAAGGTTATTTGACATTTGCTTCCTTTTTTATTAATTAAAATTCCAATGATAAGAAAAAATTTCACTGAAGTTATTTTTCTTTTATCTCATTATTTATGAAAAAAAATCTTTTAAATACTCTTTTGATTTGAACAACATTACTTTTTGTTCTAGAGAGATAAAGAGGGGAAAAAACTAATTATTTCTTAACAAAATATTAAAACCTTGTTATTTTTATTTGTTATTTTTAAAATTCTGACAAAGAGCAGATAAAATTTTACTCTTTTATTTCTCTTATTATTATTATTTTTAAAAAGTTAAAACAAAAACTTACTAAAGACAAAAAAAAGATTATTTATCTTATTACTTTTTTACATTAAAACTGGTAGATAAAATTACTGAAGACAATAAAAAAAATTATTTGATTTTATACTGTTCTCTTTTATAACTAACCCAAAACGAATTGCATTTACAATTTTTATTACTTTAAAAAAATCTCTGGAATCCTCATATCATTTAAGAAATATAAAACTTTTAAATAAATCAATATTTATTATAAAAAACATGAAAAAAATAAATCTTATCATTTCCCCACTCTAACTTTACTAGTTCTAATAAGCTTGTAATATTTGATATGGCCAGAGTTGGCTTCAGTCTACAATATCACAAAATATATTTAAAAAAAAGATATATAAGTCAATATAATATCTAATTCTTGTTTGTCTCATGTTCTGAGAACTTCTGTGATGTGCTACTATGATTATTTTTATTTGTTAAAGAATATTTTTATATTTTGTATTATAACTAATGGCTAACATTCGTATAAATTAGAATTTGACTAAGGTAAATATATGTCATAAGAAATAGTTGAACACTTCTCTTAAATAAATAGAGAACTGTCTGTATTTATCATCCAATATCTTATCTAAAGCTCAATAAAAGATATCCCAATACTATGATTCATATATTAATATAAATAAGATATAGATATTGGAAACTAGTGAAACAATTTGTATTAAAATGAGATAGAAATAAAAAAAAAGGATAAATACTAATGCTGGCTAAATAATTTTGTGATTGCAATTGGATGAAAATTAATAGGAAATAAACAGAAATTGGGTTTCCAGTGATATAAAAAGATTTCTGAGAAGGTGTATGCAATTTGGATAATCAGATTTCTGGGTATGCATGAAAATTCTGATTTCATTCATGGAGAAGCAATTTTATACCACAGATATTAAGAGTGATTGCCAATAATATAAAATTCTGATATTAATCAAGTGTGTATATGCATATATACATATACAATAATTTTAATGAGCATGCAAATAATTTTATGATATAACAAAGTTAAGATTTGAAATACAGGCATTCTTATACCTGAAACTTAATGGTAAATATAGGGGATTTGAACTCAGACTTTCTGCACACCCCTCTTCTATGTATTTAAATGAATACTGTCCTACACATGAGGGGTCAGAGTGACTTGAGGTCAACATGGTTGCATCAGCATAGGATTTTGGCATTCTATTATCAGATTTTTAATGGTATGGATGGCTGAAGAGTTGGAGTAGATTGAAGCCTGTCCATTAAAGTATAAAGATTTGCTATCTTAATATAAACTGAGCACTGATTATATATATGTGCAGGAGATGACAATCTGGATCAACTGATGAATGCTGGTTCAGCATGAAATATGTATTGGTGATTATCTTTTCTACATGTGTGTGGTCATGTGTATCAGTGGTATGAGATAGTGTGGATAGTTGAAAGTTGCTTGAAAGTCTAAGTTCAAATCCCCATACAGTTTAACAAATATGTAACACTAAGAATATATATTTATTCATGGAACAAACGAGCCCAAATATGTTAGTAAGAGAATTCACAAACTAGATTCTCAAACAATGATTTAAACTAATTTATAAATAATGCCAAAATAGGTTGACATTGATATAGAAAAAGGTGAAAATTATTTAAGATTGATTCTTTGAAAATCTGGCTTGTGAATTATCTTAATAATGTATTCAAATTTGTTTGTTCCATTATATATATTGTGCCATTACAATTTAGTCATTGTTCCATTATATATATATATATATATATATATATATATATATTGTGCCATTACAATTTAGTCATTAGCTAAATTTATAGTAATGTGCATGTAAAAAAATGTAAAACCAAAATCATCATCACATTTTTATATAACAATAAATGAAGTTGTAGGGCATCCAAGTTCAAAACCTACAAGATCCAGTTTTAAAAGCTTTAGACAGAAAGAGAGTGGGTCAACAATTATATTCTTTATTTGTTTGTGTGTTGATAGAAAGGTAATACACACATTTAAACTATTCAATTTTTAATTTTTCTTTAAAAAGCAAAGTTATAACGCATACGTATAGGCAGTGTATGTGTAAGCTATTAAATTGTTTTATATTTCAGATATTTAACTTTCTTTAAAACTAACCTATGCTTGATCAATTCTAATGTCTTATTCTATACCTCTATTTTGCTTTTCTATAATTGTAATTGGGATTTAAAAGCTAAGGATTTAATTTTAAATATTAGGGTTATAATTACTAAGCTAGCAATTAGATTATTGTAATGACAGTTTATGAATGATTTGAAATGATAAAGTATGTGTGTACATTACATACAGAAATTTACATTTATTAAATATTGAAAGAAAAAGAAGGGTTAAATCTGTCAAATTATTTTTTTTACAATTTTGTGTTAAATCAGATATCTATTTTTGTAGCAATTTTGTTTTTATAAATGATTGTTTGTCATTTTGGGAGCTTAAGCTTGGTGGGAACTCTAATGTTGAAATTGTCTCATCTTAAGATTAAAGGAAAGAAACTCCAATTTTAGATATTACAGATATACATGAAAAAGGAAAAAGGATTAAGTCTATTTTTTTTTAAGACAAAAGTGTCTGAAAACCAGGTGTGTGATTTTTTGGGTTGATCAAAAATAGCAATTCTCACTGTCACTCTAATTGGATGAGTTGACTCAAAAATCGGATATAAAAGCAGTCTGGAAAATCAGTTGAGCTATTAGATTATTGTTATTATAATATATTGTGAGAGAGACTTTTTAAAAATTATTGAAACTAAAGCAGACAAACATTTTTAGTTCTGCTAGATAGTTTTTTTTTAAATCATTTTTTTATGAAGTTTTGAATGTTGAAAATATAAGAAATGATGGGGTAGAAAAATTAGATATGTGTCCCATCAAGACCTGACCATTGTGGAGCTGCAGATCATATAGGAAAGAAAAGATGTCTTGTCTGAAAAATAATATTCTACACCTTTCAACTGACCAGAGAAATAAGATGTTTTTAAATAGAAAGAAGAAAACATTCACCTGCATTCGAAGGAGATCAGAAAGATGAATTAATCTACTGATAAATATTAATCATCAAGTCCAATTAATTGTTCCAGCAACTGAGTTTAAAACCCAGGAAATTTATAAACGTGAAAACAACTGCTGTATTTCATCCACTAAAAGAATCATGCTTGACAGGAAGAGAAAAAAAATTAATATAAAGATTTCCAAATTGTCCACTAAAGCAAATAACCTCAATAGGATCATCATCATCAAATAATTATACACTTTAAGAAAGAGATTGTTCCAAAGAAACACGGAAATTGTTGCTGCCAAAGATAGACATTAAACAAGAGAAATTTGACTCATTAGAAGTCACTACAAAGAACTGGTAGTATAAAATTTTTTTTTTTGATATATTTTCTTTATGATATCAGAGTCTTAATAAAATTTTAGCTATAAAGTGGTATAGTTTATTTAAAGAACTTTTAAAGACAATTCAGATCGATTAAAACCAATAATTTCTTACTAATAATAACCTTGAGCTTCATAAATGATCTTGAATGTATCAAAATTATTTGTTTATTAATTTACAGTTATGAAATATTAATGTGTAAAATAATTTTTTGTATTATTATTTTGGTTTTAAATAATATTTTGTTATTATGGGATAAAACACACACCTACATAATAATATTTTTACATGTGTATAATTGTGTGCGAATGTGAAGTAATAAGCAGTGTTAAAATATTAAATTATTTTGTTTTAAGAAAGTATAGCATTTCAGAGGTAGAAGGGAGGGGGAGAAAATGATTTAAAACTTGTTCGGTAAAACTTGCTCTTTCAATTCTACTAACATTTTTTTTTAACATTCTGCTTACATGTTAGATTATAAGGTATGTGTGCCAATGAGTGAATATTTTTTTTTATATGAAATACTTTTCTTGTGGATGGAACATTTTAACAAATCGGTTACCCAATTTAATACAATATACTTTTGAAATACATTTACGGGAAAGGGGGAAGAATTTAAAATTTAATGTTATGATTTTAAAACAGTCGATTATGATTATTGTTGTTATTGTTAATATAAATTTTCATGTAAATATAGAAATTTTTATGTATATGTTAGAAATGCAGTAATAAATATTAGTTTATGTTATTAAACGAGGTGTATATAGTTCATTAAGAGTAGTCTTTATCAAGTGTGATCATTCATCATCAATGGTTGAATATTAGTTGTTTAAGATATGATTAAATATGCTAAGATTAACAATAATTATGAATTTCTTTATAAAAATTAGGTTTTATGTTTAGGCTTAGTCCTAAAGCTGTGGTTGAAACCATTGTCATTATCGTTATCATTATCATCATCATCATCATCACGTTTTAATTAATGAGCTGTTTAAATGTTTAAAGGCCATAAATAAATATTGATTTCATAGTATTTAGTGATTTCTTAGTATTATTATAACCACCATCCCATCATCTATTTCATGCAAGGATGAGTGAATTGCCATCCTAAATTAATAGTAATCTGAGCTAGTAAAACTTATAAAAAATATTGAAACACATTTGTTATGCTAAGGTCTAAGAAATGATTTATGTCTAATGAATTCCACTTCAGTTTAAAGATGTTTTATGTTACCTAGGTGTTTACTTAAATATTAGTGCATACAGTGTTATGGGTCTAAAATCAAAATCATACATTTTGTAAGAAATAAGGTACCAAAAGGGATTCAAACCCGGTACATGTGAAAGGTTATTAGATATAACTGTGTCTAGATTCAAATAATCTAGTGGCGCCCTGCTAGACCATATTCACTTGGTATTTGTTTGGATATGCACTTAACATCAAACCAAGAAATGAAAGTGGATAAAATCTACTGTCTGTATACCTGAGCAGATATTTTATTGAGTTACTAGTGTACTCACCTCACGTGATTTTTATATACCTGAGTTATAATAGTTCTTATTAATAATTTGTTTATAATTATTGATATTGTGATATCTTGAGGAATCTAATTATAGAAATATGTTTAATTTATTCCTACTCATCATTTTAATGTTTATGACCTTTTTATTTAATACCCACTACTCAGATATTCTTCTCATAATTTAATTTAAGCTACAATGCTTTTCGTTTGTTAAGCTAAATATTATATTTGAATCGTTTCTTAATTATTTAATACATTTGGATCGTTTGATCATCTTTATTAAGTTACAATGAATACTTGAATATTTGAGATTTTAATATTTGGATTTTTGACAATCCAATGATATTTTAATATACAATTGAATTTCTCTTTAATAGTTACAATGGACCTTTTGAGTTACTTTAATTTATGTTACAATGGATGCCCAACTGGGGCCATGATATATTACCATATACCTGAGCTAAAAGGTAGTCTATAGAATGATGGGAGATGTGTGGTAGAAGAGTTTTTTTTCTAGTAATTTTTTTTTTTCAGTAAAAATTTTTTTTTTGTCTTACAAAATTTTCTTGGCCATACAGTCTTATTTTAGATTTGTATATGATGATGTTTAATATGATTTAATTTTTCATTGATGATGATAAAATGGGTACAACCATAAAACAGCTTGGTTTTTTTTATCAATTTTGAAAATAGATGAATATCACAACTTAAGACAAAGGTGAAATAAATAATAGAATTTTTTTTTGGAACATTAAAATGATTTATTGCCAGATAGGATAGGCATAGTAATAGTGATGAATTATGGAATAGTAGTCTCATGTGTGTTTGGGGAGTTCATTTTGTAAAAAGTCTATGATTTTGGAGGTTGGATTGGATATTTGATCGTTGGAGTTTGGTTGGTTAGATTGCAGTTTTGATGATGAGTGGAGAGTTTTGTCATTGCCTTGAGAATGCTATGTATTCATGTAACTCATGAATGATCAAACCCAGTCACTGCTTCAACCCAATTTATAAGTTATCTTTATTTTATCATGAAGCAGTTAACAGCAGTCCTGCCATGATATCAGCCTATAAGTCTCCAAGAGAGAGAGCACGGCATAGTTTTCCAATCCAGTTTATATGTTATTCTTATTTTATCATGAAGCAGTTAACAGTAGTCCTGCCATGATATCAGCCTATAAGTCTCCAAGACAGAGAGCAAGGCTTAGTTTTCTGTAGTCCTTAATAAGCAGGGCATTCTTTGATACTAGCCACATAAGACTCCAAGAGAGAGAGCAAGGCATAGTTTATCTATTTTAGCCCCTAAGACTTAATACTTCTTTTATTGCAACAGAGTTTGCATCATTCAATCAAGGGTTGTGGTAGTTAATAGTGATCGAATTGGGATGATCTTCTGAGTGCTCATGATACATTGTGTGATTATAGTGCTGTGACTGAATTCTTTTATTTATCTCAAGATTGTGAACTGCTAGTCATTCTGTGGACTGTCAATATCTGTCAGATTTCTAGGAGAATGGATGAATGTATAATTTGGGCTATTGCAGACAGACATGCACTATATAGATTATGGTTGTGTAGTTCATCAAATAAGGACATTAAATTTTTTTTTGTATTTGTAATGCATGATAAGGTGAAAAGCAAATCAGTCAGTTAGTCAAAGAGATAGGTGTCAGACAAGGAAAGGATGTGTAGGTTTTTGATGGTCAGGGAAAGCACAGATGGGATATATATAGTTTTGAAAAACATGAGTGAACTAAATAATAGTATGGAAGAGGTTATGGAAGAGGAAGGTGTCCCAATCCCAGAGATCAGTGATAGTTTTTATACTGAAGAATATGATGAGGAGGTTTCTCTTAAAAAACAAAAAGGAAGAGAGGAAGTAGAGGAAGATGCCTCTAAAGTTAGTAGCAATAATAAGACCTCAAGTGTGGAAGTAGATGAAGAGCCAGAAGTTGGCCAGACTCAGATAGTAAAGCAGGCACCATCAGAGATGGAAAGGATGATGTTGCATTTGCTCCAAGATTTAGGACAAAGTATAAAAGGTCTGGAGAACAGTCATAAAAGTTTAGAACAAAAGATGGAGAAAAGTATAGAAAGTTTAGAACAAAAGATGGAGAAAAGTATAGAAAGTTTAGAACAAAAGATGGAGAAAAGTAATAAAAGTCTAAAAGAAGATACCAAGCAAAGAATAGAAAGTTTGAGAGACGATCTCAAGGCCCAGATAGATCAATCTATTGAAAGCAACAACCGAATGATCATGGCCTGGGAAACAAAGATCGAAAAACCTCATACAGAGAAAACTACAGAAAGTATAATAAAAGATAGTCAGAGCTTACCAGTTTTAAAAGATAATCTGGACAGTCAGACCACTGATAATAAAGAAAATAATGTAAAGTTAGATACACTGATAGAGGATGAGCTCCCAGAAGTAGAAAGGCCAATAGTAGCTGCAAAACCAAGTCTCCCAGTAAAGAGAGTACATGAGGAGATGGCCAGAGAGCCGATTGGGGTAGATCATAAAGTGAAAAGAAGGAAAAGAGAGTGGGAGGAAAAACTTCATGCACCAGATAATGTGATAAAGTTAAGAGAGGTAATGGGGGAGATGAAACCAGATATTTTAGAAAGAGAGCAAAAGTTTCAACAGTCTGTAGTTCTCAATCTAGTAACAAACCAGCATGTGTGGTTTCATAGATCTATATTTTTAAATAGATTAGAGATACCTTATATATGGTACAGAGAATCTATCTCTCTGAAAAATGTAAATGTACATTGTGTATTGTACAGAGAATCAAACTCTCTGAAAAATTCAACTGCTCTAGAAAAGTCAAAAATAAATTATATCTGGTACAGAGAGTCAATCTGTCTGAAAAGTTTAAATGTCCATTATATATGGTACAAAGAATCTATGTCTCTGGAAAATTTAAATGTGCCTTATGTATGGTACAGAGAGTCAACCTGTCTAAAAAAATTAAAAATAAATTATACATGGTACCGAGAGTCATTCTCTCTAGAAAACTTAAAGATGAATGATATCTGGTATAGAAAGTCAATCTCTCTGGAAAATTTAAAAGTGCCTTATATATGGTACAGGGAGTCAATCTTTCTGGAAAGTTTTAAGATAAAGTATGTATGGTATAGAGAGTCAGTCTTTCTGAAAATTTTAAAGTTGTGTTACGTATGGTACCAAGAGTCCATATTTCTAAATGGAGTCTGTAATAGGAGGTTAGATAAAATAAATCCTCCAGATATGTTTTATAAATATCCAGTCAAGATAAAAAATGGAAATATTAAAAAGGGACTGGATGTACATGTGCATTTTTATGCAGACCACCATATGATTTGAAAAGAAAAAGCCATTCCAAATTACCAAGAAAATAGGAGAGAATGCCTTTTTGCTTGCTGCTCTTGATGGGAATAAGGGAACCTATAATGCTAGGAGTTTGATCCCTTATACTTTCAGCAGAGTAGCTTGGCAAAGATCTCCAAATAAATCACATTTAAGTTATCTAATGAAAAGTATGATGTTTACCAGTAGTTAGAAATTTTTATTATTATTTATTAGTGTATTTATTAGTGTATTTTATTAGGTAGGATTTCTTATTAGATATAGTTAAAACAAAGGTGCTGATGATTTTAATCGAAGGGGGGGAATGTTGTGCCATTACAATTTAGTCATTAGCTAAATTTATAGTAATGTGCATGTAAGAAAATGTAAAACCAAAATCATCATCACATTTTTATATAACAATAAATGAAGCTGTAGGGCATCCAAGTTCAAACCCTACAAGATCCAGTTTTAAAAGCTTTAGACAGAAAGAGAGTGGGTCAACAATTATATTCTTTATTTGTTTGTGTGTTGATAGAAAGGTAATACACACATTTAAACTATTCAATTTTTAATTTTTCTTTAAAAAGCAAAGTTATAACGCATACGTATAGGCAGTGTATGTGTAAGCTATTGAATTGTTTTATATTTCAGATATTTAACTTTCTTTAAAACTAACCTATGCCTGATCAATTCTAATGTCTTATTCTATACCTCTATTTTGCTTTTCTATAATTGTAATTGGGATTTAAAAGCTAAGGATTTAATTTTAAATATTAGGGTTATAATTACTAAGCTAGCAATTAGATTATTGTAATGACAGTTTATAAATGATTTGAAATGATAAAGTATGTGTGTACATTACATACAGAAATTTACATTTATTAAATATTGAAAGAAAAAGAAGGGTTAAAGCTGTCAAATTATTTTTTTTACAATTTTATGTTAAATCAGATATCTATTTTTGTAGCAATTTTGTTTTTATAAATGATTGTTTGTCATTTTGGAAGCTTAAGCTTGGTGGGAACTCTAATTTTGAAATTGTCTCATCTTAAGATTAAAGGAAAGAAACTCCAATTTTAGATATTACAGATATACATGAAAAAGGAAAAAGGATTAAGTCTATTTTTTTTTAAGACAAAAGTGTCTGAAAACCAGGTGTGTGATTTTTTGGGTTGATCAAAAATAGCAATTCACACTATCACTCTAATTGGATGAGTTGACTCAAAAATCAGATATAAAAGCAATCTGGAAAATCAGTTGAGCTATTAGATTATTGTTATTATAATATATTGTGAGAGAGACTTTTTAAAAATTATTGAAACTAAAGCAGACAAACATTTTTAGTTCCACTAGATAGTTTTTTTTTAAATCATAAAAAAAGTTTTGAATGTTGAAAATATAAGAAATGTCGGGGTAGAAAAATTAAATATGTGTCCCATCAAGA
Organism: Epiperipatus broadwayi; assembly: GCA_028023455.1. Classification (NCBI taxonomy): domain Eukaryota; kingdom Metazoa; phylum Onychophora; class Udeonychophora; order Euonychophora; family Peripatidae; genus Epiperipatus; species Epiperipatus broadwayi. The sequence continues at coordinate 593,791 of JAQFVV010006442.1, forward strand.
CCTGACCATCGTGGAGCTGCAGATCATATAGGAAAGAAAAGATGTCTTGTCTGAAAAATAATATTCTACACCTTTCAACTGACCAGAGAAATAAGATGTTTTTAAATAGAAAGAAGAAAACATTCACCTGCATTCAAAGGAGATCAGAAAGATGAATTAATATACTGATAAATATTAATCATCACGTCCAATTAATTGTTCCAGCAACTGAGTTTAAAACCCAGGAAATTTATAAACGTGAAAACAACTGCTGTATTTCATCCACTAAAAGAATCATGCTTGACAGGAAGAGAAGAAAAATTAATATAAAGATTTCCAAATTGTCCACTAAAGCAAATAACCTCAATAGGATCATCATCATCAAATAATTATACACTTTAAGAAAGAGATTGTTCCAAAGAAACACGGAAATTGTTGCTGCCAAAGATAGACATTAAACAAGAGAAATTTGACTCATTAGAAGTCACTACAAAGAACTGGTAGTATAAAAATTTTTTTTGATATATTTTCTTTATGATACCAGAGTCTTAATAATATTTTAGCTATAAAGTGGTATAGTTTATTTAAAAAACTTTTAAAGACAATTCAAATCAATTAAAAACAATAATTTCTTACCAATAATAACCTTGAGCTTCATAAATGATCTTGAATGTATCGAAATTATTTGTTTATTAATTTACAGTTATGAAATATTAATGTATGAAATAATTTTTTGTATTATTATTTTGGTTTTAAATAATATTTTGTTATTATGGGATAAAACACACACCTACATAATAATATTTTTACATGTGTATAATTGTGTGTGAATGTGAAGTAATAAGCAGTGTTAAAATATTAAATTATTTTGTTTTAAGAAAGTATAGCATTTCAGAGGTAGAAGGGAGGGGGAGAAAATGATTTAAAACTTGTTCGGTAAAACTTGCTCTTTCAATTCTACTAACATTTTTTTTTTAACATTCTGCTTACATGTTAGATTATAAGGTATGTGTGCCAATGAGTGAATATTTTTTTTATATGAAATACTTTTCTTGTGGATGGAACATTTTAACAAATCGGTTACCCAATTTAATACAATATACTTTTGAAATACATTTATGGGAAAGGGGGAAGAATTTAAAATTTAATGTTATGATTTTAAAACAGTTGATTATGATTACTGTTGTTATTGTTAATATAAATTTTCATGTAAATATAGAAATTTTTATGTATATGTTAGGACCCAGGTTCGAATCCCATGCTAGTACTGTCACTGGTCAGGCCAGCAACACCTGAAGAAGAGGGGAGAAAATACCTCTCGAAACGTTGTGCGTATACTAACCTGTTTGCTGTGATATTACTAACAGTTAGTGCATATACTAACCTGTTTGCTGTGATATTATTAACATTTGTTTGCTGTGATATTACTAACAGTTGGTGCATATACTAACCTGTTTGCTGTGATATTACTAACAGTTGAATGCATTTGGAATATTTAACTAAAAATTAAACTTTTCTAAAGACATTCAACACACATATTAGGTGATGGAAATAGTCCAATATAAAAATACAGCAGTAATAAATATTAGTTTATGTTATTAAACGAGGCATATATAGTTCATTAAGAGTAGTCTTTATCAAGTGTGATCATTCATCATCAATGGTTGAATATTAGTTGTTTAAGATATGATTAAATATGCTAAGATTAACAAATTACGAATTTCTTTATAAAAATTAGGTTTTATGTTTAGGCTTAGTCCTAAAGCTGTGGTTGAAACCATTGTCATTATCGTTATCATTATCATCATCATCATCACGTTTTAATTAATGAGCTGTTTAAATGTTTAAAGGCCATAAATAAATATTGATTTCATAGTATTTAGTGATTTCTTAGTATTATTATAACCACCATCCCATCATCTATTTCATGCAAGGATGAGTGAATTGCCATCCTAAATTAATAGTAATCTGAGCTAGTAAAACTTATAAAAAATGTTGAAACACATTTGTTATGCTAAGGTCTAAGAAATGATTTATGTCTAATGAATTCCTCTTCAGTTTAAAGATGTTTTATGTTACCTAGGTGTTTACTTAAATATTAGTGTACACAGTGTTATGGGTCTAAAATCAAAATCATACATTTTGTAAGAAATAAGGTATCAAAAGGGATTCAAACCCGGTACATGTGAAAGGTTATTAGATATAACTGTGTCTAGATTCAAATAATCTAGTGGCGCCCTGCTAGACCATATTCACTTGGTATTTGTTTGGATATGCACTTAACATCAAACCAAGAAATGAAAGTGGATAAAATCGACTGTCTGTATACCTGAGCAGATATTTTATTGAGTTACTAATGTACTCACCTCATGTGATTTCCATATACCTGAGTTATAATAGTTGTTATTAATAATTTTTTTATAATTATTGATATTGTGATATCTTGAGGAATCTAATTATAGAAATATGTTTTTAATTTATTCCTATCATCATTTTAATGTTTATGACCTTTTTGTTTAATAGCCACTACTCAGATATTCTTCTCATAATTTAATTTAAGCTACAATGCTTTTCGTTTATTAAGCTGATAATTATATTTGAATCGTTTCTTAATTATTTAATACATTTGGATCATTTGATCATCTTTATTAAGTTACAATGAATATTTGAATATTTGAGATTTTAATAATATTTGGATTTTTGACAATCCAATGACATTTTAATATACAATTGAATTTCTCTTTAATAATTACAATGGACCTTTTGAGTTACTTTAATAATATTACAATATATATATATATATTGTAACCTTTAGCTTTAGTAACTAAGGTTACAATATATATATATATATTGTAACCTTTAGCTTTATCGGTATAGTTAAATCTTCAGCAGCTATATAATTGATTAATATTTTTAAAAAAAATTTTTTTTTTCAATAAGTTAATTTCTATAACAAGCCAAATTCTTAGGGCTTATTATTCAAATGATAAAGTCTTTTATAAATTATGCTGTATGAACTTTCATAAGTTTTAATTACTTTAAAAGCTATTTTTAATATCTTATTATAATGTTTTAAACTAATTGTAGATAACTTTCAATTGCCTAGTTTAGGCATATTCTAACCTAAATATTAATAAGCTAATGTTAGAAAAATATTAATAGTCAAAACTATTTTAATAACAGTAATGTGTAAAAATCAATGCTAGAGTTAAACTTTAAAGCTGAGTTTGAATCTTTAATGCTCATTATTGATATTTAAATTACTTGCTTTTAAAAATGCATTTTATTTAAGTTGTTTGCTAATAAAAAGCATATTTTTCTTAATGCCAGTTGTAATAAAGACTAAATTGACTAAATAAGTGTTAGATTAATTAAAGAAGTTAAATAATTAATTTATTAGTAAAAGCTATTTTAAATAAAAGAAAGCATTAGTAAATATGCATGGGTGTGCTTCAATAATAAATTTCAATTTTACCTTTGTGGTTGCAATATTAAAAGTTATTCTTAAATATTGATTTTAAAAAGTCATTCAAATATTTTGGGAAACTTCACTTTTATTAAATATTGTATAAGATTGTTTAAAAGAATAATGTAAATTAATGTTCTACTTAAAAATAATGTAATTTATTATGGAATATTTTGTTTTATTTTCATTGTAATAATTTTGTTTTATAAATAATTGTCTTAAAATGTAACATTTCAATTAAAAAGTCTAGACAATTGTGTAAATGAATTTATTTTTAGATATGTCTCTCATGATACCAGTAAATCTTTAAATTTTAATAAATTAAGATTGAGGAAGAAGTTAATCTAAATGCCAATTTCATTCAACAAAATCAGTCATATAATCAGCAATGTAAATAAATGGAGAGTTGCATACATGCTTTCTTGTTACTATTTACTTTAATACTTTCTACTTGGCTTGGGTAATTTTACTGGAGGAATTTATTTGATTAATAGTAAATTTTATTCAGTTTACTTGTTTATAACAAATTTGTATTTTCTTAAAGTTAAACAGGTGCTACTAAATAATTTTCTCCAGGTGCTAAAGTTTCAATCTGAAATTACTAAAATAAGTTTAAAATCTATGTAGCCAAGAAACATAATGGAAATGTTATCTAAATATTTAACAATAATTGTTGAATTATTTTGATATAAAATGTACACTTCAAGGTAATTCTTCATTTTTATGTAAGAATTTTATTGATACCTATTTTTTCATTAATGGCAGACAATATTATTAGTTTAATATTTTGTATACCAGAATATTAAGACTGCTGAAGACTTTATGCTATTGCTGGTATTTTAAAACAGTTCTTAAAAGTGTAAAAAATATTTTTCATCATCACCTTAAGACATGCTGAAAATAAGAAATTGGTTAAAAGACTTTAAAATGTTTGAATATTCTTCAGCAACATATACTTAAAAAAATGTTTTTTCTTTGGAATTGTTCACCTTTTGCATGAATATATTATTTAATTTGAGATAGAAGAACTTGCTTAATGATAATGGAAAATTTATAATTTTTTTTAATCTAAATATTTAAATGACATTTATTTGCTTATTGTTAGCATAGCAACAGGATAGAAAATACTCACTCACAAAAACTTTGTTTTATATCTATTTCAGATTAAAGTCAGGAAAGATTACTTTCTAATTTAGAGAAATTTGGATTATGGACTTACCTTGTTCTGTAAATTTATTATATGATAGTACTTTTAAAATAATCTAAAATATTAATAGAATATTTATTCAAAGTTATTTACAATTATTCTTAAATTGTCAATTGTATTGGATAATTGGAATGTGTTGCATCTTATGTGAATAAAACATAGAAGTTCCTGAATTATGAATTTTATTAAAGTTCATCATATTTTTAACTATTTCAAACTTTGCTCTACAATGAAATTTTATTTTGTTAAAGCAATAAAGGCTCTTTTTGTTTTATTTTCAACATGTATTTCTAAAATAGATAAGAAGTAATGAATTCATGTAAAATGTTATATATGAATTATTATTATCTGTGCTTTCTCTAAAAACATTATTTGTAAAAGGCTAATGGCCATTAATGTATTTTTTAATTTTTTTCATATTTTAATAAGTAGGAGAAATTGTTAGCATTTACAGAAAGGTAATTATAGAGACTTTATCCTGTTGAATGATAGAGCATCAAGGATGAAGAAATTTTATTTATTTTGGTAAAGTGGGTATAATTTTACATTTTAATATTAGGCTATTGTAATTTACCATATATTTTATTTATTTGATGCATTTTGTCTATGATTTTATAAATCATTTGTATGCTATATTAACCAAAAGTTCATAGAATATTTATCTGTTATAACAATATATTCTTAAAGTGTTATTTATCCCTTGTCATGAATTATTTATTTATCTGAATATATATGTTTATGCTTAACAAGATAAAGATGGTGTATATTCTTATTGCTTATTTTACGCCATACTTTTATTAAACTAGATTTGGCAAAAAAAATTATATTATTGGTTTTCCACATCAGTTAATTACATATTTATTTAAGAGATGGTGACATTACTCTCTCTTATTTTTTAATTGTATATGCTTATGTTTCCATTGTGTCTTCCAAGAGATTATAGCTTTATCTCTCTCTTGTGAATATTTATTTTGCTAGCACGTTTTATAAAGATATTGAACCTATAAAACAATGAGGATTTCCAGTTCCTCTACAAGCTTTGTGATAAATGCTTAGCCAGAGCCAGCACTTAAAATCTGTCAGGAACCCCTCCCCATGGTTTCATGCTTTGGCACTCCTCAGAGAGGTGTCAGGGTAGGTTCAGACACTAGATCTAAAAATACCAACCCAAAGCCAGCATTTAACTAAAAGTTATCTATTGAGTGGAAAAATCTGAAATTTTCAGACATCTACATGTCTTCAAACCCAGCTATCCAACTCAAATAGTGGCAATCCTCATTGTTTTATAACTTACAAGCTTAAGAGATAGGGTCATGTGATCTATGACTCTTATTTTGACAATATTGAACCTATGTCTCTTATTATATATTCTATGTTTTTAAATTTTTTGTGCCTCATATTTAAGCATAAAATGCTTTATTTAGAGGAATTATTATTGTCCCTATTATATATTTCACACTTCATTCTCATTTTCTTATATTTAGAGACTATGTTCTAGCATATTTTTTGCCCTCAAATGTAAATGTTTTTCTTTGAGTTATTTTGTATTGCCTTATTT